>CM076578.1:576809905-577399753 GCA_034641835.2 Pinus albicaulis | reverse complement strand
AATGAGAATATCTCCGGATATTCTAAAGTTGGAGCTCCAGCAATAGAAAAGCACAATAATGGTGCAACAACAACACTCAACTCATGAAAATGTGAGAGAAAACCATAGCCATTTCATTAAATAATAGCAGCAAAAATAGAGTACAAGATCTTGAGGAAAATGATACTCAAGATGAGAAATACTTGACCTCAAAGAACAAGTACATAAAATATGACAAAACCATTGCTACAAATGTATGCGCCAGCTATGACTGCACAATATATGAAGGGAAACTGCTGCATAATAATGTCAATACACAAATATATCAATATGTGGCTCAAATATAATCGAGGGAGCAAGATCTCAACCCTAGGAAACAATAATACCCAATCCCTAAAAGGATTGGCTGCAAAACATAAAAAATGGCAATTCCACAGAAATGTCGGAGTTGCTGGGTTGCTGCAGCAACTCAGAAATAGAACTGGATGGAGATGGCTAAATCTGATACTCAAACTTAATGTGCCTCCTACAATGGATCTTTCAAGTGAAAGGCTGATCCCTTCACCAAATATCTCTCCCTCCCATACTCTACAAGAGCCCCACTGCAAATGCTCCTCTCAAAATAACGTAGTCACTGGATGGAACTACACTGTAGGGCTATGGAATGAGTTGGCCTTGATGCCAAAGTATGCAATAAGCTCTGGGATGCCTCCAAACTGATCTCCCAAAGAGAAGAGAGACTCCTCCTCTGAAAAATAGCTGAAGGAGATGGTGTAGTGAACCCTCACTGCAATACCCAGGAACACAGTGTCAATCTGCTGCAGAAATAATGCTGTCCTGATGGAGAATGCTTGGCCTTGAAGCCTGGATGTGAGGAAAATCAAGAACAATCCCTCAAGAGACCTCTCAAGAAGGAGAAGGAATCCTAAACAATAATTCCTCCGGAAATTCTTGCTAAACAACAAAGAATTCTCAATTGTCTCAATAGACAATGAAATGAATAATACAAGCATGATAAACAGTGGTTGCCTTGTCCTCCTTTAAAAAAAATGAAAGCTCCATTAGGGTTTCCTCAACCAATTGTCCCTTTCCTCATTCACACTATGCTGGCTTCCTAAGTAAGCCACTCCTCCTATGGCAGCGCTATTGACTTGGTCAACTTAACCAAGCCTCCTTGCAAATATCCTTGTTCACACATGAGGGTGTGCAAACCAGCTCCAAAGTTGATCCCATTTCATACTTAGAGGGATTTTATTGAGATTTTTATTATGAAATGGGTTTCCTTACCCATTTATTCTCCTCCTAGGTGAAATCAGAAAAATTAATGTTCCAAATTATTTTCGGAAAATTTTGGAACATTACAGTCCTCCCCTCCCAAATGTTTCTTGTCCTCAAGAAACTGCAAGGATAGAATTTAAAAGCCTTCTCTCAAGGCATGGAGTCTATGTAGTGTTGAGGAACATCTTCCTCATGTGGATCCTCCATCCCCAAGCAATCATCCATACAAAATGAGCTACCTCCCAACTAGGAAACTCTTGGAAACTGTCTTCCACCTTTGGCTCCGGAAAAGTAGGTGGGATGAAAATATGCTCATGGTAGACAATGTAGCCTAACCCACACTGTCCTTCTCTCCACTCATGATAAGTGTAGAGAAAATGCTGATCTTGGGCTGCAAAATACTTGCCATCAAGTGACAAGATGAAGACTAGATCTCCAAAGATCTCTCCTCTAGCGCTGTAAATCATGATGGCCCAAGTCTCTACATATATGATGAGTTGTAAGTCATAATTACATGGCATCTCATTCCTCATATGGCTCACCTCATAATGAAACAAATGAGCTGCTATAGTGGCCATACCATCTCCCATGCTCCCTTTAGAACATGTAGTGCAAAGTGTGTGGGAGTTTTCTCCCTCCAACGCAGTTTGACTCTCCACTACCATAGAAAATAAAATGATGGGTGGCCTCCCCACCATTTTCTTGCTACCCCATTCTCCTGGAGAAAGTGGATGATGTGATGTGCAATGTAAGTATGTTCTCCATGAGAAATTTCCTCCCCCTCTCCTCTTAGGGAGTGATCATCCATAATGGCCTCATGTAGACCATCAAATCTAGAAGGAAGAATATCCTTCCTTTGTGAAAATCCCTGCACATATATAGTTAAGAGGTGCATATATATAGAAAAATCATTATGCAAATAAACAATACTCTCACCATATGTTTTGCTCATATAAATGGAGTGGCTCATAGATCCATGGAGTGCCGCCTCAAAGTCTTCAAGTGGTTTTTCCCACAAGAAGGAAAGAAATTCAATGTGGCCCTCATCGTTGGCCCATGGTTCCTCCTAAAATATACAACATGTATAGTAAGGAGAGTCATGCTCCCAATGGGCATCCTCAATCTTAAGCCCACTCTCCAAATAAAGCCTCTCATGAACATATACATATCATCAATACATGGAAGCAAAACCCAATAGAAACAAGTTGTCACATGACAACCGGAAAGGGGATCAAGGTCCCACACAAGGAACCAGCGCAGTGCATGCCCTGCCTGCATCAAATCAAACAAAAACAAGTGCTCTCCCAGCCACTTGTTTGCTGCCACAATTATGTTACAAGATATAAACATGGAAGTACAAAAGGGTGTCAATGGTGCACACCAAAAATCATGTGGCTTTCCCCACCAACCACCAATGAGATAGCCAATATCAATGCTACAAATGGCTCCAAGTACATCATGATACAATATGAAAGAAGGGATAATCCTCCTTGGTACAATATGCTGCTCATAAAAATACAAGAAGGACAAAACATAAGGTGAAATTGTACATTCTTCATCATGCACTAGAAGACTTGAGCTGAAATGGCTCAACTGAAAATGCTCCCTTACTCTCAATGAGTAGGAAGGTGGCTATGAAATTCTCTCCATCATCATCTGGGCTCTACATCTCTCCATATGATGAAATATGTCTTGCTGAATGCCCACCCAAATGAACTCCTCTGCCAAGGCAAGATATGCATCAAAATGCATGGAAAATAAGTCCTCCTGTGATGCATGCAACAACTTCTCCTTGAGACTAGAATATCTAGTCAAGAAGACTTTTCCATGGGAATAGATGACCATATCATCCATCATATACTCATCATCTCTACCCGGGTCATATAGAATCATGCATGCATCAAGATCCTTAGAGTACTCAACTAAGAGCTGAGATCTCCAATAAGGATCAATCCTCCTCAGGGACAACGCTGGTGATCTGGCATGTGTAGCTCTCCTCAAGCTGCTATCTTCTACTTTGACATCCCTCATGCCAAATTTCTCCTCTAGACTCTTCACCTTTCCAAAATACAAGAGCGGTGAATCCAAAGACAAAATTTCTCTCATCAATGTTAGATCAGGTGGCCTCCCTGGTGGAATGCCTCTATGCAGTGAGACATCTATGTCAAGAGTGGAGTGCACATATGGTTAGGCAATCTTGCCCTTGCTCTCACAGTGTAGTATAGTATTTCTCCTCTTTGCACTAGTTCTCTTAAATAGAGAAGGGTGTGTGCCTCTCATCACCTAATGCTACTCTTTCTCCCTTCCTTCTCCTTCCAGCTGCAATACTACACAATCATGCTACTCATTGATTGTGCTTGGACCTCCATGAATAAGATCCTGGGGACTCCCTTGCAATGCTGCAAGAATCCC
This sequence comes from Pinus albicaulis, assembly GCA_034641835.2. Classification (NCBI taxonomy): domain Eukaryota; kingdom Viridiplantae; phylum Streptophyta; class Pinopsida; order Pinales; family Pinaceae; genus Pinus; species Pinus albicaulis. The sequence goes on along the minus strand of CM076578.1, from coordinate 577,396,084 downwards.
TCTAGTTGGAGCAGGAGCTCCTCCTTCCTCTGCATGAGGTACTAGATCAACTCTAGAAATGATAGCATTGTTGCCCTCAACTTCCTTAACATGAGTGGGCAACCCTCCAATGGTTGGTTCCTTTTTTGGAAAAGGGATCTCCTTGCCTCTTTGTGCCAAGAATGAAGATCTTGCCTTTACTAAAGCATCATGCAAGATATAATCCTTATTCATAGCTTTCTGCAGTGATTCTGAGTCTATGGTTTTCTTCAATACATGCAAGGGTTTCGTTTGTTTGAATGTGTTTGCTTCCTCCACATGTGTTTCATAATTTTTTCTATCAAATCTCCTCATCAAAGTTCTAACGAACATTGCATATGAAGAGGTATTTGCATTTTTCAAAGTAAAAGACTCAAATAACCACCATGCATAGACTTTACCTCCCAAGTGCAGTGCTGCGACTCTGATGGCTTCATCTTCAGGAATCTAATGCTGCTGCAAAAAGGTGTCTAGCTCTTCAATCCAAACCTTGGCTGAACAAGTAGGAGAACCATCAAACAGAGATAGAAGAAATATATCCTCATCATGCTGCTTGCTTCTCCTCACCATGATCTTGCAAAGCTCCAGAAAAGTAATATGATCTCTAAACCTTTGGGTTTGAGAATCATACTCATGCAAGAAACCTCTAAGAGTTCCTTTCTTCAGCATTTCTTCTTCTTCTTCTCTTCTCATGGCAAAGTTGGCCATGTGACTGCGCTGTTTATTATAGGGTGTAGCTGCATGCTCACATCCCCTACAAGAAAATCTAGAGTTTGACTCAGCTTCAAACCCCTTTGGAGATCCTGTACAAATCTCCCTCCTTATCTTCTTAAATTCTTCATGAATGCTCAGTAAGGATTTTGGAAGAAGCTTTGCAAGCTTTCCTTCCCTCTTTTCTCCATATGATGGAGCCTTCATTTTCTCTCTCTCTGATATGATGGCTGAGATCCACGGGCCTGTAAGATTCCCTCTTCAGGAATATCAAAGCTCTATTCCAGAGATTGACTGCAGGGGCATTTACTGGATATGTCACCTTTGAAAAAGGATGAGATCCAAAGGCTACCTGGCCATCTGCAGACTATGTCTATAGAGTTTGAAATCTCCCCCTTCAGGGATTTATCACTTTGGCTTGAAGCCATAGGCTGAGCCAAAGATCATGCTTCGATACCACTGTAATATTCCTTTTTCAGGAAATTTCTACAACAATGAGAATATCTCCGGATATTCTAAAGTTGGAGCTCTAGCAATAGACAAGAACAATAATGGTGCAACAGCAACATTCAACTCATGAAAATGTGAGAGAAAACCATAGCCATTTCATTAAATAATAGTAGCAACAATAGAGTACAAGATCTTGAGGAAAATGATACTCAAGATGAGCAATACTCGACCTCAAAGAGCAAGTACATAAAATATGACAAAACCACTGCTACAAATGTATGCTCCAGCTATGACTACGCAGTCTATGAAGGAAAAATGCTGCATAATAGTGTCAATACACAAATAGATTAATATGTGGCTCAAATATAATCGGGGGAGCAAGATCTCAACCCTAGGAAACAATAATACCCAATCCCTAAAAGGATTGGCTGCAAAACATACAAAATGGCAATTCCACAGAAATGTCGGAGTTGCTGGGTTGCTACAACAACTCAGAAATAGAACTAGATGGAGATGGCTGAATCTGATGCTCAAACTGAATGTGCCTCCTCCAATGGATCTTTCAAGTGAAAGGTTGATCCCTTCACTAAAGATCTCTCCCTCCCATACTCTGCAAGAGCCCCACTGCAAATGCTCCTCTCAAAATAACGTAGTCACTAGATGGAACTGCACTGTAGGGCTATGGAATGAGTTGACCTTGATGCCAAAGTATGAAATAAGCTCCTGGATGCCTCCAAACTGATCTCCCAAAGAGAAGAGAGACTCCTCCTCTGAAAAATAGCTGAAGGAGATGGTGTAGTGAACCCTCACTGCAATACCCAGGAACACAGTGTCAATCTGCTGTAGAAATAGCGTTGTCCTGATGGAGAATGCTTGGCCTTGAAGCCTGGATGTGAGGAAAATGAAGAACAATCCCTCAAGAGACCTCTCAAGAAGGAGAAGGAATCATAAACAAGAATTCCTCCGACAATTCTTGCTAAACAACAAGAATGCTCAATTGTCTCAATAGACAATGAAATGAATAATACAAGCATGAGAAACAATGGTTGCCTTGTCCTCCTTTTAAACAAATGAAAGCTCCATTAGGGTTTCCTCCACCAATTTTCCCTTTCCTCATTCACACTGCGCTAGCTTCCTAAGTAAGCCACTCCTCCTATGGCAGTGCTGTTGACTTGGTCAACTTAACCAAGCCTCCTTGCAAATATCCTTGTTCACACATGAGGGTGTGCAAACCAGCTCCAAATTTGATCCCCTTTCATACTTAGAGGGATTTTATTGAGATTTTTATTATGTAATGGGTTTCCTTACCCATTTATTCTCCTCCTAGGTGAAATTAGAAAAATTAATGTTCCAATTATTGTCGGAAAATTTTGGAACATTACATTCAACTTGTATTTTCAACTTATCTCCCTATGGTTTTACTTAATTTCAAGCAGCAATACTCGTTGGATGCAAAATTTAATTTCTCATCGAAGGAGTACCATGTTGCATACTTTTGGTGGACACTGCTACCTGGAAAATGAGATATACATGAAAAATCTGATTGCAATCATGCTTTTCATGTATTTATAATTTTTTGTGTAGTAGGGTACATTGAAAGTATGAAGCATGGGTACTCCTTGGATGAGGAATCAAATTATGCATCCAATGAGTGTTCCTGCTTGAAATTTGAGTAAACCCATACGGAGATAAGTTGAAAACACGAGCTGAAAAAGAAGTTTTTTCCTTTTTCCCTCTAAACTTTGATGATGTAATCTAATCTTATTTTATTATTTCCACTATTATTTTATAATTTCCTTAGGAGGTCCATTTTAGACCTCAAAATTTCCCTAATGATTGGAAGAGGAATTTGGCTCATGTTCATGGCCACCTTCACCAGGGTTCTCAAATTGTTGCAAGACCAACACCATTGGAAGAGGATTTTGGGGGCTTTTATTTGACATATTATATGCTAGGATTTCCCTCTATATGAAGTGCATTGCGGCCATTGAAACTCTTCTCTCAAACCCTAGCATACACTAAGATTTTATTTGACATATTATATGATATGATTTCGATCAATATAAAATGCACTACAACCCTTGTAAATATACTCTCAAACCCTAACAAACACAAAGAATGACAATGTGGTGGAACATGCAACGACAGGAATGAATGTTGGTAAATTTGTGTAGTATCCATCTACAATATGCAAAGAGGTGAAAATAATAATCAATAATCCATGGAGATTTAATTTATTGAGACAAAATTCCCTTGAATCAATGAAGAGTACAATTGAATTGATATGCCTAGTATGATTTAGAGGATGATTGAAATTATTGCTACATATAAAGCTCTATTTTTTTTTGAATGACAACTACTCTCATATTATATTTTATCACTTTACTCCACCTTACATAGAGAACATTATGGAGTGAACCCATGATCTTGTTATATATATTAGTCTCAAGCATCTTATTCTCCTATAACATGGACAAATTTTCATATATGGATGGATCTATTTATTTGGATCCTTATGATAATGTTTTAAATTTAAAGCACTATTTTCAGGCATGTATTCAATTGAGGTATTAGTGGGGAGTCGACATGTAATTTTCAACCTAGCACTTAGGTTTATGGATGTTCTCTTCGTATTAATTCAATATTGCAATTGGTACTTGCACATAGGATATTGGTCGCTTTAGCATGGCGATTAGCATTCATACATGGGACCTGGGTTAGAAATGGAGCTTGTTGGACTATTTAAATTTGGTGGCTAGTATTTACACATAGGACCATGTGCAATACCCCAGAAAACTATACTAAGACCTCAATTTTATACAACTATCATTTTCGGTGATAATTGAAAAAGAATACAATTATCCTTTTTGGTGATAATTGAAAAATAATTGATGATATAAATAATTGAATTTATGTTTAAAGAAAGAATTTGATAATTATTATGTTATTAACTATTTCTGGAAATGTGTTAAGGAATTTTAAGGTAAGACTTAACCCAAAACTAATAGGAGACAGTTGGGAAGTAGTTACAACTTACACTCCAAGAAGTAGTAGAAAGAAAAGTGGTTGGAGAAAAATGACACACTTATTTGGGAAATCAAAAAATGTTGTGGGAGAGGAAGACAATAATTCTCAGTTAGATTCTTGTGGGAGAGAAAGACAAGATTTTTAGTTGGTGCCAGTGGGAGATAAATATTGGTTCGAATCCAGTTAAAAGAGTAGGAGGCTGCTCAAGGGTTATGAGAGAGGAAAAGGCACTCACAAGAAATAATTCCCAAAATGATTTGTCTCTTGTTAGTGAAGAGAAAAGATTTTGGGTAGTCATATGAAGCACGACTTACGGTTGGGAGGATCGTAATAGTCCTCCTTACGTTTCCAGAAAGTACAAATAATTTTTCTGTTAAATGAATTGGTTGAGAATGTCATATTGAACTAGTAGCTACACTAACTCGATCATGAATTAGAAACGGGAAAAAGAATTATTTTCTTGCAAGGAACTCCTAATCTTTATTTTTTCAGGAAAAAAGAAGCTACAAGAAGTTTGGACAAATACCAAGTAATATGCTTCAATTATAGCAGTAATGATAAAAATCATAGGAGTGAAATATTGTTGCTATATATAATGTGTTGTATAATGTAGATACCGTAAATGAATCTTAATTTTATTTGATGATAATAATCTTGCATACAATATTGGGTTAGATGCTAGAACAATGAGAGCTTTTACAATATCACTAAAAAAAAAAAACTACCACCAAGGTTTAGCAAAACCCACAATAGGTTCCACTTAACCCTTATTCCTAGGAGGAGGAAAATGTAAAGAACAAAAAAACTTAACTTTTCTTGAAACTAATAGTTTAGAGTAACAACTTCTTTCCTTAGTGGAAAGAAATAGGTAAATACCATTGTTATATAGATTATTGTTAAAAGATAAAATTTGATGCGATAGTGATGAAAAATAAATAAGAAAAATAAAATAGTTTCATCATATAAGTTATTAATAGTTAGACACTTTAATTATCAATTACTAAAGAAACCATATAAAGTTTAAACTAAATAGCTTGTAAAATTTGATCTATCCAACTTTTTCATGTCTAATATGTTTTTCTAAAACATGGAGTTTTCATGTTGTGAGGTGTGGTATAATGTTGTTCTGGATTTGACAACCTAAATTCTATTATTATTATTATTATTATTATTATGGAATTTAGGAATAATAATACCTTAATAGGATATAGAATAGAATTGAATTGGAGAGTTAATTTTTAAATATATTTAATTACGCTGATAGGCGTATCCCCCTGTCAGAAATCACTTCATTAGTGATTATGCTAATTAATCTTTTTCATCTGGTGGTCTAGATTGAAATATGCCGGTATATTCTCGTCGTCGCCACTTAATCAATGAATGAAATCAAAAGAGATAACCTCCTTGCATGTCTAAATCAAGTGTTTAAACCCTACTTAAATTAATTTTTTACCAAATGATCATTAAAAATTTACTGTTCCTCTTATTTATATCCATGTATGAGAGTATGAGGGATTAGAGCGAAATAAGGACACATTTCGGGCGAGAAAGTTCTATCGTCGAAGTCGCATGGCATGCGGTTAGCTTAACGTTTCAGGTTTAATCATGGGATTTGTATGGAGGCGACCATCTCTGCAAACAACAAGAAATATCGATGTCCATCCATCTTCTAGCGGGAGCAGCGTGCCACACGCAATGAATTCTTTAATGGCCATTATGTTCACCCGGTACCATGCGCAACGAAATCTGCAGAGCTATCGCTCAAGCGGGAACCGTTACAGGAATGTGAACTAGAGCATCGCCCAAACATTTCAACAGAGTGGTTCCATGGAGTTGATCCACCTATCTGCTGTGATGGTTGGCATCGTAACGCTCAATTTCTTTTAGAGCATAAGGCCACCTGGTTTAGAGCAGCCGACGCATTTGGACGCAGAGAACCGAGACTATGGCTGGTTGGATCGAAGTAAGAAATCCTTCTGACAAGCTTCACGGCTATGGAACGCATGCTCTGGACGGTAAGCTTTTGAATACACATGCACTATTTTTTATTCAGGCAGACTGTAGTTTATTCACTGTGTATTGAAATACACATGCGCTGATTTTTTGCAATGTTGGACACTCATTTCTTAAGTCAAAGCTCTCTTATGTTCATTCTTGCATCGTTGTTTTCATTAGCGTTGCTTTTTTGCAATGTTGGACACTCAAGTCTCAAGTCAAAGCTCTCTTATGTTCATTCTTGCGTTGTTGTTTTCATTAGCGTTTGGTTTCATTTTGAATGTAGCGAGCATTTTAGACGTAGAGAACTTCACGGCTGTAGAACACACGCTCTAGATGGTAAGCTTTCGAATACACATGCACTGTTTTTTATTCACGCGGACTGTATTTTATTCAGTGTGTATGGTTTCTTTTCGAATGTAGCGAGCATTTTGGACGCAGAGAACCGAGACTGTGGCTGGTTGGATTGAAGTAAGAAATCCTTCTAAGAAGCTTCACAGCTGTAAAACGCATGCTCTGGACGGTAAGCTTTCGAATACACATGCGCTATTTTTTATGTCGTTGTTTTCATTAGCATTTGGTTTCATTTCGAATGTAGCGAGCATTTTGTTATGTTATCTCTATAACCATATTTCTCGGGCCCACCTAATATTTGCGCACATGCAAATATGATAAACGTATGTCAACAAAGTCAAAACCTCATTCATTTTATTTTACATAAATATATATGTAATTTCATATATTATTTTAATTGGCATCATAATTTAATTTCATAGATTCATTATTGATATCTACTAGATCTGCCTTTCTTTTAAAATTTTATCACTAAGATAAATTTCATTTTATTTTACATAAATATATATGTAATTTCATATATTATTTTAATTGGCATCATAATTTAATTTCATAGATTCATTATTGATATTCACGTATCTGTTCCTTTAAAATGAATACCGAAGATAACTTTGATATGGTATAATAGATTGTAAACCTTGGCTTGTGAATATTGGTCCCTTACTCTGCCAGGTCAAATTAATGCAGATAGAGAAAATATTGGTGGTATATCTGTTTAATTAAAATATATGATTAATATTTCTTAAGCCACAAATCATGTTTTGATTTTTGGCTTAAGAAATATAGACATTAATACAGACATAAGAAAAATACTTATTAATATTAATAGTAAATTTGTGAGTTCTTTTTAACTACTGTAATAATGTTCTTGTGGGTCATATCGTTTTATACATTATGTATGTGTGCATGTTACTATATTTGTAGATGGAAAATTGCTTTTCTATATTGCTTATTCTATTCACCATTAATTGAAAGTTGTTTTGTTGATATCACGTCTATTTTATTTTATGTTGGGTGATTTCCTTGTTTTATCATGGATCGAGCTATTTGGAGTTGTATTCCATTTGAAATTCTTGAAATTGTCTTCCTTTGGCTCCCTTTATCGGTTGTGATAAATTTTAGCACTGTTGTAAAAAATGGAAGACTGTTTTGCAAAATCCTTGTTTCTTATTGCGTTGCAGGCATATCTCTACAAATGAATTTGGATTTATGGTTCCCTTCATCAATGATGAAGACAATTATTTTGCTGTTGAATACCTTAATAAAAATGGGCACATATCTCGTTTTCATTTGCGATTCATAGATTCAAGATACAAGGTGGATTCTACTATTGGACCAATGGTGGTTTTATCCTTACCAACAGAATTCTCCCATTCACGAAACTATTTTGTGATGAATCCATTTACAAAGGCCTTAAAAAACATTGGGCAAATACAAATTGGAGATTGGGGATTCTTTTTGTTATTGGAGAATGCAAGCAACAAAAAATATGACTGGGTTGTTCTAAAACATATCTATGATAGAATTCAGTCTAAATTTTATGTTTGTAGCAGTCTTGATAGGGTTTGGCGAAGGGTTGATCTTCCATTTGGTGGCACTTCACCCCCTCAAAATGGAGTGTTTTATAGAAGTAAATTGTTTTGGCTCTATCTCGACACAGAGTATCAAGATTATCCTTGATATGGGTATAAAATCTACTGGTTCGATGTAATAAAAAATGACTGGGGATTTTCATTTGTTCCAATCACTGATATTTGGTGTATGTCATTGGCAGTGTGCAAGAATCAGTTGATATGTCTTGCCAATGATGGCTCCACTTCTGTATGGTCAATTGAAGAAATAGATAATTTTCAATTTGGTCACCCGTGTATTGAACGAAGAACTGATTACTTTGAGGATGATTGGGGCTTTAGACGGAAGTTGTTGGAAGAAATGTCTATAGATATAAATATGAAATGTCCTGGTTATCTTCCTTTTCGAAGAGTCCAAGGTGTGGTTCTTATGTGCAAATGCAGTGAAGTTCCTTTCCTATTATATGACATGATGGCTGGCCTTTGCTTCCCAATAGATTTTGATAATTCAACTAATCAACAAATGAAGGGATTTTGGTCTCAAACGTTGCAGGATTGCAATGATTTGATTGATTCTGGAAATTTTTTTGCAATTGCTCCGCGTATGGATTCTATAGATGAGATTCCACCATTGGATGTGGACATGGAGTCTTAGGCTATTAGCCATTTTTTATTCTCTCTATTGTCGTGGAAAATATTTCCTTTTTTTTTTACTTTGCATAATTTTGGGTATGTATGCTAAGACTATGGATATTTATATGGCTCCATTCTGAGGGGGGTTCGATCTATGTATGTAGCAGATGCTGGATATTGAATTCCATTGCAATTTGCTCGAAAATATTTATTCTTTTTGTCCCATTTAGTCCTCTTAAGTGAATTTGAATGTGTGTGGATGTTATCCATTTCTATTTGTTTCTATAATTGTAATTACTGTGACTTATTCTATACATGGTGTTTCCATCAGTTTTTTCTCATTGATTCTCAAACAATGTTATATCTTTAGGTTTTTTTGATGGTATATAGTTACAAATATTTAGATATATTTCAAATTCATATAATTATTTAGAATTTTGTTCCATTTATATGGGTTTCCCATTACAGTTATAATATGATACATGAAATTTAATCATTTTTTGTTTTGGCCATTTGAAAAAATCCAATTTTCTTCTTAGCCATTTGGTTGGAAAAATAGCGTAAACGATTTTAATTTGTTTTGTGGATGGAAAAAAATGTGTTCCTTTTCATCCTTTTCTATTAATTTGTATTGGCTATATTGTATCTGTTGCATTTTTATTGTTATATAACAAATATGTTATTGTTCGTTGTAGACATGTCATCTGAAGGTACAAGCAAGCGTACAAGAAAAAGGAATAAGTCACCGACATCGCGTGACAAGTCCAATGAAATTCGTCATTTACGGTATAAAAAAAATAAGGGCACAATAAATGAGCATAGGAGAGCTAAATATCATAGAAGAAAGACTAAAAAAACTCTTGAAAATGATTTTATGGTTCCTCATACGTATCGTACTATGAATGATATCATGGAATGAACATTGCCGCTTGGTAGTTCGTTGCCAGAATATGCTCCTCGTCACCATAATTTTGTTTTTCAACGCTCTCCTGAAAATTATCATAATATTGAGGAAACATCTGGAAATAGGGAGGAACATCATATTCATAATGTGGATGCAAATGTTCACCCAAACCCTTCTGTCTATGCAATTGCATCTTGTGAGAAAGGCTAAAGGTTGCAAAATATCCATGGTGGAGGCAGTGATGACATTGGATGTCATGACTTGGATGATAGTTTGATTAGCCATTTGTTTGATAATTAGGATCCAGGTTGTGGAAACATCGTATCTTCCAATCTCCCTTCTCAAAATAATGTTGTCGCACGAACATAAACAATCATCCTTGATAGCAGTTCGCGTGGAACAATGGAGGTAATCCAATGATATATTTACAATTGATGCAATAGTGGTTGTTTTATTACATTCCTCTATTTACATTTCTTTAGTGATAAGGTATTTTATTCTCTTGGAGTAGGATAAACCTCATTTTATTAGAGGTCTAGAAATTTTATCCCCGCGTCTTCCATCTCCTAATCTTAGATTTGAATATGAAGAATGTCATAACCTTCCACTGCATTCTCCTTGAGAATCAAATCAACAAACTAATTTTAATGTTCCATGTGTTTGATTTGATTTTTCTTTATTTGAAATTTTGGTGCATATTTTGTTTTTCTTCAAACAAGACACAACTCGTTTCAATAGAGGCATACAAATTAACTTCGTAGATGTTCCGTCTACTGATGTTATAAGTGAAGAGGAACCATTGCATAGCGTTCATCCAGATTTCCAACAAAATGTAAATGTTGAATGCGTTTGATATTTTCCTCCTTTTTTCATTTATTGTTAATTGTAAAATTAGAAATCTATCTTTTTTTGGCATTTAGTTTTATAAAATATTTTAATTTGTTTTAACAGGAAAAAAATAATTTGAATAGAGGCGTCAAAACTAATTTGCCAAATATTCAATCTACTGATGTTCGAAGTGAAGAGCAACCATCTCCTACACTTCATCCACATCGCCAACCAAATGTAAATATTGAATGGATTTTTTTTTTTTCATTTTTTCAATTCTAATTATTTGGACATTCAATTTAAAAAAAAATTATGCTAAAGAAACCTTTGCACATTCTCAGGTTCCAGAAATGCAGGACACATAAATTTGGAAATCCCATGTCATAGATCTATTCCACATGTTTCAAATTTGGGGAGGGAGTCTCGTGGTGCTGAAAATCAAATAAATTTTAGAAGAAATTATACTCTTCCACATCATTCTCCACATGGTCCAACCAATACAAATCATATTTATTTTCATGAAAATATGATTGCAGTGCATAAAAGATTTAGAGAAAAGCTATATAGCTTGTTAGTTGTCCAAATGTGCCACATCTAAAAAGAATCGTATCCTCGAATCCACGTTTTGAGAGATCCCGAAGGACCTGTTTGTAGACGATGTAAGAATGAACGAGGTTCACATCGTTTTTGTGGCTATAATAACATGGATCCTGGTGAGAAAGCTCATATTTTAAGAGTTCTTACTCAAGTTGAAGAAATTTTAATAGCATGTGTAAATCCTATTTTGCAAGTGACACATGCTAGAGGTGGGAAATATAAGTATAGCAGACACACAATTAGCTTTCCCCAAGATATTTCTACATTTGCACAAAGTCTTCCGTGCCATGTTGAAGATCTTGACTTTCTAATTGTGAGGAGACATGCTGCTCAGTCTAAATATATGAATGTTATGTAAAAATATCTCGCGTTATGGATGCATTGCGTTTTAAAATTGAACATGATTAATATTATCGAGATGTTGTAATCGACTATGATTCAGTGAATGCTCTGCCCGAAAGATCAACAGATGTCTTCTGCGGGCTTAAATTTTTTGATTGTGACATTGTAGAATCTGAGTTCAGTGCAGCTAATAATGAAGGGTTTCCTCCTAACCATTTTCCCTCTCATCCTTCGTCTTTTATTGCTCGCCTACCCAATGAACGGAGAGAGGTGGAAGAAATTAGAGAATTTCTTGATAATGTTGATTCTTCAGATGTTGATGAAATGGATTGGCCCACTATTGGAATGTCTCCAGTGAATGAATATAATACCGAGGGTTTATTAGATATGGCATTCCCCACATTTTTCCCCATTGGTGCTGCTAATTGGTTGCAACCACGCATTTGTACTGTTGAACTTCATGAGTATGCATTGCATCTTCTTAGATACTATGATCAGAGGTTTGGAAGCCATCCTCGCTTTCGATATTACCTGTTGAACATGATAATGAGGCATCGTAGCCAAGCAACTGCTTCAGTTTTTGTGAAGAAAAATTTACATGATAACTCACCAACAACAATTGATGAATTGCGTCAGCAACTTTCTGATTTGACAGATAATAAGTTGGCTGAGCATCTTTTGTGGTTTGGGTCTTCTCTAAGAGGTACAAGGGCTTACTGGACTAAATTTTGGGCTGAATTGACTGACATGATTACTCATTTGGGATGTCCATCTTTGTTTTTTACTTTGAGTGTAGCTGACACAAAGTGGCCAGAGCTGCATAGCCTCATGCCTGTACCGTCACATTCTCATTCCTTAAATGAGCATTGTATGAAAGTTGAAAATGTTATCCAGTACCCTCATATTTTTGCCACATTTATGCACCATAGATTCAATATATTTCAAGAGGAAGTTATCCAAAAATATCTTAAAGCTAAAGACCTCTGGTACATGTCTGTTTTCTTGAATTTATTTTCTATTTGTTGTCAATTTCTTATTGATTTTCCATTCATATTTATCGTAGTAACTCTGTGTTCATTTTTTCCAGATATGAGTGGCAACATAGAGGTTCAGCGCATATCCATGGTTTCCTATGGTTGCAAGGAGCTCCTGACATGGAAAGACTTGATTGGTCAAATGATTGTGATTTGCAACATGCAAAGAGATTCTTTGACAATTATGTAACTGCATGGAATCCACGTGAAATACATTGTTGCAATATAATGGTTCCAAGAAGTCTCAATGATGACCCTTTCGTACTGAATACCGATCATATTTTTTCTTGCAATCCTCATAATGATTATGAAGAACTGTTGAACCATGTCCAAAGGCACACAAAGTGTAGTGTAGATTCTTGTCTGCACAAAAAGGGCACTATACTCACTTGTCGGTACAATGCCCCATGGGATGTTTCTAAGGAATCAAGATTGTTCATAGATGATCAAGGAAGAAAAAAATATGACCCAGAAAGAAATGATGATAGGTTGAATGTACATAACATTGACCTTCTAACAATGTGGCATACAAATGTTGATTTCCAACCAGTGGTTTCTCGGCATGTTGTCCTGAAATATATTGCTAAGTATGCATCAAAAGCAGAGAGAAGGTCTGAAAGCTATCATGATATGTTAACTAGAATTTCAAATTCTATTGCCGTCTCTGAAGATCATGCTTTATGTGCTTACAAGAGGTTTCTTGCAGAAACAATCGTTGAACGTGACATTGGAGCACAAGAAACATGTCATATGTTGCTTAAGCTGCCTCTTGTTGTGTGTAGTCGACAATTTGTTTCGTTAAATGTTGGAAGAAAGGTGTTCAGGAAAATTTCAAGGGATGGCCTGCACTATTCATCTGAAAATACATTTGTTCAACATTATCAGAAGAGTCCTTCTTTCCTTGAACATCAATCTTTGATAGAAATAGCAAGATCTTGGACGTTTGATAGCAAGCGTAAAAAAGATCCATGGAAGCCTAGAGATGCTCATGCAATTGTTCGGGTCTGGCCACGGCTTTATTCTACTCCTGGTGAGGATTCAGAGGAATTTGAAACCTTTTTCTGGACACAATTGCTCTTGTACAAGCCATTTCGTGACATTTCTGCAGAGATTGGGCTTTCAGCTGAAATTATTGTTGAAAACTGGAGGAATTTCCGATATCGAGCTTGGCATCTTGATCGAAATCCATCAATTGATGAAAATATTGAAGATGGAGAAGATGGTGATTTTTCTAAGCAGGAAATGAATCTTGAAGATGATTTTCAAGAGTGGCAACTTTTCTCTCGCTTGGTTCCACCAAATAGTGTCAATGTTTCTGATCTTCACACCCTTGGTCGAAGGGATTTTGATATATCCTTTGACTGGCAAGGTACAACTATTTCTAATGATGTGGCCGAAGAAGCTATTAATTTTATAAGGAATGCGATATCAAGGGGTGATGTTGGTGACCTTTCAAATAGAACATTTTTCTCTCCAGATTCATTGGCAGAAAACAACGACTTGCTTTTGAAATCATTTTAAGGCATTCTGTTGAATATGAGATTCGTGAAGCTCTTCTTATGATTATTCAAGGCACTGCAGGCACTGGCAAGTCTTTCCTTATCCATTGTATTTCTGAGGCTCTTTCTAATCTGTCAAGTAATGGGAAAAGTCCTTTGCTTCTTCTTGCCCCAACAGGAATAGCTGCTTTCAATATACATGCAAAAATAATACACTCTGCTTTGAAAATCCCAGTTAGAGATATGAAACCACTACAGGGTCAATCATTGGCACTATTCCAAGAGGAAATGAGGCACATTCGATATATATTGATTGATGAAATGAGATTTTTAGGATCAAGGTTGTTCATGAAAATAGATGCTCGATTACGAGAAGCATTTCCAGATAAAAAGAATTGTCCTTTTGGTGGTAGATCCATGATCCTTGTGGGTGACCTTGGCCAGCTACCTCCTGTGAGAGATAAGCCTTTGTATGTAGGTAATACAGCAGGGAAAGTATTATGGAAAAAATTCAACACTGTTGTCACTCTTGACACAATATTTCGCCAACAAGGGAGTAATGAGAAACAATCTTGTTTTTGTCGAGTCCTCAATAACATAAGAAACGTAGAACCTATTCTTGATGATTGGGAGTTTCTTATGCCGCAGGCTGATATCAGGTTGCATCCTAGAGAAAGGGATTTATTTAATGCAGCAGTTCACATGTTTCCAACAAATAATTTGGTCTCCTTCCATAACAGACATATGTTGAAATCATTAAATTCTCCAATTGCACGATGTATTGCTGTGACTTCAAGACGTTCAGAAATCAGTGGTGCCGATGATGATCAACTGGACCGTGAAGTTTTGTTGTGTCGTGGCCAGCGTGTTATGTTGACATGTAATTTGTGGGTTGAAGCTGGTTTGGTGAATGGTGCACTTGGGTATGTGAGGGAAATATGTTATATGCCTAACTCTAAGCCACCTGAGCTTCCAATGTTCACAACTGTTATTTTTGATTAGTATGTTGGTATTCCGTTTGATGCAAGCAATCCAAACATTGTACCTATCACACCAGTGGTAAGAGGAAATCGAAAACAAATTCCTTTAAAGATGGCATGGGCTCTTACAATTCACAAGTCACAAGGTTTGACTTTAAAGTGAGCATCAATTGATATCGGGAATAGAGAACAACAAGGCCTGACCTTCATAGCCATATCAAGAGTGAAATCAATAGATGGTTTACGCATTGCACCACCTTTCTCTTATCAGCGTTTTGCCAAGAAGAATAATAGTGTGTATGTTACAATTAGGAAGAAAGAAGAGGAGATATTAAAGTCCATATCGCTATGATATGCAACTATTAATATAATAATAATGCTTTTGATATATTAATGAGATGTCTACATTTATCAAATTCATAGTAGTATTTTGGAATGTTGTTTACATCGTTTTTGTTGTTGCTTAATTTTCTTGTTTTTATAGTGTCATTTTTTGTTAATTTTCTTACAATGAACCATTCACAGGTAAAAAACCAGTTATATGAGACAGCCGTTAAAAATCAAATAATCAAAATGAATAGACTAGAAAACAGGAGCATTTAAGAATTCACTATTTATACTAGTTCAGAAGAAAACATTAAGAATAACAATGATTGAAAACAGATTGCACTTAAGCACTTTCTGAATTATTCCTTTTCGTTTATCATTCAGATATGAAACACAAATGGTATAATAAACAATTATAGAACTCCAAAACATAAGAGATAGATGACTTATTGATCCTTTGTCTGACTCAAGAATCATGTGAAAAATCCTTTGCATCAATTCCTTATCCAGCTGCCATGCGAAATTTGTCCAATAGCACTTTATTCCAAAATAATCAATGTTACAGCAAAGTCTGAGAATACACCCCCCCAATACTCTAATTGAGGGAGTATTTATTCGAAAAATTATAAAAAATATCTGCTGACAAAATGAGATATAATTTAGGATGACTCATGAATATGTTACAAGAAAATAGAGACAGATGGTCTTGTAGATAAGAGAAAAGATAGCTGATGTTGTGTTGTTCCCTTTCTTTTATGAATGTGCTGGGGGCAGGCCCTATGATTAGGCTTGTTGCTATCCTCTTTAGTAACTCTGTACTGGATGCTCTGTTTTACTAATACTCTTTACCTGCACCGATACAATTTGACCTGTTTGATCTCTGTTTATCCTTTTTATCATGACTTGTTGTAGTAAATAATCAAAATTCATGCAAGGATAATTTTTACAAAATGTCTAACATCTCTTCCCACCATTGTGCTTCTGGTATTCTGGTTCTTTGAAGCTTCCTCAGAGTCTCATCAGTCTCTGTATATCTGAAGAAAGTAGGCTGAATTGGGAATAAGTGTTTTACCTCATGTTAGAGATAAAACAAATTTTCCACATTTTCATGAATATTTTTGCCTGTAGGCAATGCCTTTGCTACTGATGAACTGGTCGATGAACTGGCCTGGTTGTCAGCATACTTATACAGTTTCTCAACATAGCTTTCAAGGCTCATTAGTTTATCATCTGAGACTAAAGGACTTGGTAATCCTTTACTCTACAAAATATCCAATCTCTTTGTAAAAGCATTGATTTCTTCCTGCATATCATAGCATCTTATTTCTAGGTTCTGCATCAGAGTTCTTTTAGTAAAAGCCCCTTTCACCTCCAAAATTGTTTCTGTTATGTCTTGGATGCCTAGCTCTTAAAGCTGGTATCTGTTCTTGGTATTTAAAAATTGTATAAGCTTATTGGCTTCTTCAGGCATATTTCCTAATTCTTCTCTTGCCTTTTCAACTTCTTCCAGAGCCAATTTAACTAAATAAT
Source organism: Pinus albicaulis (assembly GCA_034641835.2). Classification (NCBI taxonomy): domain Eukaryota; kingdom Viridiplantae; phylum Streptophyta; class Pinopsida; order Pinales; family Pinaceae; genus Pinus; species Pinus albicaulis. Next base: position 577,379,284 of record CM076578.1, on the reverse strand, counting down.
TTTGCTCATACATTATTTGGATTGATGGCCAAACATCATCTATTGACTGAGTGATGTTGTCCCAAAGAATTTCTTTGATTTATTTTAAAGGTTTCTCCAATGTGAGATCCTTTTCCAATGCTTTGACCAATTTTTCTAATTTGTTGATCTCTCTTGTTTTTTCTGCAACATTCATCTTTGAGAGATCATATTTTTTCTCTAAGGTGGTAAATTGTACCTTTGTTTTTTGGATCTCTATCACTTGGAGTTTCAATTCCTCCATTGATTTTATTAATTCTTCAGTGCTTAAATTGGAAGTGTTTCCCTGTGATAGTCCTGCTGGCTGACTTATTGTTTTGTACCTGTAATTACTTCTGTTGTAGATGTTGGAATGTTTGGCTGCTTGTCCTTTAATTCCTTTTCAAGTTCTTTTTCAGTCTCATTTAGTTGCTCATTAAGTTTCAAAAGAAAATCCATTAATTCTTCTTCAGAGTTTTTCTTTATTACCTCAGTAGTCTGTCGATGCCTTGAAGATGGAAACTTCAGCTATTTCCTTAAGGCTGCAATATCATCATCTTTCTTTTTAATCAAGGCTTCTATAGCCTTTACATCTTTGGGATTATGACCCTATCCAATAATTATTTCTTCCAAAGTCTTTATTCTATTGTCCTTAGCCTGGGAAAAGGCCTTTTCAAGATGCAATTGAGCATTAGTATTGTCCAAATAATTCTGTAATCCTTGGGCCATCATTGACTTATCAGTCAAAGTTGAGTATATCATCTCTCCAGTTTGTTTGTGCAGCTCAATTTGATCCAAAGGATGAATATCCTTTGCCAAGACCTCAAAATTTGTTCTGACATAGTCTGCAGTTGTTTGAGGCTACTGTACTTTGGGCTTGAAATGACTCATCACCAATTTACCCTGCTGGATGTCATAGGCTGACATCAATCTCTGTTGATTTTTGGGAGCCATATTTAAGTATTGATTATAGACTTGAAGTCTTAATGGATCATTTCTGGTATTTATATTTATAAATTTCTTCTTAATATCCTAGGCATCCTCACTGGTGTTTCGAAGGAAGATACTTCTGCACTTTGATGTCTTTGTGGCTCTTTTTTCTATGAGTCGGTGGATGTCCCACCGATTGTGAATGTTTTCTGACTATCTAACTCTTCTCTCCTCTGACTATTAGTGGTTTCTTGAACAAATTTTACTTATGAGAGTGGATTTAATCTTTGTCTTTTGGTACCAGGTTGTTCCGAAGATCCACTGATAGGGGTAGCTGTTTCTGCATCTCTCTTTTTACCTTTTTCTTCATTGAGAGGAGTTTTCAAAATTGAAATTTCTGCCACATCGATCTGAGTAGGAGAAGTATGTATTTAGGCTTGTTCCTTGGAAGTTTCAGGCTGCTCAGACATTGTGAATTTCTCTATGACTTGTGTATTAGTCTCCTTTTCCTTCCCTTTGGATGCTACTGTGGCTAGTGCATTGATTTCCTGCAAATTTTGCTGAGAGATTCCAGCAGAGGAAGGACCAATTCCTGGTCTATGTACCTGCCCAAAAGAATCCAGGTCAAGTATTTTCTCAAGATCCTTCACAACATTTTCAACATTGACCTGTTCACTATCTTGTTCTACTAAGGTTCCTTCCATCCATTCATCCATATTTGAAAATTGTTCAATCTCTGTAATTATATGGTGAAGGTATGGTGACAATTTGCTTTTCATTCTCCTATCACATATAAAGCTGTTTGGGTCATAAGGTACCAACCAGATTCTTTTTTGCAATTTGAGATAGTATTCTATAATTCTTTCAGCTTCTTTTCCTGCATCCCTAGAATTATAGACAAAAGGACCTAATTGACTCTTAATTCTGAGCTGAGCCTTTTTCTTTGCATTGCAAAAATGGACTACGTCTAAATTTACCACTTGTCTGAAATATTCTAGGGAAAAAAGCCTCATTGGAACATATTTTGGTAGCTTGAAAGGACACAACTCACACCCATATATTCTAATTTCTGTATGTTTCATGTATAGGTACCAATCACCTATTCTGTATTGCTTTGAGAGTTGGAGAATTTTCTTCATATCATTATTGACCTTAGGAGGGGAAACTCCTGTTAATAAGGTAGTTGCAGGGTGTACAAATAGATCAATGAAATCATTGTAAGAATAAGGAGACTCAGAGGAATTATGGAATATTGGAGACCAAAAAATTATAGACCTTGGATTTCCTTTGGCATCAAGTTGCATGACACGGAAGGGGAAACTCTCTGATTGATAATAGAGCATGAGATGGTATATAAAAGTGGAATATTTGAAAACTTTTTCATTTTCCAATCTCATGAACTGGTCATGAATTTTATGAGCAATAAAGGAAGCAAAATCATATTTGACAGCAAGGGGTTGTCCAGGAGTAAAAATTGACAACAACACTAGGGTTAAGTTATCAACGTATTCACTAGTGTTGAAAACCATTACAGAAGATATAATATTCAATATGAGTCTGCCCATATCTGTGAAAAAGGTATATCCATAAGGAGGTGGGCCTTTGGGTTGATGTTTTGGTAGCATGAAAGTCTGAAAGAGGCGATTCAGCTCTTCTTGGGATAAATTTGTGGATTTTTCAAGTAAATCTCCCATGGAAATGGGAGTCAGGGCTTGACCCATATGGAACTGTAACATTTCATTTATGGATTAAGCAGTTATTGGGAAAAGAATAGTTTGACTTGGGGACATGACTGCTCATTGATTGGGATCGTAATTGGCATGGCAGTGATAAATTATTTCGAGGAAAACATGAACTGAAGGTAAAAAATAGATTAGAAGATTGGATTCCCATAGTCCCAAAATATCAGAGTCGTTCAAGAAATTATGTCTGCATTGGAAAAAGGTTCTGAGAGGATTTTCACTAAGAATGAGGTCTTTCATCTGGAAATCCCTATCTGCTAGAGGCAGATAGTCTAAATATTTATGGGGGGCATTCAGAGGCGTAATATTCAAAGCCATAGGGGTTTCCATTTCTGGTTCTTGTGGATTCAGAAAGGAATTTGGGTTTTTGATGGAAAAATGGGCACAATTACAGGTCTGGGAACTTAGGAGTGAAATAAAGACCGAATTGTACTGTGTTTTAACCTTTCCCTGTGGAATTAAATAAAAAACCAAGACTTGCAGGGTTCGACGAGAATTGGGTAAATACCTATTTTCGGGAAGTGGATAGTGATGAAAACAGGTGTAGGCAACTGTTGATGGGTTCTGGATTGTTCGTCTGCAATTTTCTCAGCAAGGAAGCGGTTGACAATCTTCGACAGATGGCTTTGCAGTTTTCTGCATGGGAACATTGGTCGCTGCATAGGGTGATGAAAATGATGCGCGTTTATTTGTTTTATTCGCAAAGTCGAAAGTTGGCGGGGTTTTATTTTTCGGGCAGATGACGTATGCAGGAAAGGTTGTTTTTTTGAATGCGAACAGTGGTAAGCAGTATACATTGCACCGCTTTTGGGGACGGGCTATTTTCAAGTGAAATCCAGTGATTCCATAACCTTCGCGACGCGTGGCGAGACACTGTTTGGAAAACCGCTTAGCGATCGCGCATTATTGTTCGGACGTGGGGGCGACGCGATATATATGACAGCCATTGGATGTGAAGGGGATGATCGAACGGCTGTCGGGGAGGTGAGATGATAGGGAAATAGCAAGGGTGGGGCCAATAAAATTTAACGTGATTTAATCATATCGGGGGCAATTCGATTGGTGGGGTAAGTTATTAATTAACGATGAGGGTTAATTAATCCTTTTTTAATGCGGCGGGGAATCAAGGTTCTTAATTAGTCGTGGTTTTAACTAATTAATCACAATTAACACAATATTGAGGTTATTTTTCAACAAAAGGGGCAGGATATGTGATAATTGGGAGTTGTATATAGTTAAATTAATGCAGTAACGGGTTGAATTATATAGTGAATTAAATAATAAAGTTAAAAGCTAATATGAAAATGAATGAAAAAGTGCTAAGTAAAAAAAAATTCGAAGTATGTATTTAACTTATGCTTCAATGAAAGGGTTTTTATGAAATATTGTGCAATTTCCCTAAGTAAAATAGGATTTTACTTAGGAAAAGATTTTTTAGAAGTGAATGAAAGACTTATGAATGGTTATAATTACTTAGTCTTTTCAATTATTGGGCCAAGGGTCTGGTCCCTCCCTTGCCCTTATTGATAACTTATGTTTTTAATAATTTTCCCTTGGATTCACCAATTCCTTTGGTTTATAATATTAAACCCTTGGGTTTATTAGTTATTTTGGTTTATAATATGAATAATCGTTCAATCTCATCCATGATCAAATGTCACATTCTGACAAATATTGTCTCAGTATGAAAATGACCCTTGGCCAACCATGGTCATAGTTGGTCCAACGTTGGATTGTGACAACATTTGTCTCAATGTTTAAATCAATTCCCTTGGGTTCAGCAATTCCTTTGGTTTATAATATTAAAACCTTGGGTTTATTGATTCTTTTGGTTTATAATATGAATAATCGATCAATGTCATCCATGATAAAATGTCACATTATGACAAATCTTGTCTCAATATGAAAATCACCCATGGCCAACCATGGTGATAGTTGGTCCAACGTCGCATTGTGACAACAATTGTCTCAATGTTTAAATCAATTCCCTTGGGTTCAACAATTCCTTTGGTTTATAATATTAAACCCTTGGGTTTATTAGTTCTTTTGATTTATAATATGAATAATCGATCAATGTCATCCATGATCAAATGTCACATTCTGACAAATATTGTCTCAATAAGAAAATAACCCATGGCCCAGCATGGTCATAGTTGGTCCAACATCACATTGTGACAAAAATTGTCTAAATGTTTAAATCAATTCCCTTGGGTTCACCAATTACTTTGGTTTATAATTTTTGGGGTAATGAATTTCCCTTGGGTTCACCAATTCCTTTGGTTTATAATATGAATAATCGATCAATGTCATCCATGATCAAATGTCAAATTCTGAAACATTGTCTCAATATGAAAATCACACATGGCCAACCATGGTCATAGTTGGTCCAACGTCACATTGTGACAACAATTGTCTCGATGTTTAAATCAATTCCCTTGGGTTCACCAATTCCTTTGGTTGCTAATTTGTTGGGTAATGATTTTCCCTGGGGTTCACCAATTCCTTTGGTTTATAATATTAAACCCTTGGGTTTATTACTTTCTTTGGTTTATAATATGATTAATCGATCAATTTCATCCATGATCAAATGTCACATTCTGACAAATATTGTCTCAATGTCTAAATCAATTCCCTTGGGTTCACCCATTCCTTTGGTTTATAAATTCTTGGGTAATGATTTTACCTTGGGTTCCCCAATTCCTTTGGTTTATAATATTAAACCCTTGGGTTTATTAGTTTTCTGGTAATGATTTTCCCCGGGGTTCACCAATTCCTTTAGTTTATAATATTAAACCCTTGGGTTTATTGGTTGTTTTGGTTTATAATATGAATAATCGATCAATGTCATCCATGATAAAATGTCACATTCTGACAAATGTTGTCTCAATATGAAAATCACCCATGGCCAACCATGGTCATAGTTGGTCCAACATCTCATTGTGACAACAATTGTCTCAATGTTTAAATCAATTCCCTTGGGTTAACCAATTCCTTTGGTTTATAATTTTTTGGGTAATGATTTTCCCTTCGGTTCACCAATTCCTTTGGTTTATAATATGAAAACCCTGGGTTTATTAGTTATTTTGTAATGATTTTGCCTGGGTTTCACCAATTCCTTTGGTTTATAATATTAAACCCTTGGGTTTATTATTATTTTTGGTTTATAATATGAATAATTGATCAATGTCATCCATGATCAAATGTCACATTCTGACAAATATTGTCTCAAGATGAAAATCACCCATGGCCAACCATGGTCATAATTGGTCCAACATCGCATTGTGACAACAATTGTCTCGATGTTTAAATAAATTCCCTTGGGTTCACCAATTCTTTTGGTTTATAATATTAAACCCTTGGGTTTATTAGTTCTTTTGGTTTATAATATGAATAATCAATCAATTTCATCCATGGTCAAATGTCACATTCTGAAAAATATTGTCTCTATATGAAAATCACCCATGGCCAACCATGGTCATAGTTGGTCCAACGTTGCATTGTGACAACAATTGTCTCAATGTTTAAATCAATTCCCTTGGGTTCACTAATTCCTTTGGTTTATAATATTAAACCCTCGAGTTTATTATTTCTTTAGCTTTATAATATGAATAATTGATCAATGTCATCCATGATCAAATGTCACATTCTGACAAATATTGTCTCAATATGAAAATCACCTATGGCCCACCATGGTCATAGTTGGCCAAACATTGCATTATGACAGCAATTGTCTCAATTTTTAAATCAATTCCCTTGGGTTCACCAATTCCTTTGGTTTATAATTTTTTGGGTAATGATTTTCGCTTGGGTTCACCAATTCCTTTGGTTTATAATATTAAACCCTTGGGTTTATTAGTTTTTTTTGTTTATAATATGAATAATCGATCAATGTCATCCATGATCAAATGTCAAATTCTGAAACATTGTCTTAATATGAAAATCACACATGGCCAACCATGGTCATAGTTGGTCCAACGTCACATTGTGACAACAATTGTCTCCATGTTTAAATCAATTCCCTTGGGTTCACCAATTCCTTTCGTTTATAATTTGTTGGGTAATGATTTTCCCTGGGGTTGACGAATTCCTTTGGTTTATAATATTAAACCCGTGGGTTTATTAGTTATTTTGGTTAATAATATGAATAATCGATCAATGTCATCCATGATAAAATGTCACATTTTGACAAATATTGTCTCAATGTTAAAATCACCCATGGCCAACCATGGTCATAGTTGGTCCAACATCGCATTGTGACAACAATTGTCTCAATGTTTAAATCAATTCCCTTGGGTTCACCAATTCCTTTGGTTTATAAATTTTTGGGTACTGATTTTCCCTTGGGTTCACCAATTCCTTTGGTTTATAATATTAAAACCTTGGGTTTATTAGTTTTTTGGTAATGATTTTCCTTGGGGTTCACCAATTCCTTTGGTTCATAATATTAAACCCTTGGGTTTATTAGTTTTTTTGGTTTATAATATGAATAATCGATCAATGTCAACCGTGATGAAATGTCACATTATGACAAATATTGTCTCAATATGAAAATCACCCATGGCCAACCATGGTGATAGTTGGTCCAACATCGCATTGTGACAACAATTGTCTCAACGTTTAAATCAATTGCCTTGGGTTCACCGATTCCTTTGGTTTATAATTTTTTGGGTAATGATTTTCCCTTCGGTTCACTCATTCCTTTGGTTTATAATATTATGCCCCTGGGTTTATTGGTTTTTGGGTAATGATTTTTCCTGGGGTTCACCAATTCCTTTGGTTTATAATATTAAACCCTTGGGTTTATAGGTTTTTTTGGTTTATAATATGAATAATTGATCAATGTCATCCATGATCAAATGTCACATTCTGACAAATATTGTCTCAATATGAAAATCACCCATGGCCAACCATGGTCATAGTTTGTGCAACATCGCATTGTGACAACAATTGTCTCGATGTTTTAATCAATTCCCTTGGGTTCATTATATTAAACCCTTCGGTTTATTAGAGTTTCTGGTTTATAATATGAATAATCGATCTATTTCATCCATGGTCAAATGTCACATTCTGAAAAATATTGTCTCTATCTGAATATCACCCATGGCCAACCATGGTCATAGTTGGTCCAACGTCGCATTGTGACAACAATTGTCTCAATGTTTAAATCAATTCCCTTGGGTTCATTAATTCCTTTGGTTTATAATATTAAACCCTTGGGTTTATTAGCTCTTTAGCTTTATAATATGACTAATTGATCAATGTCATCCATGATCAAATGTCACATTCTGACAAATATTGTCTCAATATGAAAATAACCCATGGCCCACCATGGTCATAGTTGGCCCAACATCGCATTGTGACAACAATTGTCTCAATGTTTAAATCAATTCCCTTGGGTTCACCAATTCCTTTGGTTTATAATTTTTTGGGTAACGATTTTCCCTTGGGTTCAACAATTCCTTTGGTTTATAATATTAAACCCTTGGGTTTATTAGTTTTTTTGGTTTATAATATGAATAATCGATGAATGTCATCCATGATCAAATGTCAAATTCTGAAACATTGTCTCAATATGAAAATCACACATGGCCAACCATGGTCATAGTTGGTCCAACATCGCATTGTGACAACAATTGTCTCAATGTTTAAATCAATTCCCTTGTGTTCACCGATTCCTTTGGTTTATAATTTGTTGGGTAATGATTTTCCCTTGGGTTGACGAATTCCTTTGGTTTATAATATTAAACCGTTGGGTTTATTAGTTTTTTCGTTTATAATATGAATAATCGATCAATGTCATCCATGATCAAATTTCACATTTTGACAAATATTGTCTCAATATGAAAATCACCCATGGCCAACCATGGTCATAGTTGGTCGAACATCGCATTGTGACAACAATTGTCTCAATGTTTAAGTCAATTTCATTGGGTTCACCAATTCCTTTGGTTTATAATTTTCCCTTAGGTTCGCCAATTCCTTTGGTTTATAATATTAAACCCTTGGGTTTATTAGTTTTTTGGTAATGATTTTCCCTGGGGTTCACCAATTCCTTTGGTTTATAATATTAAACCCTTGGGTTTATTAGTTTTTTGGTTTATAATATGAATAATCGATCAATGTCATCCATGATCAAATGTCACATTCTGACAAATATTGTCTCAATATGAAAATCACCCATGGCCAACCATGGTCATAGTTGGTCCAACATCGCATTGTGACAACAATTGTCTCCATGTTTAAATCAATTCCCTTGGGTTCACCAATTACTTTGGTTTATAATATTAAACCCTTGGTTTTATTAGTTTTTTGGTAAGGATTTCCCTGGGGTTCACCAATTCCTTTGGTTTATAATATGAATAATCGATCAATGTCATCCATGATCAAATGTCACATTCTGAAAAATATTGTCTCAATATGAAAATCACCCATGGCCAACCATGGTCATAGTTGGTCTATCATCGCATTATGACAACAATTATCTCGATGTTTAAATCAATTCCCTTGGGTTCACCAATTCCTTTGGTTTATAATTTTTTGGGTAATGATTTTCCCTTGGGTTCACCAATTATTTTGGTTTATAATATTAAACCCTTGGGTTTATTAGTTTTTTTGGTTTATAATATGAATAATCGATCAATGTCATCCATGATCAAATGTAAAATTCCGAAACATTGTCTCAATATGAAAATCAGACATGGCCAACCATGGTCATAGTTAGTCCAACATCGCATTGTGACAATAATTGTCTGAATGTTTAAATAAATTCCCTTGGGTTCACCAATTCCATTGGTTTATAATTTATTGGGCAATGATTTTCCCTGGGGTTCACAAATTCCATTGGTTTATAATATTAAAACCTTGGGTTTATTGGTTTTTTGGTTTATAATATGAATAATCGATCAATGTCATCCATGATCAAATGACACATTCTGACAAACATTGTCTCGATATGAAAATCACCCATGGCCAACCATGGTCATAGTTGGTCCAACGTCGCATTGTAACAACAATTGTCTCAATGTTTAAATCAATTCCCTTGGGTTCAGCAATTCCTTTTGGTTTATAGTTTGTTGGGTAATGGTTGTCCCTTGGGTTCACCAATTCCTTTGGTTTATAATATTAAACCCTTGGGTTTATTAGTTCTTTTGGTTTATAATATGAATAATTGATCAATGTCATCCATGATAAAATGTCACATTCTGAAAAATCTTGTCTCAATATGAAAATAACCCATGGCCAACCATGGTCATAGTTGGTCCAATGTCGCATTGTTACATCAATTGTCTCAATGTTTAAATCAATTCCCTTGGGTTCACAAATTCCTTTGGTTTATAATATTAAACCCTTGGGTTTATTAGTTATTTTGATTTATAATTTGAATAATCGATCAATGTCATCCATGTTCAAATGTCACATTCTGACAAATATTGTCTCAACATGAAAATCACCCATGGCCAGCCATGGTCATAGTTGGAACAACATCGCATTGTGACAATAATTGTCTCAATGTTTAAATCAATTCCCTTGGGTTCACCAATTCCTTTGGTTTATAATATTAAACCCTTGGGTTTATTAGTTCTTTTGGTTTATAATATGAATAATCGATCAATTTCATCCATGATCAAATGTCACATTCTGAAAAATATTGTCTCTATATGAAAATCACCCATGGGAAACCATGGTCATAATTGGTCCAACGTCGCAATGTGACAACAATTGTCTCAATGTTTAAATCAATTCCCTTGGGTTCACCAATTCCTTTTGGTTTATAATTTGTTGGGTAATGGTTGTCCCTTGGGTTCACCAATTCCTCTGGTTTATAATATTAAACCCTTGGGTTTATTAGTTCTTTTGGTTTATAATATGAATAATCGATCAATGTCATCCAGGATCAAATGTGACATTCTGAAAAATATTGTCTCAATATGAAAATCAGCCATGGCCAACCCTGGTCATAGTTGGTCCAACGTCACATTGTGACAACAATTGTCTCAATGTTTAAATCAATTCCCTTGGGTTCACCAATTCCTTTGGTTTATAGTATTAAATTCTTGGGTTTTATTAATCTCTATTATTTTTAATATTGCGCTTGGCCTTATTGATCCCTTAGGTTTTTAATATTTATTCCTTGGGTTCATTGATTCCTTTGGTTTATAATGTTAAAGCCTTGCGTTTATTAGTTCTTTTGGTTTATAATGTTAATCACACATTTGGTTTATTACTCTCTTGAGTTTAAAAAACTAATTCTCAGGGTTTGTTAATTTCTTGGATTTTTCAGTTTAAAATATTAATTCTTAGGGTTTATTAATCTCTATTGTTTATAATATTCATCCATTAGGTCTATAATATTTATCCCTTGGGTTTGCTGATTCCTTTTCTTTATAATATTAAACCCTTGGGTCTATTAGTTCTTTTGGTTTATAATGTTAATAATCCCGTTGGTTTATTAATATCTTATGTTTAAAATACTGATTGTTATGGATTATTAATTTATTAGGTTTTTTAGTTTAAAATATCAATTCTTACGATTTATTAATCTCTTGTGTTTTTAATATTGATCTCTTATGTTTATGATATTTATCCCTTGGGTTCACCAATTCCTTTGGTTGGTTTATGATGACATTCAGTTTCTATTATTAATTATCCCTTGGGTTTATTAATATCTTCACTTTAAAATATTAATTGTTAGGGTTTATTAATCTCTCAGGTTTTTTGTTTTTAAATATTGTTTCATATGCTTTATTACTCTCTTGAGTTTAATATATTATTTCTTAAAGTTTATTACTTTCTTATGTTTTTGGGTTTAATATTATTAATATATTAATATATATTATTAATAAATATTATAATATTTATTAATAATATTATAATATTATTCATATATATTATTATTAATATAACCAACTATGATATAATATATATTATTAATATATTATTAGTTCTTTTGGTTTATTAATAATATAACCATCTATGATATTAATATATTTATAAATATTAAAATATTATTTATTATTAAAGTTGGCGGGGTTTTATTTTTCGGGCGGATGACGTATGAAGGAAAGGCTAATTTTTTGAATGCAAAGGGTGGTAAGAGGTATACATCACACCGCTTTTGGGGATGGGCTATTTTCAAGTGAAAGCCAGCGATTCCATACCCTTCGCGACGTGTGGCGAGACACTGTTTGTAAAACCGCTTAGCGATCGGGTGTTATTGTTCGGACATGGGGGCGATGCGATATCGATGATAGCCATTGGATGTGAAGGGGTTGATCGGACGATTGTCGGGGAGGTGAGATGATAGGGAAATAGCAAGGGTGGGCCCAATACAATTAAACACGATTTAATCATATTGGGGGGAATTCGATTGGTGGCGTAAGTTATTAATTAACCATGAGGGTTAATTAATCCTTTTTTAATGCGGCGGGGAATCAGGGTTCTACTCACGGTTTTAACTAATTAATCACAATTAACACAATATTAAGGTTATTTTTCAACTAAAGGGGCGGGATATGTAATAATTGGGATTTTTTTTTTTTTTTTTCTAAATCTGACTAATTCTATTTATGTAAATATAATGATACAAAACTGCCTCAGCTCAGCTGTACTAGCCTGAGACTGGGCTTGAAAGCCAAACATAGTTCTGGTTCGAAGCTGCCCATATAGGGAAACCAGCTCTAAAGCGACATTCTCACCGCCCTTGTGCAGGGAAACCGGTGGAGTATTAGTGTTTGTTATATCACAGTAGCAAAAAACTGTCACTGACATAGACATAGACAAAGACCAGAAAACTGACCCTGACATAAACATAGACCAGAAAACTGTAATGTACTGTAATGTACTGTAAATAGCCAACATTGCTAACAGGAAAAACAAGATGAACGAGCCTACTGCGTCCAGACATTGCATTTTCAGATGGAGTTGGTAGGCGATGGTTGTTCCTCCACTATCGGGCAGCTGTAGGCAGCTCTAGGATCGTCTGCTTCGCTTTGCTTGTTGTGATTCTCCGCAGCCTGTTCAGCTTCAGTGTTGACCTGCAAAGGAGAGGGAGAAGATCCACCTGAGGGTGGGTTGGCAAAGTTTGCCGGGTCGGGAAAGGCTGCACTATGAAAGGGAGCAGGGGAGGGACGAAGCTCTCCAGGAAGGGGTGCGCGAGGAGCCAGAGGAGCAACAGTCCAGGTGGGTGGGTTGAGGTTGGCGTCCTCGCGCAAAGTGATGGTGATATACACAGTGATAGATGGCCTATTGAAGGCGCTATCAAACTTCAATTCTGCTCTTTGAGTGGTTTGTCGAATGAGGCGACTCCTGGCCGACTGAGTAGCAGGGGGGGTGGGGCGATGAGGAGCAATAGGCGTATGAGAGGCAGGGGGAATGCCATAATCACAGACAGGGGGAGCTTCAGAAAAAAGCCTGCTGGAGGAGGGGCGATCGCCAAACGAACTGCCTCTTGTGCTTCCACGCCTCGCGGTCATGCGTTGCCTGAGTCGAGGCATTGCTAAGTCGCGAGGTATAGGCACAGGGTCGAAAGGCTGGGAAATCTGGAGAGAGTCAACAAGAGAGACAGAATCCGGACCAAGCTGCAGAGGAGCGCGGAAAGGTTGCTGAGGAGCACTGGAGACACCCGAACATAAATCACTGTGGGAGAAATGAGCGCCCGAATCAAATTCTATGCAGCTATAAATTGAGCATCGCCTGCCCGTGTTTGTGCGAGCGTTCGGCTCCGCGCAGTGGGGCGGGCATGCGCTATTCAACGGCACCATACAAACGCTCAGAGCACCGAATAGGGTCACCATACATGCGCGTCGAGAGTCGGTGGTCTCGTCGAACCAGAGAATGAGAGGCATAATGCTCGAGCCAGGCAGAACTGAAGGCATGTAATGCCGGCGGTGGGTATGCGGCACATGAGACATGGTTAATGCGAGAGGGTTATGGCGCGGGAGGGCCCATGTGGCTACCCACGCGGCGAAAGCTGGGAATTGGCGGGTGATGATCTCCATTTTCCTAATGTTCATCGCATTCGGAGAATATTAAAATATTATTTATTATTAATATTATTAATATATTGATAGATATTCTTATTAATATATAATATTTATATTTCAAGTTAATATAATAAAATTATTATATATAATATTTATTTATTGATATATAAATTAATGTGATGGGTAGTGGATATAGGCCTATCGGCCTATATCAACTGCATTGGTAAATGTGGTTGTAAATCTATTTTATATATGCCGATAATACGCCTATCGGTGTATATCAACCACATTATTAAATATAATATGGTTGTGCTAGTTCTAAATTATAGTAAAAATTCTTTTATTTAAAAAATAAAATCTGTAAATGCTAAATTGGAAGTTTCCTTGATATAGTAAAATAAAATCTATAAATGCTAAATTGGAAATTTCTGTGATATAGTAAAATTGAAAATTTAAAATCAAATAATTCATTTAAACTAATATTAAATACTAGTTTAAAAATATTTAGTTAAATTCCTCTCATAGACTTACTAATTTTTGAGTTGTCTGTCAACATGGTTAGAGAAGGAATGGTCAAGGAGCATGGAATAATGAAACGATTAATATCTCAAAATGTAAGGATAGATTGTGTAAGTAGAAGCGCTCACGTCTAAGTGAATTGAAGAAGGGTTTTGAGCGAAAAGGGCAACTCATTCTTAATAATAAATCATTACATTATGAAAAAGAAAGAGGAGGAAACTTCTCAACTATCTCTTATTGCGTAACATTAAAAATATTTTTCAATGTTTTCTATTTTTTTTGGTAAATTAGACTATTTTTATTAGAAAAATATATGGTATAAGATGAATTATAAACAAGGAGAGATTAGATAGCACGAACCTAAAATGAAGAATAATCAACTTCGGTCTCATTGTGTAGTCAAGAGAGAAGGAAGAGATACAAGAAAAAACGCAAGGGAGCCAAAAGACAAACATAGGAATCTACTTAGACTGGGTAGAATCCTCAATAAGACATTTCTTTCCTTTCTTTTTTGAAACTCTGACCTAGCCATCCTGGCGCTGTTGGGCTAGTACCACTTGGAGCTTGTTGGTGTCTGAAGGTGTGGACTCCTTATCAGAATCTGAGGAGGAGGTTTCATGAGAACATTTCTAGCACTCGAGGGACCAATGGATTGTCCCTGGTTTGCGGAGGTCATGTCCTTCTCCTCCTATGAAACCTCATCTGCTTCGATCTCTTCCTCATCCGAACTGTAGGAATCGATATCATCCATGGGAGGCGGTACACATGGTTTCCACCTTTTGGAGTTTTATTTGTGGTTGCTCCTCTTCTTTTGGGCAAGGAACAAGGAGCAAGAGTTCTAAAGGTGTCCTATTTGATCACAGTGATGACATCAGAAGGCGGTGTTCTTGTAGTCTAGGGTATGTGTCCAATGGAAGCCTCCCACTTTGAGATTGATTTGATCTGCCATGCCTATGTTGATGTCTATTTCTGCGCATATTCTACCGCAGGTGTATATGCATGATTCCCCATGGAGGTATTGTTGCCAGAAAGTGTCCTAGGGTGTTCCTGATTCCTTGAAAGACAGAAAAGTGCCATAGAGGGGAAGGTAAATTTGGAAGCCTGACCCAAATCGAAAGCTTGGTAATGACAGCCATGGAGGGGTCGAAGTCTGGAAACCATGGTGTGAGGAATAGCCCAGATTTTCCCCAGAACCAAGGTCCTCGTGTTAATGCTTTTTGATAGTCCTCATTGAAAGCGAACAAAACTATGAAGAAACCCTTTGAGAAAAAGAAAATCCTGCTGTTATTGGTCCAAGTGGAGTGAACCCACTGATAGAGATTTAGTGATCATGGCCATAATCTGTTGAATCGACAAATAATGGCATTTTTTGCATATATTTTGGAGAGTATGGAGGATGGGAAACTTTCTTGGGATGTTTTGCATGGACATCATCCTTATATGAGAAAGCTTGAGCAGAGGATGGCTGCCCGAAAGCCCTTTCTCGCAGTGGAAGGAATAAAACCAAAATAATTTTTTTTCTTATATTATAGAAAGAGAGTAGAAGAGTGTTCTCAAGTTGTTTACCTTTGTAAAAAATTCGCTGCAAGGTAGAAGGGATCCTTAGCTTAAGTTGGAGGACATGCGCAAGACTCTGCACTAGATTCGCAAGTGGAACCCAGCAAAGCAAGGTTTTTCCATTGAAAAGTAAGATCTGATCTGGTAGGAGGGATCAATTCTACCTTTTAGAGAGATGTGCCATGGTTGCAGATATCCCTCAAAGGAGAACTGATCTGATTCGCGCCGCTGCTGGAGTATGCGTTGCTGCTGTTGGAATCTTTCACTTTGGAGCGCATCCAACCGATAGATGAATTAGTTTTCAGCCTCACCTCTGGGAAAATCTCCCACCCAAACCTTTTAGCAGGCTTCCTACGGATCGTTGTGCGATTGCGCGCTTCTGCCCATCATGCTGCTAAAATCGTGATTCAGGCTTCCTATGGATCGGTGTGCGATTGCGCTCCTCTGCCCAGCATGATGCTAAAATCACAATGCAGGCTTTGGGTAAGGTTAAATCCTTCAGTTATTCACCGTTGCTGGTAGAGGAGGTTTCATGCATGGACAAGGGCACGACTGGGCACTGATCACCTGGCGCAGCAGGACAGATCTGAGATAAGACTGCGGCCAGAGGGTGCGCATAGATGCGGCTTCGGGCCATCAGCTTCCATCGCGCTGCGCACCTCGTCCGGAGAAAGCCGACTCTGTTCCAGTCGTGCTCGCATCGATAACTGAAGATCTCGCCTGCCTCAGACCTACAAATGAACTCCAATCTTGAGTCTTCATAGAGGAAAATGAGCCATGCCTCACCTGTGTAAGACTGATCGCGAGCTGCGGGGGACTGTAAAGCATCCATTGCGTCCTCCTAGCCATAGCGGCCGAGCGAGAAAACCCTAACGAAAGCTACAACTGTGCGGTTCATCATGTCTATCAAGACCTGTCATGTTATTATCTAAATATACATATTTTTTTCCAATGTTAAATCCTAAGCCTCGATTTAATAAAAACTTAGTTAAGCGCCCTATTCGTAAAGAAACACGTCTTTCCACATACATAGTTATAAAACTTCTTTTACTGTATGTTGAAAATGAAATACAAAGATGTTAGAGACTCTTGAAAATTCATAGGTGGGGTTTTAGAAAAAGGATGTACATATCTGTGTGCCATGTCGATTGGCAGATCCTAGAGCACCGTGCGACATAGATGTGATGGATTATTTTAACAAGGCCAAACAATTAACTCGAGGAGCACCCGTAAAAAAAATATTCCATAAAGTTTTAAATTGGCACCATCAGTTGAGATGAGATTTCAACCATTATGCATATTATCGACGTATGACATGGCATCTCCTTAGAATAAAGATTTAATTATGTTTACATTTAATAAAGTGAGATTCATATAATTTATATGACTTCATGGTATTTTCATTGTAGTTTACTATTCATTAGATTCATAATTTTGTTAATTTTTTTTCAAAATGGTGTTTAATTTAGATTATGTTATTATTAATGTTGAATAAATAATTATTTTGAGTTCGTGTTAAATTTAATGTTAGATAGAAAAATGGTAAGTAGCGGATATTAATGTTAGTGGTAATGTAAGAATATGTTCTCTCTGAATGGACCCTCAGAATGCAATCTGCCCTTATTAGGTTGCAGATTGCAATGCTTACCTGCAACAACCAGAAGACACGATGGTTGCCTCATTTTTATGGCAACAATAACAAGGTAGCGGCTAATACTCGACAGATGTATCCTACATATTGTTTTCGAGATTGTAGAGAAAACAGTTCACTAGCTGGCTAAAGAAAATTCTTTAATATCTGCCTACACTTAGCTTGTTAATATAGTGTTTATGAAGACAATTAACAGAAAACAGTTCGTGTTAAATTTAATGTCAGATAGAAAAATGGTAAGTAGCGCATATTAATGTTAATGGTAATGTAAGAATATGTTCTCTCTGAATGGACCCTCAGAATGCAATCTGCCTTTCTTAGGTTGCAGATTGCAATGCTTACCTCCAACAACCAGAAGATATGATGGCTGCCTCATTTTTATGGCAACAATAACAAGGTAGTAGCTAATAGTCGACAAATGTATCCTACATATTGTTTCCAAGATTGCAGAGAAAACAGTTCGCTAGCTGGCTAAATAAAATGCTTTAATACCTGCCTACACTTAGCTTGTTAATATAGTGTTTACGAAGACAATTAATAGAAAACGAAGACAGATCTGTAATAAGAAGGAAGGAGTCGATAAATAGTAGGTGGTGGCGCAAATATTAGCGATAAAATACACGCGATAAGCTACGACAGACATAAATTCTCCCAACAGTGAAATGTAAGGCATAAAGACGGACAAATCAATGGCTGATTCATATCATTTTTAATATTGATCTTCGAGGAGAGGCAGCATGAACATATTTTGCTCGTTATGCACATGGATTAAAGCCCAAAATATGCACGAGCTTGGAACGTCAGGGTCACTCTTTGACACTAGTTGAAGGACACACCAGTCATGAAGACGCGCAGAGCCCTGGCTTGCGCTGCGTCTACCATTTGCCAAGGAATCACAAACCGCAGGTGCAACTTACGTCAACCGTATCGTTGAAGTAATCATTCGCGAAGTACAATTAGGTCCATGTTTGCCAACCAGCAACTTATTGTACTTGCCGCAGGGCACTACGCATGAGGTTTTTACTGATAGTGAGATTAATTTCCTTTGATTAGACATATATTCTGAGTTTTTGTGTACTATAGCTATAGTTAAATTTTAATAAATTATTTATTTATTTATTTATTTTTCTCACTTTTCATTGGTTAATATTTTCACCATGTTATTGCAAAATACATTGCAATTCGTGCCTACGGTTGTATCTGTTAGGCTCGGCGCGGACTAAAACTTGTAAAGTTTCAATTATGAAGTCAAATCGTACCGCTTAGGGTGCCATCTCGCATTAAAGGCGCGTTGGTTGAGATATTTAATCTGGGACCCTGAATTCCTTAGTTTGAAAGGCCCAATATAACCCATAGAATAGTGACCTCACCTCATCAACAGCTTCTTCTTCAGGTCCGTATGAATTTTGAGTTTGATATTGCAGATCAAGGTCCTGTTCGGAGCAGGAACTGTATTGTAGTACCTATAACTGGCAAGTTTCGATTATGCAGATTCTCCCATTGGAACTTATTTGCAACGGCCTTTCCGCACTTCGAATGAAGGATTCCACCATGCATACTATGACATTCTATTTAATCACCTCATTACTCGCATCCTAATTAATTTGATGTCATATGTAGATAAACCAGATTGCAGTCCCACCTGTTTCTACGGATAGGGATTGGAAAAGAATGGGCATTTATTGACAAGATGGGGTTTTCTCTCTAAGTAGGACTTTTGCCGTTTATCAAAGGATTTGGAGGCTTAATATTTTAAGATTTAAAGGTTGAAAATGTCCTCAGGCATGTTAATACTGAAATGTTAGCTTCATTTCCCTCTTTGAAGTGTGGAAACATAATATTACAAAGCGACCAATACAAAAAGTTCCGATGCCAATTGAAAGGCGGACCCGTGATCAACTATTAATTGCACCATATAACATAGATCGGGTTCAGACTTATAGCATAACAAATGTTTCAAATAAAAAACTCCGATGCCGATTGTTAATCGGACCCGAGTTTAACTTTTAGGTGCGGCCTATAATATGCATCGGGTCCGGTTCCTTTCACTGTTCAATCGGGCGACAAACAAAACACTCCCGATACGTTTCAACTTGCGATATAATATGATAATGCTACTAATTGACACCAACTCATGAACAATAAGTTTAAGATCTATCCATTTCTTCATCAACCCCAATGTCTATAACCAAAGTAGTCTCCATATCGTCAAATCACCCTACGTTTGTATTTTTGTAATTGTGTAGAAAATGATCAACATAATCTCCAATTTCAAAATCTCATAAATCCTCAATTTCCTTTTTAGATCTAATATTTGATCTCATGCATCACCCTTCATACTTCTGTCTCTAATTTATCGTGACGAAATTCTTCAATGCGAAACTCTATATTTATATATAATTCCATGACAAACTCTATATCTATATAATGTTCTCTCTGCATGCCAATAATTCCATGATTTATTTGAGAGAAAGTAAACTTTTCTAGATCAAAGAAGCTCCGTTCTGAAATTTTCAAAAATCTCCCTTCCTAAATTTACTTAAAAATTAAATAATAATAACTGGAAAAGAAGAATCCTGCTATTTCATACTTGTTAAAATTTCAACATGAAACTCACAGACAGTAGATTCTCCATCTAAATCTATAATGTATAATTGGATTGAGCAAGCAAGTGCGATAGTAATAAAATTTCCAAGAAAACTTCCAAAGTTGAAACTCCCTGTTAATAATGTAGCTATGTTTCTTCGCATAGAAACAAATCAAAGAATTGTCCCCTTATTTCTTTTTTTTTCCCTAAAACTTCTTTAATCATGTTTCTCGATTAGTTGGTGGACTTACATGGAGGTTATATTTATTATTATTATTTGTAAAATATTTTATATACTATTTTATATACTTAATTATTTTAAGTTATTTCGTTAATGTTTTTTTTTTTAATATTTATATATGTGTTGTAATATTATTTTAGAATTTTAATTTAATTATTAATTAGATAGTAAAGATTTAACAGTAATAAAATATTTTAAAATATTTTAAATAATAATTACAAGTCAAAAATTCATATTTATTTATAAAATATTTATGATTTTTTTGTCTTTTTAATCAAATTGATTAATTAAAAAAAAAGTCATAATAAGTTGTGATATTTTAACAAAACTTATTTACAAATTAAAAATCTCCATAATATTAAAGTGATAAATATCAATCATAATAAATCTTGTTACACATTTTAAAATATACACATATTTAACTCAGATATCAATTCTTTTTAATAATAATAATAATTTAAAAGAATGTTATAGTAAACATAACTTTTATGATTTTTTTAACATTAATAAGGTGTAATGATTAGATAAATGTTTTGAGATATATTGACACACTGATTTAATTTATATAACTGATCTACTTTAAAGTATATAAAATAATGATTAGTGAATATTTTTTTTTTAAGTTTATTTTTTTGCTTATACTGTATCTTATGAAATAATGATTAGTGATCTAAATGTATTTTAATTTTTTTCTTTTAGAGATACAATATTTTATAGATATATGTCACTATTCCCCAAATATAAATTATGTAACTGAAAAAACAAACAAGAGACTTCAACCCACTCAACTGAGTACCAAATTATTTACCAAATAGAAGACCAAAATTCTTTTAATCAAATAATAATAATATAATTCTTGGTAAATTAAAAGTTTTACGATTTAAATTATAATATTTAATATATAAATTAATTTGATATGTGGAGGCTTCTAAAACCACATATTGTACATTTGAAGCTTGCAATCCAAAACTATTTATATCAAATTTTAATCGAAATTGTCTTTAAAAAATCAAGTGTTATTATTAGAGAGGTCAAAAGTAATAGAAATTTGGAAAAAAAAAATAATAATAAATTTTGTACAGTGTTTGAATCATTTTTTTTTATGGTGGAAATAGATTCAACACCATCAAAAACCTCAAAGCATCCAAAATCTTAAAATGTAATAACTATAATCTGAATTTACAAAAATACCTTCAATATTTTATTAAAATATTACTAAAATTTCTATGGTTTTCAAGGAAAAACAGAAAAACAGAAGAATAAAGGAAAAGATTAAAAAAAATTATACCAAATTGTTAAACTACATTATTTGACAGTGTTTAAGCTATCAAGATTGTCCCGTTATTGATTTTACTGCGTCATAAAATTATTTCCATCACTGTTCCATTATCGAATAGCAAAATAAATTTCTCGCCTCGAATGGTACGTAATAAGTATGCAATCATGAGCCGGCGAAACGAATTTATTATTACCATAATTGAGAGTTATGAATTTATTACGAACATGTTGTAGATGTTTCTTAACACGTTTAAGAGTTAATAATAAATTATTTGCTTAATAGCATGATAATATATGAAAAGAAATACGATTTGTTTCCGGATATGATCGGATGCATCCACATTGATACGTGAAAATCCGCAATTTTTTAGAAATTTTAAATTATAAGATGATTTGAATGGACACGCTTCAGCTTGATTTTCATGCAATAAAAAGAGTGTAAACGTGCAAAATGTTAATATTTACGCCGAAAGGCGTTCCCTTTGCTGGCTTTGGCTGAATGTCACTGTTCACTACAGCCAATGACAGGGCTTTCTCATCGCCCTTCCAGCCAATGAAAATTTGACATTTGGCACCTCCTCCTCTTACCAGCTCACAGTTTCAAAATTTAGAAGCCCGCAGTCTGAAAATTAATGCGTGAAACATGACAGCAACTACCAACTCACAGTTTAAAAGCCCGCAGTCTGAAAATTAATGCGTGAAACGTGACAGCAACTACCAGCGCACAGTTCCAAATTTCGAGAAATCGCCGAGATATGGAAGATATGGACTGTGATACGTTTGGTTCGTCGTGACTGCTCCCTCATTACAGCTCACGATACGTCTTCTTAATGCTGAAAGGTGACAGCAACGACTGTGCTTAAATGCATTCGTTGAAGGTGAAACGCATGCATTTTTTTGGCAGGTGAAACGCCCGCGTGAAGTCTTGAAGCATTAGTTCAGTGTGGACAGAGGGGTGTTTGGACAGATCATCAAATACACCCACAGTCTTCTTCTCGCACAGGTTTTGGGTTCTGATTTTATTTTGTGTTATGTTTGTTTATAGGCCTGTAAAGTCGTTCAAGGTTTAGGTTTTCTTAGCACAGGTGAAACGCGCGAGGAAGTCCCATTTTGTTCCGGAACGCACTAGGTTGTCCCATTTTGTTCCGCCGCAGGACAACGTTGCAGCTTTTGAAGTCGACATTCTTCTTTCTGTTAGCGAGCATGAAGCGTCCCGGGCGAAAGGCGGTCGAAGAAGGCCAGAAAAAGGGTCACTATCATCTCCTTAACTGGTCATCGTCTTTATTTTTCTTGATTTTCCAGATGGCAATGATTGGTCTGCTCTGTCAAGGCTGTGGAACACAGGCGTTTGTATTTGCTACTTCTTTGCTTTTGAATGGGGATAATGCTCTGACATTGCAGGGCTGGGTTTTGTTTTTTCTGAGTCTGTTTATGGGTTATGAATGGATGTGTTTATGCATTGAAATTTCAGGAAAAGATGGGTTTACTGTAGCATATGAATGGGATGTATCCACGCATTGAAATTTCAGAAGTTGGGTTTGTTGTGCATATGAAATGGCATGTATTCATGCTTTTGAAATTTTACTCAGAGAGAAGAAAAGATGGATTTGATATTGCATATGAATGAGATGTATTCATGCATTGAAATTTCATCGAGAAGACGTAAAAGTTGGTTATTATAGCATCGGAAAGGACTTATTCATGCATTGAATGCTCATTAAGAAACAATAGATGGCGGGTTTGTGACAGGGTGATGCATTTAGAATGTGGTATTAACGTTGATTGCAATTTGCTTATGCATTGGAATTTCAATAGAAGATGGGTTTACTGTAGCATATGAATGGGATGCATATATGCTTTGAAACATGTAATCATGCATTGAAGTTTCATTCAGAGATATGGAAATACGGGTTTACTATTGCAAGTGAAAAGGATGTATTCATGTATTGAAAATTCATTGAGAAGTTATAAAAATTGGGTTTATTATAGCAGCTGAATGGATGTTTTCACGCATTAAAGCTCATTAAGAAACAATAGACGATGGGTTTATGACAGCGCGATGAATTTAGAATATGGTGAATGTTGATTGTACGTGTCTCATTAGGTCACTAGTTCAATTCTTGCTCAGACTTGCCCCTTTTGTGATTCAACACTCACTTGCCCCATTTGTGATTCGACACTCACTTCCTATGTTGCTGTACTTGCCCTTGGTCCTTGCTTCTGTTCAGATTTTCAAAATAGAACTTTTATGTGAATGAGAGGTGTGTGGCAAAGGAAATCTTATATTCACCTTTGCTGTAACTTATTTTATTCGATTGTCTGATTCGTTGTCGATTCATGGTTTTGTATTATTTTGCAAACACTAATGATGCATTGACGATTCATGGATTTGTATTGTTTTGCAAACATTAATTATTCAGTGAGAAAGCTGTTGGAAATGGATCCGGAAGCTGATGACAGTTACATGGCACTTTCAGAGCCAGTTGAAGCCGCTGATAGTGATCATGGTATGGACAAATGGGTGTTTGGGTTTGTGCTTATATTGGCTGGTTATGGTCTCCAATGGTTCTGTAATCCTATGTTACTTTATATATAAATTCAGTGGCGTCTGCTTGTTAATAGAAATATCCAGTATCTATTGAAAAAATATTTCTTTGTTATTCTTCTTTCAGTGATGAAAGAATTTAATCCTATTGCACAAATTTATAAGGGAAGAATGCCCAATCCCAATCTTGTAAGCATTTAATTTAAAATTTGTGATTGTTTCAAGCATGCAATGTTGATTGAAGGATGTATGCTTACATTGCTTTGTATAACTGCAAGGAAAGGAGGGCTATGCATATTATATTTGATTTGGTGATACGAAAGTGTTTGACTCTGTTGTTTTACTCCCCAGACGAGCACTGTTCAACTAAAGCTAAGAGGCCAATTAGAAGCAGGCCAAAAAATTCAAGGGTTGGGGATGGACCATCGAATGCAAGCATTGGAATAGTTCCTGTAGTGTTAGTATCAGAAACAGAGGATTCGGATTTCCTTCCTCAGCAACCTATTGGGGATGAGTACATCGATGTCTCAGATGATTATGAGGCCAGCAAGATAATGAAAAAACCCTCAAGAAATACAAACAGCATCGATAAATCTTCAAAACGGAAAGCAGACAAGGCAAAAAAGAAACAGTTGAAGGAAGATGATAAGATTGAGTTGAATTGGGAAAAATGGGAGAAGGAGCTTGATGAGTGGAAGCCCTGGGGGAATGATGGAGAGATTGACTTAGACGCACTTGTTCAAAACAAAGGTCCTGTGGATGTTAAAGAACCACCTCCAGAGTTATTAATGCCATTACTTCCTTTCCAAAAAGAGTGGTTGGCTTGGAGTTTAAAACAAGAAGAATCTGAATTCAATGGTGGTATTCTTGCAGATGAAATGGGGATGGGGAAGACAATACAAGCAATTTCCCTTGTTGTAACTAGTCGTGCCCTTCGATTAGGTCAATCTCTGGCTGATAAGACATGTATTATGCAAGATACTATGGGAGCATCTAGTAGTGATTGCAAGGTACTACCTCAGGTTAAAGGCACCCTTGTTGTTTGTCCCATGGTAGCTGTTATTCAATGGAGGAACGAGATTGCCCGATTCACTGCTGAAGGAAGCACTAAAGTTTTGGTTTATCATGGTGCTAATAGATGTAAAGATGTGGCCGAGCTTTCTCAATACGATTTTGTTTTGACGACTTATTCCATTGTTGAGATAGAACATAGAAAGCATTTGATGCCTGCAAAAGAAAAATGTCAATGGTGTAATAAATTATTTTATCCAGATCGGTTGGGCATCCACCTCCGCTTCTTTTGTGGACCCACTGCCGTGAAAACTGAAAAGCAAGCCAAACAAATGAAAAAGAAAGGGGGAAGCAATGCCAATGAAAAAAATTCAAAAAGGAAGTCAGGTAATGCAGATACTGATAGTGAAACAGATGTCCATGACAAGAAGATGAAGGGGAAAGCAAAGTCTAAGAGATCAATAGATGATGAAAATTTCGAATTGGCTTCTAGCAGGAGGAAACACAAATCGCAGATGAAAGAGACTGATGGATATGTGGAGGGTAAGGGTCAAAGGAAATGGAGAAGGAAGAAAAACGTGGATACTGATTTTGAATATACTATAAAGGCTGCAAACAATGCCTCAGGTTCATCAGCTGACGCGGGGTCCTCTATTCTACATTCAGTCAAATGGAATCGAATAATATTGGATGAGGTATGTATAATATTTTCCCCTTTCGATATTTTGCTTGGGTATGGGTTTACTGGTTTGTTTATCACACTAAAGGAAGTGAAATTCTGTGTGTGTTGATGCTAATAAAATAAAATGGAAAATAGATAGACATTCAATGTCTCATGTCAAATTAAAACACTAGCATAGATCTATCTTAACATTGGATTTTGTAAGCGGTGATAGGTTTGCACAGCTGTACTCTTTTGGACCCTGTCTGTTGTTTAACAGACCTGGGTTCAAGATGGATCTATGCCAATTTCATAAGACATTGAGTTATGATATTGTGATTGATCAAGTGCTAAATGAACTGATTGTATGCATTGCATATTGTAGTCATTCTACCAATGGCTTAGTCCACGAATGAGTTAGTTAATTAACTACGGTGCTCTTTCCTCTAGTGTTTTTATCTTCCGAGGGATGTGACTGCTATATCCAGTACATTTGATCTGTACTCACCTGCAAGAATTCATTTAGATTCATATTTACACGAGTGTACCTTTCCATAGACTAAAAATGGATTAAATGGATTTATAGGTAGTTCAGATTATTGAATTTAAGATTTCAAATCCAAAATCCAAAATAGAGATCTCAGTATTTTGAAATTACCGAAATTTAGGAAGTAAGGCGATACAATTGCCACGGAGGGGTGCATTGAATTTGTAATTTGATTAAATGTAAGCAATCGAAATGTTGACCTGTATCATCATGAATATGTATTAAATTACCTTTCAAATCAGCACTGCAACCCATCCACCAGATTCACTTATTACAATGCAGTTTGAAATAACATCTCTAAATCATCCAAATAGCAACAAAGATATATATCAATTATTTTTTTATAAAAAATAAAAAATAAAATTTACACAATTTTACAATGTTAAATTTAACAAAAAAATAGTAGTGTTGACCCAAATATGGAATGAGATTGAGTAGAGAATTTAAATATAATTGGCAGTAACCACATTTAATATGCTATAGCCCAAGAACTATGTATCCCCAATGTGTCTAAAAAAATGATGTGATGTACAAAAAAAGATAGTTGTAAGTAGACCCAAAATTAATGATTCACTTCTTTCATGGAAATCACATTTAAGAAAAATTTGGATTAAATATATAATATAAATATGAGATTGATGAATGGAATAAATACAATAAATGTATGTAGATATAAATATAAGTAGACCCAAAATTAATGATTCACTTCTTTCATGAAAATCACATTTAAGAAAAATTTGGATTAAATATATAATATAAATATGAGATTGATGGATGGAATAAATACAATAAATATATGTAGATATAAATATATTAAAAAGTGAATTAAGTCATTTTTTTAGAAAATAATATCAATTTTTTTATGGTGGGAACAATTATCAGAACTTAATTGACAACCATCTGTAGTTGTTATCTGCAAATTTATGCTGACTCATCACCGTTATTCAAGGAAAACTACGCCACCTGGAATAACCCGTTGCAGTTACAACATAAATATCACTTCTAATACAATATATATATTCAAACACTCTTACAATATATGTCATTACATAATGTCAATATATGTTTACTACATTACATTAGTTATATACTATTGTAGCATGCCCTAGTAATCTAACTTAAAGAAATTTTTAGTAAAAGCATAGTGAGTTATACAACCATTAATTACCATTCTTGTAACATATTAACGTAGATTTCATACTATAACTATGCATCGATTCCATGACTCTTTTAACTCAATTATTAAATAACATGCTTGCTAATATAAAAATCATATCATGAAAGCAATTTACATCAGAAAACTTGCATAATGAACAATCACATCATTAGACACAGATATACCCTCGAAACCTCGTGGGACGAAAAGAAACAAACGTTTAATCATAATGTTTATCGAAGAGTTGAATGGTAGTTTTTGGTTTTAGTTTTCCTCCATTGTCATGGAATTTTCTTTATTCTAATGTTGGTGCATAAATCCCATTCCATTGGATATGTCTCATTGCCCATCGATTTAATTCTAACACTCTTCAAAGATTTTATTTGCATCTCTCCTCGCTTCCTCATGTATAGAGGTGGGGTTTTCCACGAAATTTGGTTTATAACCGATTAAATTCTACCCTCAACAAAAACAGGGCGCTTATCACCATCTCTGGTACCAATGGACATGAACAAAATATGGCCATTCGCTCCTACCTAACAGACAACCTCCCATGACAAAACTTGACATCTTGCTGAAACCTTTGGACTGTCCTCCTAAAGCTAAAACCCTCTAACTCTTATCTACCACAAATCATTACACATGTGTATTGCCACTCATTCAATATATGAGAGCCTGCCATCGCCATCCATAAACTTGATGCGACTACCCATTTTCCTCTTTATCGTTGGCATGAGTGGGAATCTGTACCATCACTATTTTTTGTCCATGCTTCAAAAGGATGGCGCGAAAGGGTGTTGCATCCCACAGGGAGGGCTATTTGAATTTGTGGTTTGTCTGCATTACCTTTTCGAGAATATTGATTTTGTTGGGCTTGCCGTCATCTCCCAGACTGCTCTTGGTTTCTGCGTAGCTATTACAGTGTCTCTGTATCTGTTGGGCCGAAGACTATCAACCAAAGCATGGTATGTCAAAAAGTTTGAGGGTTTCCCCTCCAATAGAAAGGCTTTAATTCCTTTCCTATTATGAGACCCATAATTATTGGAGCTTCTCCATCTGTTTCTATTTCGGGACATTGTTCTTGGATTATGACTCGCTCTTTCTTTCAATGGAACCCTTACAAATTTTCTTCCTGTTATGAGACCATTAATTATTTCCTCTATGTATGCTCCATCTGTTCCCATTTCTTGACATTTTTATTGGATTATGACTCAATTATTACTATTATTATTTCCTGGTAATTTCGGAATATCAGCTGCACTAGTACAACTATTTCATCATAGATCTCACAAACAGGTTGCTATGCTATGTTTGTGCAGCTATAACATAACATGTCTCCAGAGACGATACCAATGGTTCACTAATTTATCTTAATTTGAAACACATCTCTATCTAGATTTATATTTACTAGGATGTGTCCACTATCATAGCTAGATCTAAAATTAACATGCCTATTATCTATCGCATCGATTGGGCTTTGCTTTGCTTTATTTCTGAATGAAAACCTTTCCAACTATTCTCCCATCGCTGCTAGGTCATGTAGCAGCCTAGGTAAGAGGTCAGTGCACACATGATGCAAAAGCATCTTTGAAAATCCCAAACAAAAATCTCAAGAAAAGTTTGCGGTGTCTAACAAACCTTGCACAAGAAGACAATACCAGCAAAATATGTTCTAGCTAACATGTACCCAAAAACAGGCTGTTCAAAGATGATTAGTCTCTTGAAAGGGGATTTGGTTGCTTTAAGGACATATTAAATATTGATTCTAATAATTCTAGAAATTCAAGCATGGAAATCTGAATAAAATAATGTTCAACCTATGACTGTAAATACCACATACTCTAAGACTCGTAGAAGATGTGCTCACTGCTCACTACTGCAATGGATTATATCCAGTGCAAATTCAACTCTGACTAGCTTGAAGATGGGAATAGTGAGATTTGAGCTGAAATGCAAGTCCTCAATGGCCAAACTATCAGCACAATCCCTACCACCTCCCTGGTTATCGATCCAAAGATCGCTGAAATGTTGGAACTTAAGCAATGGTTCGAGAAAGAAGGCATTTAGTCTTCGTCACCCTCGCTCAGCTGCAAATACTCAGGCACCAGCAAGAAGCCACTTAATACAAAAACAAATCCCGACATCCTCTCAATTTCGCCTGGAAAAAATGTCCCATGGATGTCGCTCCGTGCTACTGCTACCTCAATTGACTTGCATGATTTCTACTTCCTTGCATGCCCACTTACCATTGATGGTATGCAATGCATGAAAAAGGATATACGACAAGATGATACCACGTGGCGTTGCTCAAAATGTGAAGGGTCCTTCACCAAGTGCAATTACCACTACATTCTCCACCTCCAGCTGCACGATCACACTGGCCACCTCGAGAATGTTGTCGCTTTTGACGAGGCCGCAAATGGCCTCCTAGGCATCTCTGTAGCGGACCTTTTCCTCCTCTCAACAGATCCTCAAGCTGTCCTTGACATATATAGCAAAAACAAAGGGCGACAATTCCTCTTCACACTATATTTAAAGAGGGACACCTCTAACGGCATCGAACGAGTGCGACCAACTGTTATGCACGCAGAAGATCTGCCTTATGCTGATGCGTCAAAAATCCTCCTTCAGCTCTTGCAACCTTCCACTTCCCCCGCAAACAAAGCCTGTCGCTGCCTTTAGCCATACATTTCTTGCCTCTTCCCATCGTTCAACTTTCAACGCTCTTTTGCTTCACTTGCCATCCATCGTCGATTTTGCATGTATGTTTTGTAATCATTACTATATCTTTACAACCCCTTTCCCTTTCTAATAATCCTCCTAAATGTATGGGCATCAACTCCTTTCTTCATTACATTTTGTTTATATGTCATTCCACTATGTTGTAATGGATCTTCTTAATATATGAACATTTACACACGTGGTTTTCCCTTTCCTCCTTCATGCCTTCATCTTGTTTGCAACACACACATTTTGTAAATGCAAATGTCAATATGCTATGCTTAGTATGGAATATAATACAAAAATTGCTTCTTCTTCTTTGCAAAAATACAATATATGCCTTTGATTTGCTCTAGCCAATAAATGCAACATGTTCTTGCTTTCAAAACACATATTCTCCCATTTCAAATATGCAACACTCATTTTTATGCAAACCATATTCAATACATTTCCACTTCAAAATTCACTCACACCATTTCCATACTACTATTTCTATGATGAAATACATAACACAACAAAAAATCTCACCAAAAATAATAAATAACAAAACAAAAAATATGAAATAGAGTGCTGCATCTTCATGCTTCCCTCTTCTTTCATTATACTTCATGCATTTGACATGCCTTTCCTTGTTTGCAACAACTATGCCAACCACACCAGACAACAGTTTTCAAAGGGAACAACGTTGCCGCCACTACACACTTAACAAAGAAAGAATTAATGCACGTCGTCGTCTCCTCTTTGCAACTCACCAGGCCAACCTTCTCTCTCAATCCACCACACACCAAACTCCCATTCCTTCACAAAGTACCCTCCTTCCACTATATCCCACCCAAACTTTTGCATTTACCCTTACATCTCCCCTCCCTAACCAGCCCTTTCCATACCCTGCAATTCCTTCGCCTCTCGCCTACCCTTTCCATGTCCCGCACCATCTTCCTCCTTCTCCACTTGCCCAACAATTCCTCCCCATCCAACTCCAACACGCACATCTTCGCTTTCGTGAAAAAATCGATGCACTTAGTCCCATCCAAGTTTGCTCAGTTTGTTATGAAGCTTACCCATCTATGAAAACATAAACAAATAACGGAAACATTTCTTGTACCCGTTCTGTTGGCGAACGAACAACCCACTGTTTCTCCTTCGCAAACAACATGGACCCAGGTATCCAACCGCATGTCCT
The DNA here is from genome assembly GCA_034641835.2 of Pinus albicaulis. Classification (NCBI taxonomy): domain Eukaryota; kingdom Viridiplantae; phylum Streptophyta; class Pinopsida; order Pinales; family Pinaceae; genus Pinus; species Pinus albicaulis. The sequence goes on along the minus strand of CM076578.1, from coordinate 577,347,976 downwards.
CTCCTACCTGACTCAAGCTGAAGAGATGTTGATTGCTCGTGTCAACCCCATTATTCAAGTCACCCATGCACGTGGTGGCCAACTAAAATATTCCGACCACACTATTAGCTTTCCTCAAGATATCACTAATATTGTGACCTCTCTTTCTCGCATGTTATCAGAACTAGACATCCTTGTTGTAAACAAAACTAGTTATGACGAAAAATCGTACGAATTTTTTGTCAGTAGATCACGTGTTCATGCAGCATTGCAATTCAAACTACAAAATGATCCATATTACAAAGATGTCCATATTAACCAAAAATCCCTGAATGCTTTTCCCATTGTGCCCACCAACATTTCCAACATTTTACACCATGCCAACACATCTTCCATCCCACTCCAACAAGGCATTCTTGAAAATTGTGATTTTGAACTTCCCCAACCATGCCCATCTGACCTCCACCCATCCTCCTTTGTTGCAAATCTGTCAAACTCTCATTCAGAAATAGATGAAATACTTGCCTACATAGAATCCTCCAATCACTCACCCATCCATTCACTTCAATGGCCCATCATTGGCCTCTCCCCAATCAATGAATACAACACAGAAGGTCTCTTCTTCATGGCCTTCCCCACCCTCTTCCCCACCGGCTCTGCGATGATTGATCAACCAAGAATTGCAAAAGTAGATATGCAACAATACTCTTTGCATCTAATACGCTACCATGACAACCGTTTTGCACAACATCCTCGCTTCCACTACTACTTGTACAACCTCATCATGCACCATCGCAGCCGAGCAACTGCCTCTGTCTTCATGAAAGAGACCTTTCAAACACCCTCTAGTAAATAAATTAATTGGATTAAAAAATAGTCGAAAATGAGTTAGTTTCTGTAGCCAAATATGCTGCAAATGCAATTGACCGTTGGGATATTGAGGAACATAGCGAAATTTAAGATTATTAAATTCTAAAGATAACCATGGGATGTGTAATTGGAGATTTCAGTTATCAATTTGTGCTTCTTGATAGCAGTTAGTGATGCTGGTTTCTTGATCATTTTTGTTTTATTATTGATTTAACAACTGGGCTAGGAATCTTTTTTCTATTTTTAAATAATTATAGATTTTGGTTATTAAATTTTTAAATAGTAAATATTTATTATTATTTTTTTTAAATATTAATTTATTTCTTAATAAAATGTAATAATATTATAAAATTTGATGTATATTGATAAATTATATTTAATTAAAAATTGATTTTAATTGAAAATGATAAATTGATTATGGTTTAATTTAATTTATAGAAAATAATAATAATAATAATAATTAATTTTTTATTGTTTAAAATGATTTTTCTAATAAAAAATAAATTCAGTATTGTAAAAATCTAGCAAATGCTTAAATTAAACCACTTAAATTTAGGTATTGTCTAAAAAAAGTCACATTCAATTTCTGTGTGTTCGCAATTGCTTAGATGTATCTTACACTACTTGCACCTCATCGGGAGACCAACATCTCCAGGCATACTGCACTTGTTTTGCGCGATCAGTGATACCCAAAGGGGGCAGCTGCACACTGCATCTCACCAATGCCACCCAAGTTACCTGTCGATACTTTCACTGTGTGGGTAAGTGCGATTAAACAAATGGGAGATTTAAACAAGAATAATAACAAGAATAATAGCAATCGGATATGTATGTTCTGCTATCTGATTATGCTATTATAATAGCAGTGAAATAGGTTTATGGATTTCTATAGTTAATGTATGTTCTGGTATGAATAAAAAGAGGGCACAAAAGCAGATACGCCTACAAATATCTATGTATGTGTTTTGGTATGAATAAGAGGCGAGAAGAAGTGAGACGCCTATAAATTTGTATGTATACTTTCTATCTTTGAGTATGAATGAGAGCACGGTTTTAGATCTATTTGTTTATACATTACCATATATTTGGAAATGTTCATAAATTTCCATATATGTTTCTTTTTGCAATGTTTTGGTAAAAGTCAAAATTACAGTAATCCATTATTAATCATTAGTTTTTAATTAAGATAAATAAATCATAGTTATTAATTAAGATAAATAAATAAATTATTGTATTTGAATTTGGGTAAAGGGTTTATCTGAAAAGTTGGAGAAACACATGATTGGAACACATAGCTCTCCAAAATTACTCATCATCAATAATATTTAAACTAATTAATTTATTTTTATATTTAGATTATTACATTGCTAAATTATTATCATATTTTTATATTACTAATTAATAAATTTAAATTTCTATAATATAATTTAGATATATTTTTAAAATTTAAAACTTTGAAATATATCTTATCAAATATTTAAGAGAAATAATATCATAAATTATTTAATATTATGAATTTATAAATTATTAATAATAAATTTAATATTAACTAAACCACTTTAGATTTATCTTTCCTTTTAGATTTATCAAGTTTCTACATGGATCAAATCACTTCATTTTTAAATATAGTAATGTTGCAATATGATCTTAAAAATGTCTATGGGTAGCTATTACATGCCGCTTAATGTAATTATAGAGATGCTGCAATTTTGAGTTTGAGCATATATATATATATATATATATATATATATATATATAATTTTAATAAAATATTGTGAGCATGGTTGATTGTCATATATACAACTTTACGCATTGTCACATATTTGAGCATGGTTGATTGTCTCTACTATACGGATTTTGGTCTATAATTACATTAAGTAGCATGTAATAGCTACCCAAAAACAACGATAGCTCTAATTAGATTGAACCAGTCTCGATTATTATTTATTATTAAAAACTTAATATTTAAGCTAAACTTATATTCACTACCAATATATATATATATATAATGATAAAAATATAATAAAACCATAATAAATAAGGAGAGTTCAATGAAACTTGTTGACACAATACAACACAATATTTTTTTAATTAAATTGAAAATTAAAAAAATTATAAATATTATTTCTTAAAAATTGAATTAAAAAATAAAAAAGCTATAAAATAAATTCCACTTTTTATTTTATTTTAGTACTAAAAATATTATTAGTACTAAGTTAGAAATAAAAATATTATTAGTACTAATTTATAAAAACCTATCATTGATAAGCAGTAGATAGTAGCTACTCTGTCATACTCATATTGATGCTAAAAATAAGCTAAGCATATGTAGCAGAGCTAATCTACACATCAAATGCATATGCTCACGGGTCGTCCTAGTAATTATCGGTTGCTTACCATCATCAACACAAAAGTTTTTTACTATAATTTAGATAGATTTAAACTACTACTATATATCACATAAATTTTAATTTTTACTTTGATTTAATTATATTTAAACTAAATTAAGCGATGTCACATCTAAAGCTAAAATTACCAATTCAAACTTACCATGAATTAAAAAAAATATTTATCCATGGTACGAAACTTCACATATCATAACAATTATCAAATTATTATAATTATCACATTTTTTAATCTAACATAGCATATAAAGTTCACGAGACTTAAAATACAATCTCGTTTGTTTTACAATGAGCAGAGTTATCATTACACATATATTGAGCGTTAAGTTATTGTAACACATGGTTTAAATGTCCACGAAAACATACAATATATTTCCACGGTACAAAGGTATGCTGGAATTTAATGATGGGGGATTTGGGATCACAGGAGATCCATTGAGGAGATCTCCTTGATTCCCAACGTTGTCATTACTTAAATTCTTATCACCTAACAGTAAATTCCACCAGCCAAATGGCTTCCGGCTCCACGCGCTGAGTACAAGTGTCGGCTTGTAGTTTTACTGTGGTACATGTGGTTAATGGCGGGAACGGATAAGCAATCAATCCATTCTTTCTCGGTATAGGGAGGAAAGGTTCTTCGGTAAACACGGTTCTCGTTTTATTGTTGCTTCGCAACCCGTGATCGGATCCATGGCGCGCGTATAGCGGCGTTCCTCGGTTTAATCGACCTCCCATGCTTTTGGGTGAGCTTATCTCAGGTGTTGGGAGATGACTACTGATTCTGAGTCTTATATGTACCCTTGATTCCTCTTTCTCGTCTCATGCATGACTCTTGTAATGGTTAATCCTCTTCTACGGCACCATAGGAGTTTGTTTGGGGTTCTCTTGCCGATTCCTCACTTCCAGGTTCGATGCTTCTTTCCGGAGGTTTACACCAGCTCCACCCCGCCACGGGGTTTCACCAGGTGAGTCCTTCGTTCACATATTACCAGCTATTTAATGGTGATAACATCTTTTGGCTCTCGGTAATGATTTTTCTAACTCTCCTGTCGATTTTTGTAGTCGGGGTTTTATTTGGCAAGTCGAAATCCGCTTGTCAGGTGAGTTTACTTCCCGCCTCGCTTGTCCACTAGTCTGCTGTCTTTTGCATTTTATTTAAAAATTGTTTCTCTCGTTTTCCTTGCAGGAACAGGTGAGGGAAACCTTCACTGAACCTTTCGATATGATGTTGGTCTCGCCGTTTGCTGAGCCGTAGTAGAGACTAAGAAACACTTCTTTTTTCCCAGGTACCCTGCAAATCTTCTGTTCATGAAGCTAATGCTTGGTCTACGGAGTGCATACTCTCTGCATCACCATGTCATTTAAGCTAGGGTGTAGAGAATTCTTACTAGGGTTTTATTTATTCCTTGCCGAAGTTTGTCTCAGAAGTTTTTATTGAAATTTCTGTGGAACATTCTGACTCTTATCTTGTGAGAGCAACCTCTGTTGACTCTACTATTGCAAATTATGGTTTTATCGAAACAAAATTACATTGTGTGTTCCCTATGTATGTCGTAATTTACCTAACTTGCTTCTGTTGCTGACAAGTTACCTTTAAGGGTTTTTATTTAAGTACTATTTGCAGGTTTATTTATGTGCATGTTCTGTTATTTCAGTAACTGTACCATTTTGAGCAATAGTCCGGGTTTTACACAGGGAAGCCACTCTCGGCTTTACCCTGGATTTGGTATTCCGATGGTTATTTACTATTTACGACATAATACTGTGTTTTATTTCTTTCTATTGGTTTCTCGGCCTTATTCTACAGACCGCGCGTTTACTCATGTCTAATACGCTCCTAAATGCATTTTATTCTTATCTACTTCATGCAATCATACGTAGCATTAGTTTTCTCTCGTTAAGGGTCTTATGGTGCTTCACGATTCCAGCCGCCGTTGTCTCGGCCACGTATAGGTAGGTAAGAATAAAAGAACAGGGGGGTAAGGTAGGGTTTCCACCTTGCCCAGCTCTACAAGTTCATCCATCAATATCTCTTTCGACTGTTATAGGAAAAGAATATATATATAAGTACTAAATGTTGTGTACTATCTTTATCCGGGGTTTATCATTGGTTACTACCATTGCATGTCGATACCTATGTCTCTTCGATTTACTCACTACTGTAACTTGAAATTTCGGTTCATATATATATACTTCTATTTCCTCTTAACACTAGATACAATCCGTGTTAATTTGATTCACTGTCTACATAGATTGATTATGAAGCATTGATATTTTCTTGATCTTCAATGTTATACTATGTACTGTGCGTAAAGAACTTTCCTTTCATGTAAGATCTCATCTTTACAGTTTAGCTGCTAATGAACTGTAGGATTTCCAGCATTATAATAACAGTAATTAAACTATTGTACCTACGAGTTTTACATTACTCCTATGATAGCAGAAGATCTGAAATTTCTATTCTTTTATCATTTGCTATACATAACCAGAACATCAACAGAACATTAATACTTAAAGTCTAGGTCTGACTGTGTTACTTATCTGACAGAAGCACATTAACTCTTAAAACCGTGGTCCTCCCAACCTTCAAGGGAGGAAATAACGTCCTCCACTTGCCCCCTAGCTCCAGAATGTCAATCAGTGCCACGGGAACAAAGAATAAGCTTCTGTCGTGACCTCTGGATGGCCTATCCAGTCACAGACAGATCTGGTCTTATGGTCTTTCAGCGACTGCTTCTCCACTGGTCTCTCACCCAGCTCTAGAGAATTCTACACTTACCATTTCTCCAAAAACTTACAGAACCCCTATCCCTCTCCTGGGATTTTCTTTTATCCCTGGAGGGTAGGTAATTGTCTTCTAACTGTTCCCAACCACCCATTCTTGGATACTTTTACCAACAATTTTAAGAGATTCTTTTTATTTATTTTCTAACTCAGTAATTCCAAGTAACATGTGTTTTTTTTAAATTTCCTATACCAAAAGTAATTTAAACAAAATAATAAAATAAACAACTTGTATTTCAGTTTATTCATGTTAACTAACTCTTAATGAGGCTGTCACAACTCCCCCCCCTCGAAGTAACACCGTCCTCGATGTTTTCAGCCCATCTCTGCAAAGAGTTCTGGGTAAGCTTCCTGCACAAACTTTTCATCCTCCCAAGTAGCTTCCTCAGGTCCAAAGTGCTTCCACTGCACTTTCACCTGAGCAACTACTCTTTTACAGAGTTCAATTTCTCTACGATCAAGTATGCGTAGCGGCTCTACCAGAAATTCTCCGTCCGGTTCTACCTGAAAAGCAACAACAGGATTACCAATCAGTACATTCAAATTTTTGATTTAATAGCTCAGCTAGGACTTATTTCCATACTATCTTCCTACCTGAATGCTTTGCCAATGAATTACATGTTTTTCATCATGCACGTATCGCTTTAATAAGGACACATGGAACACGTTGTGTACTCTAATATGACTAGGAAAAGCTAGCCTATAGGCTACTGGTCCCACTCTTTCCAGAATTTGGAAGGGTCCACAGTAACAAGGGGCTAACTTGGTGCAGGCAGCCCACCTTAAGGTACTTCTTTTTGGCTTAATCCTAACATATACGTGGTCACCCACTCCGAATTCGCGATAAGATCTTTTCTTATCTTCAAAGATCTTTTGTCGGTCCTGCGCGGCCTTCAAATTTTGCCTTATTCTTTTTACTTCAGCTTCTAGCTCAGCCATCATTTTTGGTCCCAACATCAATTTCGTCTCTGGGCTGCTCCAGTTAATTGGGGTACGGCACTGTCGTCCATACAATGCTTCAAAGGGACTCATCTTCATAGATTCCTGGAAGCCATTGTTATATGCAAACTCCACCAGGTGGAGGTAGTCTTCCCATTTAGCTGGTTGTCGCATTACATACATGTGCAGCATGTCCTCTAACACTTGATTCACTCACTCTGTCTGCCCATCAGTTTGAGGGTGATAGGCAGTGCTGAAGTGTATTTGAGTTCCTAAACCTGAGAATAGGCTTTTCCAAAATGCAGAGGTAAACTTAACATCCCGATCTGAAATCACGGTCTTAGGTATGCCATGCAACCTAAAGATTTCCCTCATAAATATGTCTGCAATCTGTATTGTCTTGTAAGTGGATTGCACAAGTATGAAGTGGGAAGATTTACTTAATCTGTCCACCACTACCATGATTGAATCATTTTGCTTCCTTGTTCTAGGTAAGCTTGTGATGAAATCTAAAGAGATTACTTCCCATTTCCATTCGGGAATGGGTATAGGCTGTAATAGCCCTGCTGGGTGCCGGTGCTCTACCTTAACCTGATGGCACTCTAAACACTTACTCAAATATTCCGCAATGTCTCTGCGCATACCAGGCCAATAATATACCTTTCTAATTGCCGAGATCATCTTCTGATATCCAGGATGACCAGCGTAGTTACTGCGATGATACTCATCCAAGATTAACCCCTTAAGACTTGCACGATTAGGAACATAAGTCCTTCCGTGGAACACTAGCATTTGATCCTCACTGCTTCCATACTCGGATGGCTTACCTATCTTTTGATCCTCTTCCATCTGCTGCCACAAAAACTGATATTCTGGGTCCTTCAGGGCCTCTTCCCTTATTTGTTCTGTTAGCTGGCTCACAGGTTGACTGTAATACATTGCATAGATCCCATGCAATTTCCTACTCAGGGCATCTGCAACCCGGTTTTCTTTACCTTTAACATGTTGTATGTCCATGTCAAATTCGCTCAAGAAAGCATTCCACCTTGCTTGCCTAGAGTTTAAATCTGCCTGCTTAAAGTAGTTAGTCAAGCTGCTGTGATCTGTTTTGAGTATGAACCTTTTGCCCAGTAGATAATGCCTCCACACTCGGAGAGCATGTACTACGGCTGTGAGTTCTAGATCATAGGCATAGTACTTTTGTTCGTGTTCTCTCAATTTTCTGGATTCATAGGCTACTACCTTGCCTTCTTGCGTTAACACTGCACCCACTCCTTCCTTGCTGGCATCAGTACACACCACATAATCTTTGCTGGGGTCAGCAACTCTTAGCACAGGTGTTGTGGTTAAAATTTGTTTCAGCTTCTCAAAGCTGTTCTGACATTCATTCGTCCATTTGAAAGACCTGCCTTTCTTTTGTAAGGATGTAATAGGGTAGGCGATCTTAGAAAATCCTTCGATGAATCGTCGGTAATATCCTGCCAGCCCCATGAATGACCTGATATCTGCCACATTCTGTGGCACACGCCATTCCATGATAGTTTTAATCTTTTCGGGATCCACCGCTATTCCTTCAGCTGTAACCACATGACCCAAATACTGGATTTTTGGTTTAAAGAAATCGCACTTGCTGAATTTAGCGTACAGTTGATGCTTCCTTAGTATTTCCAATACTATTCTCAGATGCTCCTTATGCTCTTCTTCGCTCTTGGAGTAGATCACTATGTCATCTATGAAGACGAGTACAAAGTGATCTAAAAATTGATGAAAAATGCCGTTCATCAACCTCATAAAGGTTGCTGGCGCATTTGTCAATCCGAAAGGTAACACTACAAACTCATAATGTCCATACCTGGTGCGAAATGCTGTCTTGCAAACATCCTCATCCCTGATTCGAATCTGATGATATCCCGATCGCAAATCAATTTTAGAAAACACCTTGGTTCCTCTCACCTGTTCGAATAAATCATCGATTCTGGGTAAGGGATACTTATTCTTAACTGTCAACTTATTGAGTTGTCGGTATTCCATACACATGCGCAAAGTTCCATCCTTCTTTTTTACAAAAAGGACTCGTGCTCCCCAAGGTGATACACTTGGCCTGATATACCCTTTATCTAACAACTCCTGCAACTGCATTTTTAATTATGTTAATTCAGGTATACTCATCCTGTAAGGTGCTCTTGACACAGGAGAGGCTCCGGGAAGTAATTCAATAGTGAAGTCAATATCCCTTTTAGGTGGCAGTCCTGGAATGTTTTCTGGAAATACATCCAGGTTCTCCTGTACCACAGGAATATCTTTTATATCTACAGCCTTTTCTTCAGATCCGGCATACCCTACCTGAATTGCATATAGCTGACATCCCTTCCGAATACACTTGCTCATTTGAGAGGCCGTTATGGAACGTAATTGTACAGGCTTTTTAATTCCTTTAATCTCCTTACGCGTACCATCCTGCGCTCTATAATAGATTATCTTTTCCTTACAATCCACCAAGGTCCGGTGTTTTTCCAACCAGTCCATTCCTAACAACACATCATATGATCCCAATGGTAGAATATTTAAATCTACCTGCAGCTGCTGTTCTGCAACTTCCAAAGTGCAATTTGCAATTTTCGCAGTCACTTTGCGTTTAGCTCCGGTGGCTAGTTGAACTAACCAAGGGTTTTTAAATTTCTGTTCTTTTAAATTGCACATTTCCACTAGTTTAGGACTTACAAAACTTAAACTAGCGCCAGGATCTATTAAAATCGAGACAGGTTTAGATAACATAGTACCTTCCAGTTCAATCATTGTGGGCTGGAAATCAGCCTGTCAATCCTCCAAAGCTGCGTTTATACGTGGTATGTTTCGTCCCACGTCCCCCACTGTTGATGCCTCCTGCAGATTTGCCACATTTTCACTCCTTCTTCTTTGTGGACAGTTCTTAAAATAGTGCGCTTCCCCACAGCCCCAACATTGTAAGGGAGGTTTTGAGTTTTGCCCTTGCTCCGATTTGCTTGATGCCTCTATGGGTTTTTCTTCAGCTGGCCACTTGATTCTTTGATGGTTCCTGTTAAACTATTTGCTGCCAGCATTCTGACCTATCCCTTTAAAGTGGCTGCCCTTACTGATTTTAAAAGTAGAGGAATTCTTTTGGTTTTTCTTGGGCTGCCAACCTTTTCCACCATCCCCTTTGATCTTATACTGCTGATAACACATGCGTGCTTTTCGGACAGCTTCATCCATCGTTTGAGGGTTAACAAATTCTATTCTTTCCCTCATAGGGGCAGGCAAACTACTCAAAAATTTTTGTACCTTGGCCTTTTCCTCTCTAAGGTAAGGTACGTAGTGTAATAGAGATGTAAATTTCGTTACGTACTCATCCATGGTCATTTGGCCCAGCCTAAGGTCATGGAATTCTTTGGCCTAATCATCGTAAAATCTTTCTGTCAGATATTTATCTTTGAAATACTGTTGAAACAATTCCCATGTAATGTCTCGCTCGTCAATGCTGCGAACATTCTTTACCTCCTCCCACCACAGGGTGGCTTTCTCACACAGCTGGTATATAGCCAATCGAGCCTTCAGATTGCTACTGTACTCATAAACCTAAAAATATTTATTAATGTTAATTAACCATGCTTCAGCTGCCTCTTCTGCCTCGCCATCAAACATTGGTGGCTTAATCTTACGGAATTCCCCCTGCAGTTCATTCCTCTGCCTCTTGTGATCCTGCTGATCGGAGGGATTTCCTGATTCTGCCTCGTTATAATTATGGTTTTTGCTCCTGTGAGAGATGCTCTTTTCTGTTCTTCCGATAGTGTTGTTCCTGGTTTGCTGGTCTCCTGACTCCGTTGATGATTCTCTTTCTGCACTAGGCTGCCGCATTTCCTGATTCTGTTTATCAGATATGCTCTTCAGGATCCTTTCCTGATCTAGCAACAGTCTTTCATTGTCCTTTCGAACTCTAATCATCTCCTCTTGTAACTGCTGAACTGTATTTAGCAAGGAGGCAGTTTGCTGCTGCTGTTCTTCCAGCATTTTACTTGTCTTTTGGTGCTGCTCCACAGTTAGTTGAACCCACATTTCCGAGTTCATAACTGTTGGGCCTTGATTCTCGTTTGGTTGTGACTGAGATGCCATGTCTTCCTTCAAATATTTTTATCTCTACTCAGTGCACTAATATACACACAGCTTTGTTAGTAAGCCCTTAGGTTGCCAGTGTAGTAACCGGCTCTGATACCACTTGTCACATCTAAACTAAAAATTACCAATTCAAACTTACCATAAATTAAAAAAAAAAATATTTATCCATGGTACTGAAACTTCACATATCATAACAATTATCAAATTATTATAATTATCACAGTTTTTAATCTAACATAGCATATAAAATTCACGAGACTTAAAATACAATCTCGTTTGTATTACATTGAGCAGAGTTATTATTACACATATATTTGAGCGTTAAGTTATTGTAACACATGGTTTAAATGTCCACAAAAACATACAATATATTTCCACTGTACAAAGGTATGCTGGCATTTAATGATGGGGAGTTTGGGATCACAGGAGATCCGTTGAGGAGATCTCCTCGATTCCCAACGCTGTCATAACTTAAATTCTTATCACCTAACAGTAAATTCCACCAGCCAAATGGCTTCCGGCTCCACGCGTTGAGTACAGGTGTTGGCTTGAAGTTTTACTATGGTACATGAGGTTAATGGCGGGAACGGATAAGCAATCAATCCATTCTTTCTCGATATAGGGAGGAAAGGTTCTTCGGTAAACACAGTTTTCGTTTTATGGTTGCTTCGCCTTCTGTTGCTCGAATCCATGGCGCGCGTATAACTAGCGTTCCTCCGGTTTAATCGACCTCCCATGCTTTTAAGTGAGCTTGTCTCATCCTGCTCCAGATGACTACCAGTTTCAACTCTTATATGTACCCTTATGATTCCTCTTTTACTCGTCTCATGCATGTCTCTGCATAATGGTTAATCCTCTTCTCTAACACCGAGTTTCTTTTGGGGTTCTCTTGCCGATTCCTCACTTCCAGGTTCGATGCTTCTTTCCGGAGCTTTACACCAGCTCCACCCCGCCACGGGGTTTCACCAGGTGAGTCCTTCATTCACATATTACCAGCTGTTTAATGGTGATAACATATTTTGGCTCTCGGAAATGATTGTTCTAACTCTCCTGTCGATTTTTGCAGTCGGGGTTTTATTTGGCAAGTTGAAATCCGCCTGTCAGGTGAGTATACTTCCCGCCTATCTTGTCCACTAGTCTGTTGTCTTTTGCGTTTTATTTAAAAAAAAATTCTCTCGTTTGCCTTGCAGGAACAGGTGAGGGAATCCTTCGCTGAACCTTCCGATATGATGTTGGTCTCGCCGTTTGCTGAGTCGTAATAGAGACTAAGAGACGCTTCTTTTTTTTCCAGGTACCCTGCAAATCTTCCATGCATGAAGCTAATACTTGGTCTACGGAGAGCATACTCTCTGCATCACCGTGTCATTCAAGCTAGGGTGTAGAGAATCTTACTAGGGTTTTAATTGTTCCTTGCCGAAGTTTGTCTCAGAAGTTTTTATTGAAATTTCCGTGGAACATTCTGACTCTTATGTTGTGAGAGCAACCTCTGTTGACTCTACTATTGCAAATTATGGTTTTATCGGAACAACATTACGCTGTTTGTTCCTTATGTATGTCGTAATTTACCTAACTCTCTTCTGTTGCTAACAAGTTACCTTTAAGGGTTTTTATTTAAGTACTATTTGCAGTTTTATTTATGTGCATGTTCTGTTATTTCAGTAACTGTACAATTTTGAGCAATAGTCCGGGTTTTACACAGGGAAGTCGCTCTCGGCTTTACCCTGGATTTGGTATTCCGACGGTTATTTATTGTTTACTACAGAATACTGTGTTTTATTTCTTTCTATTGGTTTCTCGGCCTTACTCTACAGACCGCGAATTTACTCTTGTCTAATACGCTCCTGAATGCAATCATACGTAGCATTAGTTTTCCCTGGTTAAGGGTCTTATGGTGCTTCATGGTTCCGGCCGCCATTGTCTCGGCCGCGTATAGGTAGGTAAGAATAAAAGAACAGGGGGTTAAGGTAGGGTTTCCACCCTGCCCAACTCTACAAGTTCATCCATCAATATCTCTTTCGATTGTTACAGGAAAAGATTATATATATAAGTACTAAATGTTGTGTACTATCTTTATCCGGGGTTTATCATTGGTTAATACCATTGCATGTCGATACCTATGTCTCTTCGATTTACTCACTACTGTAACTTGAAATTTCAGTTCATATATATATATATATATACTTCTGTTTCCTCTTAACACTAGATACAATCCCTGTTAATTTGATTCACTGTCTACATAGATTGAATATGAAGCATTGATATTTTCTTGATCTTCAATGTTATACTATGTACTGTGCGTAAAGAACTTTCCTTTCATGTAAGATCTCGTCTTTATAGTTTAGCTGCTAATGAACTGTAGGATTTCCAACATTATAATAACAGTAATTAAACTATTGTACCTACGAGTTTTACATTACTCCTATGATAGCAGAAGATCTGAAATTTATATTCTTTTATCATTTGCTAAACATAACCAGAACATCAACAGAACATTAATACTTAAAGTCTAGGTTTGATTGTGTTACTTATCTGACTGAAGCACATTAACTCTTAAAACCGTGGTCCTCCCAACCTTCAAGGGAGGCAATAACGTCGTCCACTTTCCCCCTAGCTCCAGAATGTCAATCAGTGCCACGGGAACAAAGAATAAGCTTCTGTCGTGACCTCTGGATGGCCTATCCAGTCACAGACAGATCTGGTCTTATGGTCTTTCAGTGTCTGCTTCTCCACTGGTCTCTCACCCAGCTCTGGAGAATCCTGCACTTACCATTTCTCCAAAAACTTACAGAACCCCTATCCCTCTCCTGGGATTTTCTTTTATCCCTGGAGGGTAGGTAACTGTCTTTTAACTGTTCCCAACCACCCATTCTTGGATACTTTTACCAACAGTTTTAAGAGATTCTTTTTATTTATTTTCTAACTCAGTAATTACAAGTAACATGTGTTTTTTTTTTTAATTTCCTATACCAAAAGTAATTTAAACAAAATAATAAAATAAACAACTTGTCGTTCAATTTATTCATGTTAACTAACTCTTAATGAGGTACATCCTGACGACAACTTTATTAGAAAGCAAATCCTCATAGACATGCTCAAACTCAAATTGAAACAATTATTTCTAATTTAATTTAACTCTACTTTATTTCAAATAAAATCTTCATAAACATGCTCAAAGTCAAATTGCAGCATTTCTATAATTACATTAAGATCACATTGCAACATTACTATATTTAAATTAAGCGGCTATATTTAAACTAAACTAAGCAACAACTTTATTACAAAGAAAATCCTTATAGACATCCTTAAATTCAAATGGCAACATTTAGCAAATCCTCATAGACATGCTCAAACTCAAATTGCAACAATTATTTCTAATTTAATTTAACTATACTTTATTACAAAACAAATCTTCATAAACATCCTCAAACTCAAATTGCAACATCTCTATGCCCTAATAGCTATCCATAAACATTTCCAACATCACATTGCAATATTACTATATTTAAACTAAGCGATAGGTAGTCACTACCTTGTAGCCTTGTTTCACCCACAAATCGCTTAGAGTTGACAAGGTCCTTGGCTAGGTATGTTTTTTTTTTCTATAGAGGGGAAATTATGGTTTTAAGGCATTGGTTTTCAAGAGTGTGAGATTCTTTCTGAGTCTTGTTATTCAAGAAAAAACTATATCACCTCGAAATTGCTTACTTGTGATTGGTAAATAGTAGGTTTTCACGAGTGTCTGATGATTAACTTGTTTCTTTACTCATACTAAAGAGAATTCTTAAGAAAACAAAAATAAATATATTACATATTTCAAATTTTCTTAAATTTTAAGAACATAAAACATTTTTATAAATTTATAAATAAATATAAATTATTTTATTATTTTAAAATGTTATAAAATTAATTAAATATTTTTATTATAATGTAATTAAATATTCATAAATAAAATATTTAATGAAAAATATAATGAAGTAGTTTTTAAGTGTGATCTTTTGGAGTTTATGACAGATTTTGACTGGAATGGGACGGAAAAAATTGTGGTCAAATCTTTATTTTTGGTTTTTGAACTATTTTTTTTATTGCATATAAACACGTTCAAAAACTTGGGAGACTTTGACTGTGAAGTGTTCACCAATTATACTTGTGATTTCAATAAATCCTTGCCAAATTCTAAACAAATTATATTAAAATATAAACTAAAAACTTTCCAAACATTCACACTTATAATTACTCAAAATATAAGTTTTTTTTATTTGTAAATTTTTTATTAATAATTTATTTATATTCTAATTAATCATATAAAATGTCATTCTAGCTAAAACAAAAATAAATAAATAAATATATTTAAATACTTTATTAATAATAATTTATTTAATTATAACACATTATTTTAAGAAAGTAACTAAGTTAAAAATATTATATAAATAATATAAGGTAGACATTAATCTTTGAAATAATAACAAGATTGCTACTAATATTATGTAATATAATATTATTAGCAATTTACTTATATAATTATAAAAAAATTATGATGTATAGAAAAACTTAAAAGTGAATTTAAATAAATTTATTTAAATATATACCAAATGTTAAATGAAGAACATGCATTTTTATTCTTATTAATAAAATGGATGCACAATAAGTTAATATAAATATGAAATTGTTACCATTATGATTTACAAATTATAATATTAAGTAAAATATCAAAAAAAATCATAATTATTATAAAATTATAGTTTGAATACAACATTATTGAAGAAATTTTATTTTATTTTCTTTTCTTTTATTTTCCATTGAATTTAATGTTATAAGTTCATTTCTGTTTTCAATAATGTTTATAAGTATATTTATATTAAAAAGAGAATGTTTGATTTTAGAGATTTTATATTATAAAATATTTTTTGTTGTTATAGTTTGATGAAACTTTGTGATCGAATTTATTAAATTATTTGCATTTTATATATGATATGTGATGAAAGATTGAGGTTAAATTTATTAAGTTATTTGCATTTTATAGATGAGATATGTGATTATTTTCATTATGAATAATTTTTGTTTTTGTACACAATTGTCTTTCAATGCTAAGATTTCTATTCTCATTAATCTTATCACCACAATTGTCTTCCTTAGTTGTATTAGCGTCCTAAACCTATTGAAATTTATCAATTATTTAATTTCTATAACTAAATTAACACACTTAAAATATTATTATATATAATAGCTTAAATAACTAGATTCATAAAAGTAGAATATGAATACCAACAAACTGTGATAGGAGCTTTGTTACGAAATTCTTGAATGCTTCACTAGAGATTCTAGTCTTCTTAGCCCTCGTTTCTTTTCTTGAAGGGATTATGTGAACATGTTGAGATCACGTCCAATTAGTCATTTGTGTTTTAGGGAGACTTCCCGAGTAGCCTTACGAGAATCTAGGATAGTGACCTTCAAATATGGGTTGGTGGGTCTATAAGCACTTGAGCAAATGATCCCTAATCGAACTGAGAGGGTTTGAATGGCTTAACGTTGCATTACTATAGCCAAATTAATATGGCTCTGTGGTTCTAGATTCCACTTAGGTCTGTCGATGCTTGAAACCTTTTGATGATTCGTAGGATGTTACAGTTGTTGGAAATACCCAGAAGAAGCGCAAAAACACATTCGAGTATTGATTTCTGCGTCCTTACCACACGTGCAACATTGGTGTTGTAATATGTAATTCCTACTTGTCTCAGTTGTGACTTTATATGTATGGAGTCTGTTCCTATTCCATAGGAGTTAGCTAAATCTATATGTTCCTAGTTTGGTGTGTGGTTGAGATATTCTCTCAACTAACTTATTGTGCATCCAAGATAGTTTCCCCATCTTGAGACAATACTTCATGTATATATGTAATTCTATTTGGTTGATAAAAATAGTGTGCATGCTTATATTTTAAGTTGGTATCAGAGCCCATCTCGGCCTAGCCTTAGCCCCTCCTAGGCTAAGGGAAATAATTGAGTGTACTTGTATTAATATTTAGTTTGTCCATCGAGAGTAGGGTTATGAGAGTCAAGGGAATGTGATGATGTGCATCCAAAATCGATTATCCTTTTTGATTAGTTGGATATTGGAGTAGCGGTGTGAAAAGGCTTTAGCCTCTGGCAAGTGTGGTGCGATCAGCGTGGATGGAGAATCATTTTGGCAAGCTACGATGTTGTGATTTATGGTGAGCAGAATCAGTGCTGTGGAGAAACAAGAACACCCTTTCATTGGATGCTTGTGGGATGATAGGATCGTTTGAGGAGTCTGTTGATGTGTAGAAGGCCACGAGTTCTGCTATTCAGATATGTTGACAAGGCATAGAGATCCGTTTCCAAATTCGATCCTTGCGAGCCATGGAAGATGGGGCGAGTCAGAGGAACGCTCCTTTGTTGGCTTCGATGGGCACGCTAATCCAGTGATGCGCCGCAGCTCATCTTATGCTATGAGACTTGATGTGTATCTCTGGAACTGGACCGTGAGTGCGGCTGCAGACAAAAAAAGAAGAAGTTTACTGTAGATTGGATCGAAGGAAAATTAAGTGTTACGTTGTCTATTATGGTGTGGCCATCATACACCTCTTTGGACCTATTCTGGCGATCTCATTAGCTTGGCTGTGGGCAGATTAGGAAGATTAATGGATGCAATGGAAGCAGTTTGTAATACCCCAAGTTTCTATGCTTTTAAATTGACAATTGAACAAGTCCAAAGGGGAAGTGGACCCTAATGGAGAACTATTATGTGGATTTTTTTTTTAATTTATAAAAATAAAATGGAAAATTATGTGTGCTATGACTAGATTGAGAATTGAGATCTGAAAACCTAAATCCATGAGGATGGATAAGGTGATGAGACTTTCCCACGCCTTCCAGAAAATCCTTGGAAGGAATAAAACAAGTTACTAAAAATTAGATTTGGAGATAAATATCTATTTTCCCCAATAAAGAGGAAAGTATTGGGAAGAGGTAGAAAAAGCTGAAAAAGCGGAAAAGATAGATTTTAAAGTACCTCTGTGGAAGAAACAAAGGGAAAGCCTATGCAAAACAGGAAGAAAGCATCCTGGATTTATTGGACGCAGTAAATGGAAACAGGTTAGGGAAAGCAAAGCTTAAATAAGATGCTCCAGGATAGACAAAGTGTTTTCTATCACTGGAGCTAAGGTCTCTGTTCGGGGGTGAGTTATGGAGAGAGAACTCTACGGTTGGATGGAAACTAATCAAAATTAATTGGTACGCGCACTAAACTAGAAACGAGTTGGTTGATTTTAAATTTTCATGTGTGATGCTTGATTCCTGATTTGAGAATAGTTAGGATTTATGTGGAATAGCTTAAGTTAAAATGGTGGAATACATCTATATTTTAGTATTGAGTACAGTGATTTAGTAAACGCCCATACATTTAATAGATTTGGATACAATGTAAATACTGAAGTCTGTACGGTTGTATGGACAAAGTCTGTCAAGATCCAACTCCTAGAGTGTCTAAACCTGGTGATAGGTTTAAATCTGGGGTTAGGTATCTATCAGAGAAATTCTTTATGTTGGTAAATAAATTAAATGGTAAATCATTATTTGATGAAATCTTAAATCTATACAGTGCGGGACTCTTAAATCATATTGTTTTGCACAGAGGAATAAATACACATATATAGGGTAATGTTTAAAGTCTACAAGTAAACTTTAATTTCTGGTATGAAATAAACAAATTCCTTATGGTAGGGTTATGGCCTACTATGCTGATATATATATATATATCTATACTAATCATTTAAACATTGTTCAGAATTGAATAACATAGAAATGTCATAATTTCTAAGAGTGATTTTAAGCAAGACCTCAGAGTTATGCACTCTTCATATGAATCTCTAACATTCTTAATACTATAGCATATCAATTTAACTATGAGTAAAATTGAAGACATAAGGAGATATATAAGTAGAGCCAAAAAAGCATTACTAAATTCGGTGCTAAAGTAGAGTAATGGTAATAAATGTAAATAATAGTGTTTTAGAGATGCATGCAGGGTTATATCATAACTAGGTAACTCCTATAGAAAATTAAAAGATATTCCATTATTATGACTACCTACAACAAGACTGAAACAGTCTATCGAAAATAGTAGAGGAAGCATAAAGATTTCAGCTATTCACTAATAAAAAGGAGACATAAGTACATCCATACTGAAGACATACATATATATATATACTGTATATGATTTCATCAGAAGACAAATCCCCTCAACTATAAGTGTAGAGGAAACTCTTAAGAGAAAAATACAGTCACAATATTATGGAATAGTGAAAAAGTAAAGAAAAGTTTAATACAGTCCCATCTTGGGCTCTAAACTAAAAAATATGTTCATATATATTACAGTCAAATCTAAAACTAAATATAGTGACATAGTAGATACTATGGTCACTGCAAAATAATAGGGTACATCTGCGGAAAATTTGAAGTTATGATCGATGCAAAGGAGACTCTCCAAAAATAACACTACCAACCTGTTCAAGAAAAGGTTAACTGTCAAGAAGGGGATGCGTTACTAGGTTAAGCAAGTGCATCAACAGTAGGAGGAGAAAAGGAAGATTGGTCGTAACTGCACATAGTAAGCACATACATTAGAAAAGTTAACAGTATAAGGAAATGATAAATTAAATTAATATGGTGTTGAATCACATAAGGTAAAACGAAGTACCTTATAAAGGCTCTACCTTCGCAGCAACCTCATCTATAGTCACAAAAAAACAAGTAAAGCTTAAAGAGCGTATTTAAGTTAATAATATATAATACCTAAGGTGATATAACTTAAGGAAAACCCTCGTACACGAAAATTTAACCTAGAAGGATACCTGTGGAAAGCATATGGGAAAAACGAAAACCCTCAACCAGTAATCTCGAAGTGTAACGACATTCTTGAGACCTAAGGTGGTTGAAAGAAAAATTTTGCACAAGATAAGCGAGGAACTCGTTCAACTGTGTCAGATTTCTCATCACCAAAAACAAATGTGGGAAAATATTAACCACTAATAAAATCGTGAGGCAAAGAAATTCATTTTACAAACAATATGAGAGTTTAATGGGAAAGTTCTGAGTAATTAAAACAAAAAACAACATGTCATTGCAAGGGGATACCGAGACTGAACTGGACTCCATGCCATAACTACTGGTTCCAGAAATTTTATTAAATTACAGCAGGGATAGATAGAATGTATGCACGTTTTGGGGAAACCCAAATTCATACGAATCTGAAGAGAAAGATAGAAACATAGAAAGGCCGCAACCATATTTCATGGGAGGTACCTTTGCAATATTCATGGATAAAACATAGATCAAAAATAGGTTCCAATGTGAGGTTTCTATAAGCGGAAAGAAGAGTATTTGCAAACTCTAGCCATACATTGAAGAAGAAAAAAAGAAGCTCCTAAGTACGCCAAATAAAAACGAAGACATTTATATTCACCATCTATTCACGACAACTTAATCCACAACAGAGAGGCACATTGACAGTTTAAACGAAAATGAAAAGGGTTGTTGGAATGAATTCTACCATAGAAGAGAAGAATGAGTTACCTAAAGAAAGGCCAACGTGCTCAGGCATGATTAAAGGGTCGCAGAGCATTATTCCTTTCGGCCTTTGTTCAGAGGAGCGTGAAGGAAAACAAAATGAGCAGTCTAAAATGACAAGTGAAGCTATAAAGAAAATGTTGTGTAAACACCTGAAATGTCGAAATAAATACATGATGGAAGAACCCTAACCACAAATCAAATCCCACCGTCCACGTGTCATAAGATTGGAGAAGAAGCGGGAATCGATGGGGTGGGGTTTTGAGATTGAATTAGGGTTCACATAAATAGATGGAAATAAAATCCCGATGAGAGGTTAAAAATATACGAATTAATTAAGAGGGTACAATGTCACATGGGATGTACTGGAAACATTTACTGAGTCATGTGATACACGCCTTTAACACTTACCACAGAGATGCCACATAATGCCATCGTAACCTGGAAAATAAAGAATGTAAGCGTTGCTATTAAAATGACATTGAATATCGCAAAGCCCAAGTGCATGTCACTGGTGGGAAATGATGGGATGAAGCCAATCTCAAATCCATGACGTGAAGTCTCATTACTCATGGGGAAAACCACCTAACAGAAAAGTTTTCGTGGATTTATATAAGAACGCAACAGAATACACATATAACCATAAATACAAAAATGCAGCGGAAATAACACTTCAATTCATTAATATCAAAGAAATGAAATTTTTTTACAGACATAATGGAAATAAACTAGCTAGGGCGTTGGTAGCCTATCTCTGAGAACTGATGTGGTGGCTATAGGCCTTTGAACTGTGTTACAATGAGGCTTGAGGGGCTATTTATTATTTAGAAATAATGGAAAACCCTAAATAGCCAAAAACCTAACCCTAGGAGATGAAGCGCCAAAACTATGGGCCCTATTTGGGTAAATTGGTACATCAACTTCCCGAGTGCATAAATTTGGCATACGATCTCTGTTTGATGTGAACCATACCTCGTTAGAAATATATATCCAAAGACTAAAATTTTTGAGTGAGAAACATTAGTCTATGACCCATGTTGCTCCTAATTTTCCCAAAAAATGTCATTTAGGGCCTCAAAACGGCTCTAGAAGTTCATGACCTGAAAAACTTTTAAAAATAGTAAATTGTGCTATAATTAAGGAAACTGAAAAACTGAAAGAAACAATGGTGGGGATGCAAGTGGAATAGGCAGGGGGCTACCAGTATCCACTTGGATCAAGACACTCATTGGATCCATAATTAAATTATGTATCCAACGAATACCCATTATGCATACTTTTTAGAAGATCCACATTGATAAAATTTTAAGATACATTAAACAAACGCCTTAAACACGTTTTTTTAATGTATTTGCAATTTTCATTAATGCAAGTCTTCTAAAAAGTATGGATAATGGTACTCATTGGATGTAGAATTTAATTCTGCATCCAATGAGTGTCTACACTTGAAATTTGAGTAAACCTATAAGGAGATAAGCGAAAAATACAATTAAAAAAGTCATTTTCTTTTTTTCCCTCCAAAATTCATTACTCTTATTTTATTATTTTAACTATTATTTTATTATTTTTTCTTAGGAGGCCACTTTTAGGCTGAAATTTCTGCTAATGCCTACTTGTCTTAGTTGTGACTTTCTATGAATGGAGCATATTCCTATTCCATAGGAGTTAGCTAAATCTATAGGTTCTTAGTTTGGTGTGTGGTTGAGATATTCTCTCAACCAAATTATTGTGCGTCCAAGATAGTTTCCCTATATTGAGACAATACTTCATGTATATATGTAATTCTATTTGGCTAATATAAATAGCGCTCATGCTCAAATTTTAAGTAATAAATAGAATATTGGTTTGTAACATGGTCTCAGAGCTTAAGGTCGAAGTAGATGCTGAGTGGACCTATGCTGTCGGTAGGGATTTGAGTGCGTGATGTTTGAAATAATTTGTTGAAGCCGTGGAAGGAAGCAAAATATTGTTGATGAATCCAGTGAGTGAGATACGCTCTATTTTGTACCTAGTGAATCCAGCATGTTGGTGAATCCGAATAATTTTGTACCTCGATCACAACTTGATTTTCTACGGAATGTTGTGAGAGATTGGAAAGACAACATTGTGTGAGCATAGATGTCTATGGCATGCGTAGAGCACGAATTGCGTCAGTTGGGAACCATGACGAAAGCGAAGAGAGCGGGTTGAGTGGTGAATATTTTGCAAAAAAATACAAGTAGCGACATACTATTGCAATCTCCAAAACATACAAATGAAGAGGTTAGAGTATACAAAGCCATAAAATCAACTTCGACTCACCCAAAATTAGATGTCACAACTTAAACAGGTGACAACCAGAGGGTGATTTTCAACGGACAAAGGTAGTTCTTCATTATCATAAGGTACACAGAAGGTGAATGATGAGTTAGTGGTGAAAATAAGTTCACCGAATGCTCACGAGAAGTCATCAAAATCCATGGTCACGGTTGCAAAAATGGACTTAATATGGTCCACTTACGAAAATTTGAAGCTTTCACGTGAAGATTCGCGTCAACGGAAGGCAAAGTCTGCGATCACTTCTCATGCTCTTAAGAAGATATTCAGGTTCAAAGGTCTTGAGACCAACGACTCTAGAATCCACTCCCATGGAAGTAGAAAAGCAACCTATTGAAATTCATGAAATTCATTCCACTATTGAAATCATGATCAACGCAATTTATGATGGTACAAACATGTTGATAAGAGCATACTCATGAGGAAGGAAAGAACCAAAGGAAAGACCTTTGGGAGAAGACTACGTCAATCAGTCCAGAACTTAGGGTATTTATGCTCAGCTCAGCGAGCGCAACATCTAAGTTTCAGTGGGGCACCGATGACAAAAGGGCTCGTGAACCCGTGAATCCCAAGGTGCTCGATCAGTGTATGTGAGAAGATCTGAGAATAGATCTGTGAACAAGATCTGAGAGTGGGTGACATGTCATACCCAACATTAGGGCAGGCTTATGGAAGTTTCAAATCTCCGACGCTTGGATCAGAGGAGGAGAGAATATTTGGAAAGGTGAAATCACAATATCAGGAGAGCCTAGAGATCAAGAGGCGATCTGCATCAACAACCGATATGAAGCCTCGATTTAGAAGCTTGGTGCGAGTGCACTCAGGTTCATGTTACATTGGTGGCTTTTGCTTCAGATTTGGCTATGCGGCATAAAATCCACAGTCTACACCAAAGGTTCTACAGTTGAAGAGCTACCAAAGGGAGAAGTTTCCTGCCTGCCTGGTAACGGGGTTGTTGGAGCTCATGAGAGGATTGAGGTGAGTCAGAAAGAAATCTGGAAGCGAGATAAGATGGAATTTTTTTAATATGGCTACACTTTTAGACATATTTGACCCTGATGATATTTTCTTCAGGAGGCTTGGAAGTTTTATTAATGACCACAATTATCAAGAGATATTATATGTTCTGCAAAAGTGTGAGATTGAAGACTCGAGAGTTGTTATTCAGGAAGGATGTAAAGAGGAACATTTGGTTGAAGATCAAGAGGACCCACTAGTCGTTCTTGAGTAAGCAAGTAAAGAGGAACATATTGTTGAAGATAAATTGGAGGAGCCACATGAAGCCGATTGCAAAGACTTGGTAGAAGAAGACAAAGCTGGAAAAAATTCAAATTATGATGATATTGTG
Source organism: Pinus albicaulis (assembly GCA_034641835.2). Classification (NCBI taxonomy): domain Eukaryota; kingdom Viridiplantae; phylum Streptophyta; class Pinopsida; order Pinales; family Pinaceae; genus Pinus; species Pinus albicaulis. The sequence continues at coordinate 577,323,620 of CM076578.1, read as the reverse complement.
AATGCTTCTATGTGTGCAAATGTTAGCAATAACAACAAGGAAGTTCAACAACAAAATTTGAAGAGGAATTAAAGTTTCTTGAAGCATGTCTTGAAACACCACGTCTTTATAAATTCAATATAGAAGTTGCATCAATGAATGTTGAAGACAACACCGCTGATGTTCAGATGTCTGACACCAGAAATAGTGAGAGGAAAAATTCTCCTATCAAGTTTCTACCCTCTAAAGTATTATCAATTACCAACAATTAAGACATAAAGAATGACAACCTACAATCAAGATAGAGGAGAATAAGAGTTCAAGCCTTCCATATTTGGGGAAGAAAACGTAAAAATGAGGATAAGATCTATCACTATCCCATGGCGAGAAAAGTAAAGAAGAAGCCTTGCCTAGGAATGAACACGCATGGACTCTCAAGAAAGAAGACTAAAAAGAAAACTCTATTACCAAGTTTTTTATGTACTATTGTAAGCCTAACTGAGACTAGACGAATATGCATATGAAATTCTTTTAGTACCCTTTATCCATTAGGGGGAGTGTTGGACTTAATGGAGAAAGCTAGACTTAGATGTTTGTTGTGATGAGGATAGGATTGAGAATCTAAGATTAGATCTCAGATACTACTATCTAGGGAGTGGTTCAAACCACCATATCTATATGTATGATGTTCTTTTGAATGAAGAGGCAGTGTATTGTGTGGAGTGCTTGGGAACTCTCTAACTATCTCACCTGGAGAGCCATTTTGTTAATATAATATCGATTTTTAACAATTGATTTGAATCCGGGGCGTCCACAAGAGCATTCCAATTGCTAAGTTTGTAAAATTCGCAATGAATATGTAGATGTAATTTGTGATTCCCTATCAAACCACAAACCGTCGTCACTTAATCTATTGTCAGGGCTATCTCCTCCAACCAACCCAAACCTTGTTGCATGTTTAATTTCATATGAAGCATGAGATAAGATGTGTTTGTTGCATGCTCAGGTGTCTAAACCTTCCAACGCCTGATGTGAAAAATATAGCGGATTTACTTAGCTACTACGATTGAAAATTTGAAAGGATATGCTACAACCATGAAAATTTCCTTGTGTCTTTGAATATTTCCATTTTTTTAAGACTATATTGTTGAGAGGATATGACGTTGACACTATGTTATCCCATATATTTTACTTGACACTTACATTTGCTGCTCCAGCTAAGATTGACAGACTTCTTCACTCTTCGTCTATTGATTTCGACATTAATGGTGGACCACGAAAATGATACATTTTTTCCGAAATTCTAATGTTCAATATTACGAGTCGTTTAAGATTAGTTATTTATTAGTTTATAATTAACATTACTAAAAAGAAAAATTAAAAAGTAATATTTGAATTTTATAGTCATATACATTTATTGTAATAGTTTTAATAAATATAAAATAATAGTTTTATTAAATTTAAGTTTATATTTGAAAAATATTTAAATGATTTAATGATTCTTTTTTATTCATGATAGAAATAGCATTTTCACCAAAGGGGTGCAAAGACATGCCGATAGAAGTGGAGATTATGATTAGAAGTTGTTTGGATGAGGGAGAATAAAATAAATTGAGAAAAAAGCATTTTATAGGATGCTAAAAAGCCTAAACAGATTGAATTGGTGTCCTTCTATACTGCAATTTAAAGAATCCCTCAGTATTTTTAGCATTTTGTGACTTTCGATGGGAAACAAGCGGATTACTTGCTCAGATTCTTGTTTCAAAGCTTAGAAAATGAAGCTTGGAGGATTAGATAGGTTAAGAGGGACAGTTGTTTGTTTTCAAGCAAAGCATGGACATTTTGAAAACTTATACCTATTAAAATTTCAAGCAAAAGCATTTGTTTTCAAACAAAACATAGACATTTTGAAAACTTATGCCTATTAAAATTTCAAGGAAAAGCATAAATAATATTGCGAACTCCACCCCAGATGCGGGTGACACATCCAGATCACGTGATGACAGCTCCTTCCATGCTTAGGCTGACACCGCCCTGTAATTCCGGCTCTAACATGATGCGGAACCTCAAATCACCAATCATTTTTATCTGCGCTCTGCCACACCTGGCCTCTTGCCACACTTCGTATCACATGCAAAAACACTTGGATTGTACCTCACCACCTCTGTACTCGTACCACAGGCCTTCAAAAAGCATATAAGCTCCTCATTCTGCCATCTCATTGCTACCCCAACTGGTCTCGAGAGCCATCGCTCTTCCTCCCCTCGCCATCACGCTGCTTCTCCAACTTGCCTCGTGGACCACCATTACCATTTTTCTCCCTACTGCACGCTCCCCCTGCTGCGAACCCCCTGTTGCATGGCCTCCTGCTGCACGCTCCTCCCCTTGTGATCCTGCTTGCTGCGCACCCCCTACTACCAGAACCTTTGCTGCGCCCTCCCTATTGCATGCCCCTCCCTCAGTGCTTCTCCCTATTGCACACCCTTCATGGCGAAATCCCCCGATGTGTGCCCCCTGTTGCGTGCCCCCCTGTTGCACGCCCCCCCACTGTGCGCCTCTACTACGCACCCCCGTGTTGCGTGCCTCACTGCTCTTGGCCTGGTCTCACAACCGACTACCCATTTTCTGCTCGATAGACTCTCCATGGCCCTGCGCCAGCATCAAAAGCCAATCAGAGGTAGCTACAAAGGCGCGTTCTCGGGGCGCTATCACCGAGGTCAAGACCAGCATCTGGAATCCATCGAAGGCTCCTTTTTAGGAAGCAAAGAAAGGAAGGCTACTCAAATGCTTGACAACACCTGGGGAGAGATTGTCTTGACTCCGAAGAAGCCTAAGGGAAAAAGAGGCCCCAGAAAATTTACCATAGCACACTCTTAGTCGTCCATACCTCAGAACATCGAGCCACTCCCAGTACATGAGCCTGCGGAGGAGGAGACATATGTTTGGATCATGGATTCGGATTGCGTCTGGACCAAAATTTTAGATATTGAGCACCCTGTTGCTCCCATCATCCACGTGGCACCTCCAAAGCCTCCATGTGAGCCCACAGCTAAGGAGGAAGCCATTTCAAGAGAATAATGATTCCTAATTGAGGAGGAGGACCACGCGACAAAGGAAGATGAAGGAACTCCATGACGACTCGGTAGCAAGGTTCATCTATATTTTTTGTCTTCTTAGGACATATTTCAGCTATTTTGTTTTCATATGCGCTATTGAATATTTTGTAAATCAAGTCATTTTGACTCTCTTAAGGGGCTAGTTTCCTCCAATGAGACAACCCTAAACATGGTTTATTTTGAAAACTTCCAAGGTAGGGATTAACTAAGTATTTCTTGCCATCCCTTCCTGCAGCCTCTGTAAAGTTTCTTTTATGATTTCAATATAGTTTAGCCTAACTTACAAAAATAAAAAATCATGAAATCCATTTTATTGATATAATTCATCTCCATCTTAAATAAAGGTAAATTAATTCAAATAAAAATTAAATAATTAGCTACTTATGTATGTGATATTTACATATAAAATAAATAAATATATGTAAATTCATCTTTAATTTGGATTTATCAAGCATAGAAAAGTGTTAAATTTGCTAATACACAATCTTTTAATATATATATATATATATATATCTTTTTTCATTTTCATTTTTTAACGGAGGAAAGAAATGAATGTCTCTCTAAAGTGAGTTGTTGGTACTAAGCCAGTAGACACGTATACTCAAGAGTTCATTGTGACAGCTGGCTTAAGTGCTAACTAATGGTTATGTTATGTTTGTTAAGACATTAAGACATTTATTTGTTATTTTTTTGGAAATATTACAATATGAGTATAAATTAATTTTAATTAAATAAAATTAGTTATGGAAGTGATTTCCATAAAAATAAAATAATGATGGTAAAATTATTCCAAGAACTGAGAGTTAGTTGAACAAAAAAAAGTTTAAACAACTACCCCAACCTTTGAGGATAAAGGCATGTCTAGGTGAGGCAATAAATAAATCGTCGGCAAGTTTGGAAGGAGGAAATTTGAGAGAATAATTCCCAAAGGCGGTGGTGACCGGTGGGATTACTCAAACTCACGAGTTTTTCCTAGATTAGAGAATTTGGACCAGAATGTCCCTAGGTCTCTTCCGGAACTTCTTTCAACTCATATAGCTCAAAAATTTTAGCACGGGGGAGAGACGAGGAAATAATTTCCTCTCCCGAGTTAGGGAGGACAACATCAGTCAGTAATTGAAAGACAGATAATTTTATCTGCCACTAGAAATCTTAGTTTGTTTATGAATTATATTGACAGTTTAAGTGTTATAATCTGTAGAAGTTTCAGTACTTAAATTTTGAAAGGAAACGCTTCTATGTATGTTTCTTTTGAAAAATAAGACAGTGAGATAGAATTAAATTTATTACTGAAAATTGTAAGACAGAGAACTATTAACACATAACCCTCGAGGTGAAGGCTCCATGTTGGGTGTTCTATGAAACTATGATAAAACACGGAAAAAATGGTTTGGACATTTTCATTGCTAAAAACAACAAAAAGAAAAGTAAAGATAGAAACCTTAAAGCTCAAAAAGGGTTGTTCTGTAGTTAACTGGAAAACCAGATCAGACTGTATAAATGTTGAACATTATATAATAGAGTTGCACTGAGAACTTAGTTACAGAAGTAGAGTCATGCAAAAAATTACATGTAAAGACACGAATTGTGAATAATGAAATTTACTACTAAAAACTGTAAAATGTATTTTCTGTTGACAGAGTACAAGATAGAAGACCGAACAATCGTATGGAAGAAATTAACATGTGTTGTAGATTCTAACTCTGAAACTGAAAGAATAGAATACTGAAATCTCTGTTTAGATTCATATGCATGGTAAGGAACTGCTAAACCAACAAGAGAACCCAGCATTGAAAAGATAAAATGTATAATACTAGTGAAGGGACAAAAATTTACTCTGAGTATTGTCATAAGAGACCCTCTTTAATTTATATTAAAAGAATCTAGAAATAACACTTTCAGCACTATAAACCCCAAATATCCACACGATTAAAGAAATACAATATATATAAACCATTACTGGAGGTAAACAGATTCCAATTTCACGCTTCTGCAATAAAAATAGGGTATAGACAAGATATCCATAGATTCAAGAAGTTAAACTTTATTTATACAAACCGAAGTTTGGACATCTAATTAAAAATTATACTGAGCACACCTCACACAATGTTCAAAAAACTCATGAAAAGTCTACAGTCAAAACTTGAGAAAACTATGGGCAAAAGATGAGACCACAAAACATGCTTGAACACGAATTTAGACAAGGAGAAAAAGTAAATACAACGGACATATATATATGACTACGACATGCCCATTTTGGGTACAGCTCATGGAGAAAAGTTCAAATATAAATTAACAGGACAGGATGGAGAGCTCCATAGTGAGCCAAGATCCTCTGCCAAACTTGGTGTTATGTGACCAAGTCACAAGCGGAAATAAGTACCTGTTGGAGCCGGTTTAGGAGTAGTTAGCAGAAACACCAAACCGAGCTGCACAAAAATTATCTGCCACAAAGCCATACCAAGCGAGTTTACTTGCACGAATAGAAATAGTGTTAAACATTTTAGTTTTTCATACCCATAAATGCTAGAGGGAAATTTTGAAACGATAACAAAGCCGCCTTAACTATAAGGGTTCTTTGCTGAAAACAGATGTGTCAACCTGCAAGTAATACCATCAAGATTTAATGCTTAGTATAGTTGTAAGGGTGTGAAGAAAAAACCTAAACAATCTCAGTACAAATTGACAATGTAGACAGAGGGTTTCATCATGGATTTCATTTGTGGTAGCACGGTTGAGGAGAGGAATTCCAACCAGAGGAATGGCTCGAAAGCAACACTGTGGCCCTAGACAGGAACATGCTCAAACCTTAGATGTGGACGTGGATGAAGTTCGAGGATTTAACATCTAAAGAAGAATATGAAAAATAACAACCTTGTATAAGGCTGACTGTAATAAACCTCTATTCTAGAGTAAACATTCTGTCAGAATCTCACACTGAACCGTAAGTTATCTTATGTAAGAATTGATGGCGGAAACCTTGCTAACTTCGGGAAGAACCCTGGAGGGGTTTGTTACAGAGGCAACAAGTTTCTCCTATGAAATGCTGAGGTAAAATGCTCGAATGACAAAGAAACGGTTAGGGATGGGAGGTCATTACCACCGTAACCCTAAATCAAATCAACCATTGGATTCTGGGTAGGGTCAGATCGATTGCAGAGAGACAGTCCAGTTGTCCACCATAATTGAATTTCTAGCATGGAGTGGACTTTCCTCTGAAACCAAATTAAAATGCATGATTTATTTACAAAGATATATGGTGTGGAAGGGTTAAATAATTAATCAAAAATTAGATGCCATGAATGCAAAGTATAGGATTGTCAATTAAAAACGAAAGGACGAGTACCTCTATGCTATCCGAAATGATAGGTTGTTAGTTAGTCCCTCGTGAAGTGGGAAGCCTGAGATTTAGCCATAGGTATAAGTCTGTAGTTTGTATTTAATGAAATTATTAGAATGCGGAACAACTATACATCGCAGGTGGAGTATAATTTTTGTTTTAATGTTAAGTGAATCTAACACACATATGTGTGAAATTTATTGTAATTGGATGTAAAAATGATGAAATATAATTTTTTTATGAGTATATTGTTGGATGTTACTAGTGGTATCAGAGTAACGTTCGCATGCTGGGACACTATGGGTCACCTAATATGACATTGTGTGTAAATGATGCACAGCTAAGAAATTATAAGAGGAGATTATATGAGAAGGGGGTCAACACAACAACCACCCCAGAACACCGGGGAGCCTCTACCCCAACCACGATCAGAAATGAATCCTAAGATGTGGATTCAGCTAAGTGTGAATCAGCACCAACAAACAAGTAGACTGTTGGAGGAACAACAACACCAAACTATAATTTTGCTAAACACGATGCAGAAGCTATAGGAAGAAATGGTCCGGGTTCAGAGTGATAATGAGTGCTTGATGCAAGAGCAAGAAAGAATACTCAATAGCCTTTCAGAAAAGCAGAATCAGGGAATGGTACAACCCAGTCTTGATAGAGACATGCAGGAAAGAAATGAACGACATGCAAGGGACCACACCACTGATAGAAAGAAAAGAAGTAAATCACATCGAAGTAATAAAAATAGAAATTACAATGAGACTGAGTAAGGTAATGTGTCGGAACAACAATAAGTTAAGAAGCAGAGAGAAGAGCTGCAAGGTGAGTTTCGAAAAATAAAACCACCTACGTTTGATGGAGAAGTGGAAGAGGTCGTTGAAGCATGGTTGATAAATATGAACAAGTATTTTCAAGTCTATGAATATAGCAGCAATATTAAATCCAGATTAGCCATCTATCAGTTGAGGGAAAAAGCCACACTATGGTGGGAGGAAGTTAGGAATGTCCGCAGCATATAAAATCATGATGTGACTTGGGATTCGCTCCAGCAATATTTTAAGGACAAGTACTTGATTGAGCGCTTCTATGACGAAAAATCTAGAGAGTTTCAAGATTTAAAACTGGGACAATTGACGATGGATGAATACATCACCTAGTTCGCTTCTTTAGTTTATTATGTTCCTTATCTAAGGGATGAAAAGACTAAAGTTCAGCGATTACTGAGTAGTTTTCCGACTCACATGAAGGAACGAATTGAGTTCATGAACCCCAAAACCATGGACGAGGAAATCTGAAAGGCAAGAATGTGTTATCAAAAAACTAAAGCGAAAGGAGAATTGGGCAAAGGCTCACATTCAAAGAAAGAACATAAAGGCAACTCAAATTTCAAGAAAAACAGAACTAGTAATTTTAAGAGTACTGCCAGAAGCTCAGTAAGCAAGTAGTTTGGCAGAAACCATCAAAGAATCCAGTGGCCTGTAGAAGATAAACCCACAGAAGCCTCTAGCAAGCCAAACCAAGCACAAAATTAGAAACCACCCCTATAGTTCTGGGGGTGTGGCGAGGCTCACTACTACAGGAATTGCCCACAACGAGGAAGGAGCGAGGCAGTTACCAATTTACAAGAAGCCTCTACAGTGGGAGATATAGCCAGAAATATACTGAGAATTAACGCAACATTGGAAGATTGTCTGGTAGATTACCAACCAACAATGATAGAATTGGAAGGTAAGCTACTCTCTCAACTTGTTTCTATTTTGGTAGACCTAGGTGCAAGTTTAAGTTACGTAAGTCCCATAATAGTGGAAATATGTAAATTGTAAAGTAAGAAATTCAGGAATCCATGGCTGGTACAGTTAGCCATGGGAGCAAAGAGAAAAGTTTGTGCCAAAATCCCAAATTGTACACTGAAAATTAATGAACAGCAGCTAATTGTGGACCTGAATATATTAACTCCGAGATCTTACGATGTGCTACTTGGCACGAATTGGTTGGAGAACCACTGGGCATTAGTGGACTGTAAGGAAAAAGTTATATATTACATAATGCAAGATGGAACTCGTAAGGAGATTCAAGGACTAAAGAAACCCCTACAGTTGTGTCCTATTACAGCCTCTCAAATGAGTAAGTGCACGAGGAAAGGATGCTAGATATATGCCATTTAGGTGGGTTTTACTAATTCCAAAGATAAGACTTCAATGATGGAAAACATTCTGGTGGTGCAAGAGTTTATGGACGTATTTCTAGAGGAAGTACCAGGTTTGCCAGCGAGAAGGGACATTGATTTTACTATAGAGTTAATGCCTGGAGCATCCCCGATTTCAAGGGAATAATACCGAATGATTGTACCAGAATTGACCGAATTGAAAATCCAGTTGCAAGAGCTGTTGGATAAAGGGCATATTCGACCCAGTGTATCCCCTTGGGGAGCACCAGTGCTATTTGTAAAAAAGAAATACATAACCACGCGAATGTGCATGGACTATCGACAGCTCAATAAGTTTACTGTTAAAAATAAATACCCTCTACCACGGATTGATGATCTCTTTAATAAGGAGAAGGAGCTACCGTATTCTCAAAGATAGACCTAAGGTCGGGATATCATCAAATCCAGATAAAAGATGAAGAAGTACAAAAAACTACCTTCTGTACGAGATATGGGCAGTACAAGTTTGTATTATTACCATTCGGATTGACTAATGCACCAACAACCTTTATGAGGGTGATGCATGGTATATTTCACCCTTTTTGGATAATTTTGTGTTGATATTTATTGATGACATCTTAATTTATTCCAAGAATGTGGAAGAGAATAAATAACACTTAAGAATAGTGTTGGAGATGTTATGGAAGAATTAGCTGTATGCTAAACTCAACAAGTGTGATTTCTTCAAGGAGGAAATTCAGTACCTTGGTCACATTATTTCTGTTGAGGGAATCGCAGTTGACCCGAAGAAAATTAGGACAATTATGGAATGGAGGGTATCCAAAAATGTGGCAAACATCCGATCATTTATGGGTTTGGCCGAGTATTATTAACGGTTCATTGAAGGATTCTCAAAGATTTCTTTCCCAATTACCTCCTTACAAAGGAAGGGAAAAATATTTAAATGGATGAAGGAATGTCAAAACAATTTTGAAAGGCTAAAATTGTTATTGGCTACAGCTCCAGTGTTGAGAGTAGCTGATCCCAATAAATAATTCGAAGTTTGCAAGAATGCGTGTAAAGAAGAAGTTGGGGAAATTTTGTCACAAGAAGGTAAAGTAGTTTCCTATGAGTCTCGGAAACTAAAAGAGCATGAATTGCGATACTCAACCTATGATTTAGAGCTGAAAACAGTAGTGCATGCACTCCGAGTATGGAGGCACCACCTGCTTGGAAAGAGATTTGTACTCAAAACCGATCATAGCAGCCTAACTAGTTATTTTAAGAAAGTTGATCTTAATTATTGCCAGGCAATACAGAATGTTTTCCTAAGCAAGTTTGACATTGATATGCAGCATGTGAAGGGTAAGGGAAATAGAGTAGCAGATGCATTGAGTAGAAAGTTGCATGGTGTTTATGAATTGTACTACAATTAGATTGAATGTAAGTTTTTGGAACAAATAAAAATAGAAGCTGAGAAGGATCCTGAGTACCAATTTATGTGGCAGCAAGCAGAGGAGACCAGAAAACAAGGAAAATATGCTGATTACAGAATTAACAAGGACCAGTTGCTAATTTTCAAGGGGAGGATTTATGTTCCAAACCAAATGGAATTGAAGTAACTGATCCTGAATGAATACCATCGGAGTAACTATTTTGGACATCTCGGGTATCAGAAAATGATAACAACAATTAGGAAGAACTACTTCTGGCCATGTATGCGAAGAGATATTGTAGAATATTTGAACAGATGTTTAGAGTGCCAACAAGTAAAGGTGGAGCATCGACATCCAGCTGGATTGATGCAGCCCATACTAGTACTTGAGTGGAAATGGGAGGTAATATCCTTAGACTTCATTACTGGGTTAACAAAGTCAAAGAAGAACAATGACTCCATTATGGTGGTAGTGGATCGATTAAGTAAAGCAACACATTTCATACTAGTACAGTCCACCTATAAAACGATGCAAATAGTAGATATATTTATGCAAGAATTTTTTAGGTTACATGGAATTCCAAAGACTGTCATATCTGACAGAGATGTGAAGTTTACTTCAGCATTCTGGAAAACATTATTTATGAGTTTGGGAACCCAAATTAATTTCAGTACTGCCTACCAACCACAGACAAATGGACAAACTGAGACGGTGAATCATATTTTGGAGGACATGTTACGCATGTACGTAATGCAGCAACCAACCATGTGGGAAGAATATTTTCACTTGGTATAATTTGTGTACAGCAACGGTTATCAGGAATCACTTAATATGAGTTCATTTGAAGCATTATACGGAAGACAGTGTCGAACTCCTATTAACTGGAGTAGTCCAGAAACCAAACTAATGCTTGGATAATAAATGCTAGCTGAGATGGAGGCAGAAGTAAGAAAAATAAGGAAAAATTTGAAAGCAGCTCAGGATCGAAAAAAAGTATATGAAAATAAAAAAAGGACTTACAATGAATTTTAAGTAGGAGATCATGTGTATGTAAGGATCAAACAAAAGAAGAGCACTTTAAGGTGGGCCTCTTGTGCCAAATTGGCTCCCAGGTTTTGTGGGCCTTTCCAAATATTAGAGGGGGTAGGACCTATGGCTTATCGATTGGCTCTGCCCAGTCATATATGTGTACACAACGTCTTTCATGTATCGTTACTTAAGTGATATGTACATGACCCGAAGCATGTAATCCACTGGAAAAGAACTCAAGTAGAATATGAACACAAAACCTGATTAGAAATATGAAAGTTTATGAGAAATTAATTCAAATTTTGTTGATTGCAGGTCAAACCAGATGTTGATTTCCTGGTCAAGCCTCAATGTATAATCGATTGGAGATAAATCATGCTCCGGAAGCGAGCCCTCACCCAGGTTAAGGTGCAATGGAATCACTTCGTCCCGGATGAAGCTACCTGGGAGGATGAAGGTTTTGTTTGGGAGGCTTACCCCGAACTATTTGCTGATTTTGAATGAAACACCGAGGACGATATTCGCTTCCATGGGGGAAGTTGTGATAGCTGGCTTAAGTGCCAACTAATGGTTATGTTATGTTTGTTAATACATTAAGACATTTATTTGTTATTTTTTGGAAATATTACATTATGAGCAGGAATTCATTTTAATTAAATAAAATTAGCTATGGAAGTGATTTCCATAAAAAAATAAAATACTGATGGTAAAATTATTCCAAGAACTGAGATTTAGTTGAACAGAAAACAGTTCAAACAGTTACCCCAACCTATGAGGATAAAGGCATATATTATTGAGGAAGGGGGGTTCTGTTCAGCAACTGGAAGGAGGAAGTTTGAGAGAAGAATTCCCAAGCTGGTGGTGACCAATGGAATTACTCAGACACTTGAGATTTTTATGGATTGGAAGACTGGACTAGAATGTCACTAGGTCTCTTCCGAAACCTCTGTCAACTCATATAGCTCAGCATTTGGAGCACGGGGGAGAGACAAGGATGTAATTTCCTCTCTCGAGGTAGGGAAGACAACAATTGAAAGACAGATAATTTTATCTACCATTGGAAATATTACTTTGTTTATGAATGATATTGACAGGTTAAGTGTTATAATCTGTAGAAGTTACAGTACTTAAATTTTGAAAGGAAAAGCTTCTAAGTATGTTTATTTTGACAAATAAGACAGCGAGATAGAATTAAATTTATTACTAAAATATTTAAGAAAGAGAACCGTTAACATAGAACCCTCGAGATGAAGGCTCCGTGTTGGTTTTTCTCTGCAACTATGATAAAACATGGACAGAATGGTCTGGCCATTTTCATTGCTAAAAACAACAGAAAGAAAGGTAAAGATAAAACCCTTAAAGCTCAAAAAGGGTTGTTATGTAGTTAACTGGAAAACTGGATCAGACTGTATAAATTTTGAACATTAAATAACAGAGTTGTACTGAGAACTTAGTTACAGAAGTAGAGTCATGCAAAACATTACATGTAAAGACAAGAACTGTGAATGACAAAATTTACTACTGAAAACTGTAAAATGTATTTTCTGTTGACAGAGTACAAGACAGAAGATCGAACTATCATATGGAAGAAATTAACATGTGATGTAGATTCTAACTCGGAAACTAAAAGAATAGAATGTTGAAATCTCTGTTTAGATTCATATGCATGTTAAGGAACTACTCAACCAATAAGATAACCCAGCATTGAAAATATAAAATGTATAATACTAGTGAAGGGACAAAACTTTACTCTGAGCGTAGTCATAAGAGACCCTCTATAACTTATATTAAAAGAGTCCAGAAATAACACTTTCAGTACCATAAACCACAAATATGCACACGATTAAAGAAAGAAAGTATAGATAAACCATTACTGGAGGTAAACAAATTCCAGTTTCAGTCTTGTGCAATACAAATATGGTATAGACAAGATATCCATAGATGCAAGAAGTTAAACTTTATTTATACAAACCAGAGTTCGAACATCTAATTAAAAATTATACCAAACACACCTCACACAATGTTCAGAAAACTCATGAACAATCTACAGTGAAAACTTCAGAAAACTGTGGGAAAAAGTTGCGACCATAAAACATGCTTGAACAAGAATTTAGACAAGGAGAACAAATAAATACAACAGACATATATATACGACTACGACATGTCCATTTTGGGTATAGCTCGTGCAGAAAAGTTCAAATTTAAAGTAACAGGAAAAGACGGAGAGCTCCATAGTGAGCCAAGATCCCCTATGAAACTCGGTGTTCTGTGACCAAGTCACAAGTGGAAAGAAGTACCTTTTGGAGCCGGTTTAGGAGTAGTTAGCAGAAACACCAAACCGAGCTACACAAAAATTATCCACCGCAAAGCCATACCAAGCGAGTTTACCTACACAAATAGAAAGAGGAGAGTTAAACATTTTAGTTTCTCATACCCCTAAATGCTAGAGGGAAAATTTGAAACGATAACAAAGTCACCTTACCTATAAGGGTTCTTTGCCGAAAACGAATGTGTCAACCTGCAAGTACTACCATCAAGATTTAATGGTTAGTATAGATTTAAGGGTGTGAAGAATCAACCTAAACAATCTTAGTACAAATTGACAATGTAGACAGAGGGTTTATTGTGGATTTCATCTGCGGTAGCACGGCTGAGGAGAGGAATTCCAACCAGAGGAATGGCTCGAAAACAACATTCTGGCCCCAGACAGGAACATGCTCAAACCTTAGACGCGGATGCGGATGAAGTCCGAGGATTTAACATCTAAAGAAGAATATGTAACATAACAACCTTTTATAAGGTTGACTGTAATAAACCTCTATTCTGCAGTAAAGATTCTGTCGGAATCTCATAGCAACCATAAGTTATCTTACCGTAAGAATTGATGACATAAACCTTACCAATGCTAGGAAGAACCCTAGAGGGGTTTCTTGCAGAGGCAACAAGTTTCTCTTGTGGAGCGCTGAGGCAAAATGCTCGAATGACAAAGAAACGGTTAGGGATGGGAGGTCATTACCACCATAACCCTAAATCAAATCAACTGTTGGATTCCTGGTATTTAATAAGATTATTAGAATGCAGAACAACTATACATCAAAGGTGGAGTATAATTTGTGTTTATGTTAAGTGAATCTAACACACATAGGTGTGAAATTGATTGTAATTGGATTTAAAAATGATGAAATTGTAATTTTTTTTTAATGAGTATATCGTTGAATGTTACATTCACGAGGCTCAAAGTCAATATAACAATATTCAAGACATTATAACTCATCATGTTACTAGCTAGACTTTGAACTTAGCTGGACAAGATATTGATCATTATGCCAACAAGCCTATATAATTCCAATTGACAAAATTCAACCTTCTTAAAATCCAACAAAACAATTTGATATGTAATTATTAAACTACTAACTTAAAAAAATTATTTAACAACTTGAAAAGTCTATGTAAATAATTTCAATATTAAATTTCATGATTATGAAAGAAAATCAATTTTACATAATGTTTAAAAATATATAAAATTATGTATTAAAATTTATAAATTTTATTATCTTTAAATTTTACAATACAAAAAATAACTATAAAGCTTAATGATTAAAAAGTTAAATTTTTAACTTAATTATTTATAAATTATAAAATCAATCAATTTAGTTTTATAGTTATTTAAATATAGTTATAATAAAATCATTAATATATAAGTATAAAATAGTTAAATGATGATATATATATAGTTTAATTGTTTTATATTTTTGTTTTAACTAAAAATTCAAGACATAGTTTTATTTGAAATTAAAAAAATTCTTTATTTAATTTGTATTTTTGAAATAAAAAATAAATAAAATCTTTTATAAAAAATTTTAAATCAATTCTAATATTTTTTGGTTGAATTTAAAATAATATTGATTGTAAAATAAATCTAAAAATTTAAAAATTTAAATTAAATTTATGATAAAAAGCTTCTTAACACTGTATTAAATTTCAATCAAATTCACTTAAAAAAATAGTAGTATAAATATAATAATGTTGGATTAAACTATTAAATATTAAGTTGATGTTATTAGATAAATCAATCATATTTAATTTTATTGAGTTAATGATACAATTAAATATATTAAAAAATTATCATTAACCCTATTTTAAAGTGTTTTTATTATTATTATAATTACTTCTAAACAATATTATATTTACATTGTTAAAATAAAATAAAATTTATAAATATATAATTTGAAATTTCATTGTGAAATGGGAGAAAAATATAATCATTATTATACTAATAATATTAACAGTATAGATCCATTTTAAGTACGGATCTAACATGAGCCATGAGGGATCAAGTTTCTTCATGTGCAAATTTTTTTAGAGTTCAAAATACAATGTGTTATTTCTAGTTGTTTAAATTGTATTTTTTAATGCTAAATAGAGTATATATAGAACTAAATAAAAAATTTGACCACAAAAGACTTATATATATATGTGTGTGTGTGTGTGTGTGAAGTTGATATATTTTCAAATAGTTTATTTAAATCTCTTGTTGAAATATTTTTGAAAAGTATAATATTTAAACATTTGATTCACACATTCTTTTACTTATAATTACTTTAGAGTTTTTTTTTTTTTTAATTGTACCCTTCATTATTTTTCTGTTTAGAACATAATTTTTATTTTAAAGGAGCAAGAATGGACTAGAATAAACTTACTTACCGTAACAGGTTTACCATAAAACTATATATAAATAAAATATCTACCAGCATTTATACAAAGCTGTCATATTCATAAGCTTAAATAACCACGATTTACCCACCATGACTTGTATGTAATTATTTTAATGATTAATTATACCTTATATGACTTCATCATGCTAGCGTAATTCCCCAAATATATATTTTTTTATTGGAGTTATTCCTTGACATAGGCATAAAATATTTTGGATCCCTTCGCCGCCATTATGTTATTTCATGTTCTGCTTTAAAAAAATTAATTTCCATTTTAATTTTAATACGTGCCATCCGTGTGACTTGTTATTCGAGAGGGTTATCTATTTCACCTCCTTAACTGGTAAAATAAGAATTGAACCCTTTTGGAAAGAACCTTCTGGATCGTCTTGGTACTTACAGGCGTTGGTCATCAAAACATTGGTTGATCTCCACCATAGAATCATTAGCACCTAATCGGACGGTCAAGATTTGCTCCTGGATGGTTTGGTATTGAGACCCTGCCACTGTGGTCCTTGGCCCATTCTGTCATGCTGAGGAGCTGAACAGATGAGCACTGTACCGTAGTGCCAAAAACAAGTCTGGAGTTGAACGCATGTTGATTTCTTGAACATGTAACAACAATTATAATTCAATATTTACATTCATAAGCTTCTGTCATCCCATTTACCTCCTAAAGGTTTAGCTTCTCTTTCGAAATCGTTTGTTCAAATGACTAACCATTCTCTCACAAATTTTACTGTGACATGACTAGGGTCTTTCTACCGTTCTCAAGGATTATAATTACGACATGGTTTTCCACGACTTCCACCGGATGTTATGAAGTGAACAAAACTTCTAAAGACTGCTCTGTGTCTTACCAGGTATGTTTCATATATCACGGTACTTTCCTTTTCACCCAATATTGAGTGTCACCGAGAAATACTTTGACTTTCCCAGGTGGTTAAAGCTATGGATTATGGCTACCATTTTATATGACGAGGGTTCAGTAAAAATTGTTAAGTCTCTCAGGAGTTTAGGGTTCGAATTTTTGTTTTATTATCTCAGTACTATTCTGCCTCTATTCATATATATGGAACCAAGCTTGATTGGTACTTCCCTTTCAAAGGATACTATCAAATGTTTGCAAAGATACAAACTTGGCTGGAGGAATACCCAGTTCTATTCTGGTGTATTCGTTGTTGTTTTCCCACTACCCTTAAGCATTTTGGGTTTTCGTTTTTATGTATATGTGTATATGTATCACAACTGTTTACCTCAAATTTATATATATACATAGTAATTTCCATTGTGGGTTATACTCATTTACTTAAATTTGTTGCAGAACTCTATCTTCTCACCCTTTAACGTTCTTGTAGTTCAGTTTCAGTCTCAGATGTCCATTTACTACCACAGTTTTGTTTCTAACCAAAAATAATTATTCGTTTCTATTCGTTGCAGAGAACTTACTGTTCTAGTTACCATCATCATTTACTTTCATGCACAATTTAATATTATAAGTGCACCAAGTATAATGTTCCATGTTTTAGCATTTCATTTGTTATGAATGCATCAAATAAAATTTTCCATATATATATATATATATATATATATATATATACGTCTTTTGTATAATATTATGTTTTTCTTTCCACCAAGATTAAACAGTCTAAATCTTTGTTTATACATGAATGAGCAGTGAAAATACTTTACCAAAATACCCAAAGAAGTACATGTTGTTCCATTAGAATTCAACAATACTCAAGATTCATTCTACAAGGTTAATTACATTAACCACATGAGCTTATTTTCATAAATTTAAGTATTCATTCAATCATTATTGAGCTGTAGGTAAATTACTACTAACAGGTTGCAGGAATACTATCAAGTTATAGATATTTTCTTTTGTTACTCAGCATATTCACATTTAATGTCGAAACCAATAGTCAACCATCAATCTACACAATTGTAAACACATAAATTTATAAGATTAGAATACATATCTTTTTTCTGGAATCCTTTCCAGAAGATCTCTCCGCCCAACCTCGAGACTGGCTACGACGTCTAGTCTCTCCCCCGAGCTCTTCTTATCTAAACTGGAGTAATTTATCTAGTGTGAACATCAAGACACCAAGTCCAGCTTAGACATTCACCCTTCTAGGGTTAAATTCAGAAATCTCCCCTGGTCTATTACACCCAGCTCAAGAGTTTTCAGAAATCTCCACTGGTCTATTACACCCAACTCAAGAGTTTTTCCTGTTGGCAGCGTCCTGTACAGCCTTCATGGCTCATTCACTTTCTCCTTTTTCTTTTTTTCCTCCTGTTCCTCTAGCCCCCCTAGGCCTTCCTCGGAATCCCTATTTCAATCAAGGGTTTCATAACTGTCATAACTGTTAGTAACTATCTAGGAGGTTATTTAATTATTTTTTTAAAAGAAAATAAAATCAAGATAACTTTAAAGATTAATTCTCCTCGAGTTTCGTTGAATTACTATATTAAAAGGTAAATTAGGTATTTACTTTCATGGCACAATTTAATATTATAAGTGCCATTATTATAATGTTCCACGTTTTAGCGTTTCATTTGTTATGAATGCATCATATAAAATGTTTACATATATATATATATATATATCTTTTATATAATATTCTGTTTTTCTTTGCACTCAGATTAAACAGTCCAAATCTTTGTTTATACATGAATGACCAGTGAGAATACTTTACGAAAATACCCAAAGAAGTACATGTTGTTCCATTAGAATTCAACAATACTCAAGATTCATTCTACAAGGTTACTTACATTAACCTTATGAGAAATTAAATTTAAGTATTCAATCAATCATCATTGAGCTGTAGGTAAATTACTACTAACGGTTGCAGGAATACTATGAAGCCATAGATATTTTCTTTTATTCTTTGAGCATATTCACATTTTAATGTAGAAACCAATGATCGACCATCAATCTAAAAAATTGTAAACAAATAACTTTATAAGAGTAGAATACATGTCTGTTTTCTAGAATCCTTTCTAGAAGATCTCATGTTAACCTTGAGGCCCACGGCTATGACGTCAGATCTCTAGCCTCTTCTTCTCCAAAGCCCAGAATTAACCTCTAAATCCAGACATCAAGAGACCAAGTCAACTTAGAAATTCACCCTTCGAGAGTTCAAGTTAAATTCGAAATCTCCAAGTGGTCTACTTACCCAGCTCAATCTCCTTTGGTCCTATTACACCCAACTCAAGAGTTTTCTGTTGGCGGCGTCTGTGTGCACCATGGCTCTTTCACTTTCTCCTTTTTCTTTTTCCTCCTGTTCCTCTAGCCCCCTAGGCCTTCCTCGGAATCCCTCTTTCAATCAAGGGTTTCATAACTGTCATAAATTTCAGTAACTATCTAAGAGGTTATTTAATTATTTTTTTAAAAGAAAATAAAATCAAGATAACTTTAAAGATTTAATTCTATAGTTCGTTGAATTACTGTAGTAAAAAGGTAAATTAGGTACTTACTTTTCGCTGGGGTGTTACACTTACACATCCTCTCATGCTAGGCTATAGAATGAGCATCTAGGCTCAAGAATGACCCTCTAGGCACAATAATGAAATTTAATTTATTTTATAATATTGTGTATGATGATGATTAATGTCTTTTAGGATCTCTTTAATATATTGGCCATTAAGAAGATAAGAGAATAATTATAATTCTTTAATATTTTATTTCTACACTTAAAAATAATTGACATATTGCATCACTATAGTTCTGCTAACTAAAAAAATTAAAAAACAAATTGTAATGGGATAAGTATTTTGAAAACTAAATAAAATGTGAGGACAAGATGGACAATCTAGGACGAAGTGCTTTTCATTTTCAACCCTCTTAGAATTGTATAGGTGATAAACTCTTTCATCACAAGACATTCTGGGAATCGACAAATGCCCAATTTCACCATAAATCTCATAAGAATTAATCTTTTTTTTTACAATAATACTAGTCAATGCCAAAAGCATTTTTTATTTTTGAAATTAAAGTTTATCACCTCCTCCAAAAATATATTCATTAAGTTATAATTTCAAATTGTATATATATACTAAATATTTGTATAATATATTAATTCATTAAAAAGATTATAATTATTAAATGATATATCTCAAAATGAATTTAAAAAAAATAGAAATTATCATGAGCAACATTATTAAGATATATTATATACAACTTACACTACTATAGCATTATTAATTCAAAAATAATGTATTAATCTTAATTGAATTTCTAAAATTACATAAATATAATAAAGTTAATATAACATGGTATCAAATATATAAATTTAATGTGATTATTGCTTACCACAAAATTGGATTACTTAATCTAATTATGAGATAAGAACCATGACCATTTTCAATACTTATTTTAAATATTCATCATTACCATAGTTATATATATATATATATATATATATATATATATATATATATATATTATTGTAAATTTAGTACTACCTTACTATTTTCTATTTATAAAAAAAGATGCATGTTGCAACATATAAAAACTCGATGGCCTCAACCTGCCCTAAAGAAACCAGGTATGTTGGCCACCTTAGAGAGTTAAATGCCATCCAATATTGAAAAAGCTGCATCCGTCTACTAGCCGCTATGGCCATTATACTATGCCTAACAAAGTCTAACTGAAAATAGTAAATGCTAACCTCAAAATACATTGGAAACCAAGAAAATCATTAGTTAATCATTTGAAGAATCGATAGGAGTCGGGTCTTTAGCAGTAGAGCCCGACATGTCTACTTGTTGCTTGGTTTGAAGCTGTTGCTCAATTATTCCAAGTCAAGCCGTAACATAATGTTGAGATACTCGAATATCTTGAATCTCTCTTTTAATTTTCTGCAGAACTGAAACCACTTGGGGGTTTCCTTCCATTTCCTTTAAACTCATCATGGTTTTGGCCAACACACATTTAAGTGTCCAGTAAGTATGAATGGACTGATGAAAAAGGGACAATCTCGCTCTTGTATTCCCTGGGTCTTTTATGAAGTCCATGGTGTCCTCTTGTTGTTCTATTTCCTCTTCTTTGTTGTTGCATTCTCTCTCCCAGCCCTGAATTAGATTGTGAACATGTGGTGGGTTTCCTGTAGAGTAAATATCAAAGAGGTTTTCCATAACCTATTTTTTTTCTTTTTTTCTGCCTTGCTTGCTAGATCCAGCTGTGTATTTTGGAAGCTTATGCTTCCCTTTTTCCTTTACCTGACGTTTGACAGGTTGACCTTTTACCATTTTTGTATAGGAAGTAAAAACCCTTGATTATTTTGTTTCAATTCCTCTGACATAAATTGAGCAACACCTGTGATAATTTTAAAAATGCCTGTATATGACAAGAAAAATTAGATAACGGTTTGCATGAAACAACAAATGGGGCTGAAAACTTCCTTTGTAACAGTTGATACCATATAACAGATAGCAATGGCATACATATATAAAAAAAAAAACTTATCTTTTTATCCTATGTAAAATGTTTGAATAATTTATCCATGTTGTATCATGATTAAATCAAATTACAACACTGAAGATAGACTGATCGAAACTAATACTTGACTCATAAGATTCATTAATCCCACTAAGCTTGAATACCTTATATACTAACGAATTACATACTTAAAACTCCTATAACCAAAGTTGCATTGACATGGGATCCCTGTCACGTTATATATATATATAATATTGATTTAAGGTTTACGTGAGGTTTCTCCGGTGTTATGATAAATTTTTTTTTTAAAGGTTTCATTATCGCTTGCCAACCCACATAGTGTAACATCCAAGGTAAATGATAAGACCGAGGCATATCTGGCACGTCTGGCTTAATTGATTGCAAAAGGTACAAGAATTTAATCTCTGGGACAGATTTGAATCTTTCCATATTCATATGCGGATTTCATTGGTATTCCATTTAGATTTCCACCGTCGATTCTTATGAGATCGAGGGCTCACAAATCCGGTGGGAAAACATTATTTGGTAATTTCGCTAACCCTAGCAGACTTTACCATTTGTCACTTCTACCCTATGAGTTTGACTCAATGTGCCTCTGAGCTCTGCTCCTCATGGTTTTGTTTTAGCAACAACATGGTTGAAGGTGTATCTGCCTTCCGCAATGCATTTGCTAAAGAGCATGACCTTTGTTTGCCATGGCTGTTACCACAGTACCAGATTTAAGCTCCTCCTTTATGATTTTGTAGTGGCGTTCTCTTTAAGGAATTCCAAACAATCCCAAATTCATGGCTACGTCACCCTTCTCAGCATGGTAAGAATTAATTCGAGGTTCTAATTCATTCTCTCTTTAGTGAGTTTCGATTTGTGGTTTCTGGAACGGTGAATAGACACCGTTTAACGTGCTTCTCTTGCTTGCAGCTCAGTATTCTTCCAGGCTTAGGATTTGATTAACCACAGGTGAGAAAATTTATGCTTTCACATTCTCTGTCTTCAATAGTTTCCATTTTATAGTTTTGTCTAAATTTCCACCTTGCTACCTTTACACACTTTTTTTATCAGATGTTCTGATTTATCTGCGGTAAATCTCTGCCAAGATAATGTGGAACTTCTATAGTTTAATGGACTCAGCTAACATTTTAATAATTCCCTCCAGGTATTCCGAGTTTTCTTATCTGGGTCTGCGTTCTTTTCTTTAGGGCTAGCACCGGTTGTGCAACAATGAACTCCAAAATTTGTTAAAGTTTACTCTTTTAAATGAGTTTGTCATCTTTTGGCTCTGGAGACTCTGTTTAAATGTTTAATGAATTTGAAAAACTCAAGAATTAGGGTCTCCACCAAGTTTTTGATATCGGTTGGAACTCTATGTATCTGAATGTTATCATTCAATTTTAGATTTTATAATGATAAACGTTTCCTGAAAACATTTTACCATACTGTCTATTAAGATATGTCCATTCCTTAGCCTTGTTATCATCTAAGATACTATTTCTCTGTGGCATAACAACTTGTATTACTATGCTTCATGGGTTCTCCAGAGAATATATTTAAGTGTTCGATAAGGTGTTTTGTTTCCACTACTTGGCTTGTCGTTCTCAAATCCATTGTCAGAATTTGTTCTTGTGCATTTCTTGAAATACTCTGCAAATTTGTGTACAGTTTGTTTACATAAGGGTCTATTTGTTTTAATAGCCAATAAGAAAATAAAATAGCTACAATCTTCTTTATTCGATTGGGTTTGGGCCTTGAGCCACACAAACATGTATATTTTTAAATTCTCAATGTATTTTTAGAGCTTATAAAAAGTAATTATGGTTATATGTTATCTTTCCTTCTTGTACAATTAAACTCTGTTTTCGAAAATATAAAAAGAACTATTTGAACTATAGTTCTTGACTATTTTTACCCTTTTTTCAATATATTTACAGCAATAATTTGAATAATTTTTTGTAACTGTGATGTTTAAAAAGGTGACCGGACCACCTTAATTGTAGTCCGTGATATCCATACCTGAGGGACGATGTGTCAAGGGTTGGGTTCTCACCTAGTACCCTCGACCAACAATCCGCTCTGTAATGTTTCAACTCAAGAATATTACCTACTGTTTATTTAAATACCATTCTAACTAAACAATCTTACAGCTTATTCTTTTCTTGAGTATTAAGTTACTGTAAGTTTGGTAGAACAATTTACTGCACAGATTCTTTACAGTTCTGCAACGGACACCTACTGTTTACTGCACACAATCATTCAGTATACATTTTGCACACAGCTTACAGTATCAAACTATAACTGTAAGATATATATATATATATATACATGGAAATCATAATAATAACGAAAATCTCAACATACCTATCATTTTTCTATTATACACTTTTCATTTTTCTTTCATTAATAGATAAACCTTGTATACAACTCAAACTAAGCTATATCTATTCTTAATTCTCTGAACTTGTATAGCTACTTATCTGGTTATGTAGTTTCACAGCTGAGGTCCTCCCAACCTTCAAGAGAGGCGATTACGTCCTCCTCTTGCCCTCGTGCTCCAATCTTGAAAGGTATGGGTTAACAGTGGATATTTCTGCTCCAGTCAGTCCCAAAAATAATTTAGGATTGCTGTGTGTTTTCCACTGGTCTCTACCAACTCTGGAAAATCTACACTCTTCCTTAGACCATCAACAAAACCCCTACTCCTCACTGGGAGCAGTCTCTTATCCCTAGAGGAGCAGGTAACTATTTCCAACTATCCCCAACCAAATTCTAGTTCTTGGAAAACATTTACCATCAGCTTTTACTTTTTATGAAGTTATTTTCCATAGCTGATTTTATTATTCATAATTAATCACTACTGAAAATAACTTTTCAGCAAAACATTAATAGTTCTAGACTTTTCTTAAAACAAATAATAAAAATGTATTTTAGCTAGTTAACAACTAGTTATAATTAAATGCAGTTGTCACAACTTCCCCCCTGGAATTAACATTGTCCTTAATGTTTCACTCTAGCTCTGAAAAGATTTATGGGTAAGCTTCACGCACAAATATTTCATCCTCCCAAGTAGCCTCATCTGGGCCGAAGTGCTTCCACTTCCCTTTAACCTGGGTGATAACCCGCTTCCGGAGCATAATTTCTCTTCGGTCAAGTATGTGTTGCGGCTCGACCAGAAACCTGCTGTCCAGCTCTACCTAAAAACAAAAAAATTCTTTATCAAATTATCATAAGGAAATCATTTTTTCAAGTCAAGATTTTAAATTCTATCCTACCTGTATATTTTACTAATGAATTACGTACTTCGAATCATACACATAACATTTCAATAGGGACACATGGAATACATTGTGTACTAGGATGTGACTGAGTAAAGCCAACCGATAGGCCACAGATCTTACCCTTTCCAAAATTTGGAAGGGTCCACAAAACCTGGGAGCCAACTTGGCACAAGAGGTCCACCGCAGGGTGCTCCTCTTGGGTTTAATCCTCACATACACATGGTCCCCCACTTCGAATTCCCGATAAGTGCTCTTCTTATATGCATAGATTTTCTGTCGATCTTGTGTAGCCTTCAAATTTTGTCTTATATTCTTCACTTCAGATTCCATTTCAACCAACATTTCAGGTCCCAACATTAATTTTATTTCGGGGTTGCTCCAATTTATGGGTGTGTGACACTGCCTCCCATACAAGGCCTCGAAAGGACTCATCTTAAGGGACTCGTGATAATCATTGTTGTAAGAAAATTCAATAAGATACAAATAGTCTTCCCATTTGGATGGCTGCTACATCACGTACATGCGTAGCATGTCTTTCAAAACTTGGTTTACTCTGTTTGACTATCTTTCTGGCGATGATAAGCGGTACTAAAATTTATTTGGGTCCCCAAATATGTGAACAGAGTTTTCCAAAATGCTGATGTAAACTTTACATCTCTGTCTGAGATCACCTTCTTTGGAATACCATGCAGCCTAAAAATTTCTCTCATGAAAATGTCTGTTATCTATACAGTTTTATAAGTAGACTGCACAGGTATAAAATGTGCAGATTTACTCAATCTGTCAACTACCACCATGATGGAGTCATTGTGCTTCTTTGACCACTGTAAACCTGTAATGAAGTCTAGGGATATGACCTCCCACTTCCATTCAGGTACCCGTATGGGCTGCAACAATCCTGTGGGATGTCGATGCTCCACCTTAACCTGCTGACACTCCAAACATTTATTTAGATATTTAGCAATATTTTTACACATAATAGGCCAGAAAGATACTTTTCTAATAGTTGTTAACATTTTCTGGTATCCTGGGTGACCCGCGTAATTGCTACGATGGTATTCATCCATGATCAGCTCCTTTAGGTCCACACGATTTGGTATATACACATTTCCTCTAAAGGTCAGCATCTGATTTTTATCAACTCCATATTTAGAAGTACTTCCTTTATTTCTAGTTTCTTCCATTTGCTGACATAGGAATTTATATTCCGGATCTTTCTGTGCTTCCTCTTTCACCTGATCTAAGAATTTATTTTCAAGTTGATTGTAGTAAAGCTCATAGACACAATGCAACTTCCTACTTAAAGAATTAGCCACCCAATTTTCTTTACCTTTCACATGTTGGATTTCCATCTCAAATTCACTTAGAAAGGCATTCTATATTTCCTGTCTGGAATTTAAATAAGCTTGTTTGAAATAACTAGTTAAGCTACTATGATTTGTCTTTAGCATAAAATTTTTACCTAGCAAGTAATGTCTCCATACTCAAAGTGCCTGTACTACTGCTGTTAATTCTAGAACATAGGTTAAGTACCTTTGTTCATTTTCTTTTAACTTTCTTGACTCATATGCCACTATTTTTCATTATTGTGATAAAACTTCCCCAACACCCTCTTTGCTTGCGTCTGTACAAACTTCAAAATCTTTGTTGGGGTTAGCTACCCTCAACACTGGTGCAGTGGTCAAAAGCAATTTCAGCTTTTCAAAATTATTTTGACATTCAACAATCCACTTGAAGAATTTTCCTTTCCTATGCAAATAAGTGACAAGAAAAGAAATTCTGGAAAATCCCTCAATAAATATTCGATAGTACCCTGCTAACCCCATAAAGGATCGAATATCTTCCACATTCTGGGGTACGCACCATTTCATGATTGTCTTGATTTTCTCTGGATCAACAACAATCCCTTCTGCTGAAATGACATGGCCTAAATACTGAATTTTTGTTTTAAAGAAATCACATTTGCTGAACTTAGCATACAACTGGTGTTTTCTTAGCATTTCCAGCACAATTCTTAAATTCTCCTTATGTTCTTCTTGGTTTTTAGAATAGATTAAAATTTCATCTATGAATATAACTACAAAATTATTCAGGAAAGGATGAAATATTCCATGCATTAACCTCATAAAGGTTGCTGGTGCATTTTTTATCCCAAAGGGTAACACCACAAATTCATAATGCCCATACCTAGTACAAAATGCAGTCTTGTAAATGTCTTCATCCTTGATTTAGATATGGTGATATCTAGATCTTAAATCTATCTTTGAAAATAATGTGCCCCCCTTTACTTGATCAAATAAATCATCAATCCTGGGTAAAGGATATTTATTATTGACTGTTAACTTGTTAAGTTGTCTATAGTCTCTATAGTCCATGCACATTTGCATGGTTCCGTCCTTCTTCTTCAAAAACAACACGGATGCTCCCCAAGGGGACACACTTGGACGAATGTAACCCTTGTCCAGCAGTTCCTGTAACTGCATTTTTATTTCAGTTAATTCTGGAACACTCATTCTATAAGGAGCCCTTGACACATGTGATGCTCCTAAAATTAACTCTATAGTAAAATCGATATCTCATCTTGGTGGTAATCCAGGAATATTTTCTGTAAAAGCATCCATGAAATCTTGCACCACAGGTATGTTTTCCATCATAGGTGATTTTTCCTTGAAATCATTATATCCCACTTGAATAACATATATCTAGCATCCCTTCCTTATATATTTATTCATTTGAGATGTTGTAATTAGACGTAGGTGTAGTGGCTTCTTGATTCCTTGAATCTCCTTGCTTGTTCCATCTTGAATTATGTAATAAATGATCTTTTCCTTGCAGTCTACTAAGGTCCAATGTTTTTCTAGCCAATCCATGCCCAAAAAAACATCATAGGACCCTAATGGTAGTATTTTCAGATCCACATTTAACTGTTTTTCTGCGATTTCTGAGGTGTAGTTTGGAATCTTGGCAGTTACCTTTATTTTTTCTTCTGTGGCTAGCTGTACCAGTCACGAGTTTTTGAATTTCTGTTCTTTTAATTTACACATTTCCACTATTTTGCGACTAACATAACTTAGAATTGCACCTGGGTCTACCAAAATAGAAACATATTGAGACAATAAATTACCTTTCAACTCAATCATTGTTGGCTGATAATCTTCCTGTCAATCCTCCATCGCCGTGTTGATACGAAGAATGTTTCGCACCACATCGCCTATTGTAGAAGCTTCCTGCAAGTTGGAGACTGTGTCATTTCTTGCTCACTGTGAGCAATTTTTATAATAGTGTGCCTCACCACACCCCCAACAATGTAGAGGTGGCTTGGTCACCTGCCCTTGCTCAGGCTTGTTGGATGCCTCTGTAGGCTTCTCTTCTGCTGGTCATCAATTTCTTTGATGATTTCTAACAAATTTTTTACTGACAGAACTTCGTGCAGAATTCTTAAAATTATTTCTTTTGGCACCTTTGAAATTTGAGCTACTTTTCCGTCCTTTCCTTGGCTGCCAACTTTTTTCAACCTCCCCTTTAGACTTAAACTTCTGATAGCACATTCGTTCCTTACAAATGGCTTCGTACATGGTTCTGGGATTTACAAATTCAATTCACTCTTTCATATGTGTTGGCAAGCTGCTCAGAAATCTTTGTACCTTAGCCTTTTCCTCTCGAAGGTATGGAATGTATCGTAACAGGGAGGTGAACTTGGTGATATGCTCATCCATAGTCATTTGTCCCAACCTCAAGTCATGAAATTATTTAGATTTCTCATCGTAGAAATGTTATGTTAAATACTTGTCTTTAAAGTATTGCTAGAACAATTCCCAAGTAACATATTGTTCCTGAATGCTGCTAAAATTCTTTACTTCTTCCCACCATAGAGTGACTTTATCCCTTAATTGATATATGAACAATCTGGCCTTTAGGTTACTGCTATATTTGTACACCTAAAATACTTGTTCATGTTTATTAACCATGCCTCTGCCACTTCCTCAACTTCACCATCAAATGTTGGTGGTTTTATTTTTCAAAAATCCCCCTGAAGCTCTACTTTCTGCTTCTTAACCTCTTGTTGATCCGACAAATTGCCAGATTCCACTTCATTGTAGTTTTTGTTCTTGTTGCTTCGCTGAGATATGATTATTTCCACTCTGTTAGTGGTGTTGTCTCTGGTTTGCTGTTCTTCAACTTCTTTCATACCCTTGTCAGCACTGGGGTGTTCCATTTCTTGGTTTTTCTTGTCTGACATGCTCCTAAGTATATTTCATTATTCTTGCATTAATTGTTCATTATCCCTTCGAACCTGTACCATCTCTTCTTGTAATTTTTGTACTGTATTCAACAGTCTGTTGGTTTGATGTTATTGTTCCTCCAAAAATCTACTTGTTTGTTGGTGCTGATCGACACCCAGCTGAACCCACATCTCAGGGCTCACTACTGGTTGTGTTTGGGGTTCCCCAGTGTCCTGGAGTGGTTGTTCCGTTGTTCCCCTCCTCATGATATTTCCTGCTAAGATTCTATTATGTGCATCAATATACACACAGCTTAATCATTAGTTGACCCTTAGGGTCCCAGCGTATGAACGCTGCTCTGATACCACTTGTGGCATACATGTATATATAAAAAAAACTTATCTTTTTATCCTATGTAAAAAGTTTGAATACTTTATCCATGTTGTATCATGATTAAATCAAAATTACAACACTAAAAAATAGACTGATCGAAACTAAGACTTGTCTCATAAGATTCATTAATCCCACTAAGCTTGAATACAAGTCTTAATACCTTATATATTAATGAATTGCATACTTAAAAATCCTATAACAAAAGTTCCATTGACATGGGATCCCTGTCACTTTATATATATAAGATTGATTAAAGGTTTACGTGAGGTTTCTCTGATTTTATGCTAATGTTTTTTTTTTTTAAAGGTTTCATTATCGCTTTCCAACCCACATTGTGCAACATCCAAGGTAAATGATAAGATCGACCCGTAGCTGGCATGTATGGCTTAAGTGATTGCAACAGGTACAAGAATTTAATCTCTGGGACTATTGTGAATATTTCCATATTCATATACGGATTTCATTGGTATTCGATTTAGATTTCCACCGTCGATTCTTATGAGATCGAGGTCTCACAAATCCAGTGGGAAAATGTTCTTTGGTAACTCCGCTAACCCTAGTAGACTTTATCATTTGTCACTTCCACCCTGTGATTTTTATTCACTGCACCTCCGATCTCTGCTCCTCATGGTTTCATTTTGGAAACAGCATGGTTGAAGGTGTCTCTGCCCTCCGCAATGCATTTGCTGAAGAGCATGACCTCTGTTTTCCATGGTCGTTACCACGGTACCAGATTTAAGCTCCTCCTTTATGATTTTGCAGTGGCTTTCTCTTCAAGGAAGTCCAAACAGTCTCCCAAATTCATGGCTTCGTCGCCCTTCTCAGCCCGGTAATAATTAATTCAAGGTTCTAATTCATTCTCTCTTTAGTGAGTTTCGATTTGTGGTTTCCGGAACTGTGAATAGACACCGTATAACGTGCTTCCCTTGTTTTCAGCTTGGCGTTCTTCCAGGCTTAGGATTTTATTAACCACAGGTGAGAAAATTTATGCTTTCTCCTTCTTTGTCTTCAATAATTTCCATTTTATAGTTTTGTTTAAGTTTCCACCGTCCTAACTTTACATGCATTTTTGATCTGTTGTTCTGATTTATCTGCAGGTAAATCTCTGCCAAGATAATGTGGCAGTTATACAGGTTAATGGACTCATCTAACATTTTAATAATTCCCTCCAGGTATTATGAGTTTTCTTATCTGGGTTTGCATTCTTTTCTTCAGGCTTAGCATTGATTGTGCGACATTGAACTCCAAAATTTATTAAATTTTACTCTTTTAAATGATTATGTCCTCTTTTGGCTCCAAAGACTCTATTTAAATGTTTAAAAAAATTGAAAAACTCAAGACTCAGGGTTTCCACTGAGTTTTTGATATCGTTTGAAACTCTATGTATCTGAATGTTATCATTCAATTTTAGACTGTATAATGATAAACGTTTCCTAAAAACATTTTACCATACTGTATATTATGATATTTCCATTCCTTAGTCTTTTTATCATCTAAGATACTATTTCTCTGTGGCATAGTAGTCTGTATTATTATGCTTCATGGGTTCTCCAGAGAATAAATTTAAATTTTCGATAAGGTGTTTTGTTTTCACTGCTTGGATTTTCATTCTCAAATCCTTTCTCAGAATTCGTTCTTGTGCATTTCTTGAAATAATCTGAAAATTTGTGTATAGTTTGTTTACTTAAGGGTTTATTTGTTTTAATAGCCAATAAGAAAAGAAGATAGCTACAATCTTCTTTATTCGATTGGGTTTGGGCCTTGAGCCGCACAAATATGTATATTTCTAAATTTTCATTGTATTTTTATAGCTTATAAAAAGTAATTACGATTATATTGTATCTTTCCTTCCTATACAGTTAAATTGTGTTTTCGGAAAGATAAAAAGAACTATTTGAACTACATTTCTTGACTATTCTTACCCTTTTTGCAATATATTTACAACAATAAGTTGAATAAGTTTGTGTAATTGTGATGTTTAAACGGGTGACCGGACCACCTTAATTGTAGTCTGTGATATCCATTCCCGAGGGACGATATGTCGAGGGTTGGGTTCTCACCCAATACCCTTGACCAATAGTCTGCTTTGTAATGTTTCAACTCAAGAATATTACCTACTGTTTATTTAAATACCATTCTATATAAACAGTCTTACAGCTTATGATTTTCTTGAGTATTAAGTTACTGTAATTCTGATAGAACAATTTACTACACAGATTCTTTACAGTTTTGCAACGAACACCTACTTTTTACTGCACACAATCATTCGGTATACATTTTGCACACAAATTACAATATCAAAATATAACTGTAAGATATATATATACATGGAAATCATAATAATAACGAAAATCTCAACATGCCTATCATTTTTCTATTATACACCTATCATTTTTCTTTCATTAATAGATAAAACTTGTATACAACTCAGACTAAGCTATATCTGTTCTTAATTATCTGAAATTGCATAGCTACTTATCTGGTTATGCAGTTTCACAGCTGAGGTCCTCCCAACCTTCAAGAGAGGTGATTACGTCCTCCTCTTCCCCATGCTCCAGTCCTGAATGGTACAGGTTGATAGTGGATATTTCTGCTGTGACCCCAGGACACCTAGTCCAGTCAGTACCAGAAATAATTTAGGATTTTTGTGTGTTTTCCACTACTCTCTACCAGCTCTGGAAAATCTACACTCTTCCTTAGTCCATCAACAGAACCCCTACTCCTCATTGGGATCATTCTCTTATCCTAAGAGGAGCAGGTAACTGTTTCCAACTGTCCCCAACCAACTTCCAGTTCTTGGAAAACATTTACCATAAAATTTTACTTTTTATGAAGTTATTTTCCATAACTGATTTTATTATTCATAATTAATCACTACTAAAAATAAATTTTCAGCAAAAAATTAATAGTTCCAGTCTTTTCTTAAAACAAATAATAAAAATGTCTTTTAATTAGTTAACATCTAGTTATCATTAAATTCAGTTGTCACAATAGCCTTACTATTGTTGTTTTAGGTGGTAGAATTATATACTATGAGTTTAGATAGAGAGAAGGATGAGGACAGATAGCGCAAGTCTGTAGCCCATAACCCATGGAGACAGAGGTGTTGGCTAATAGAACACATGCTTCTATTTCCCTCCCAAGTAATTGATATACCAGACTTGTAATTTGAATTAAAGATAACCGACTTACAAACACAAACGTAAACCCGCACGCCTTGCAGAGGGGCAGTATCCTGACCAAAAAAATTGTGATGATCATTGTAAGGGACAAAGACACGATTGGGCATGTTCTGCATTGCCATGCATGTAGTCTCATAGGTCTGAGATGCCAAGGGCCTCAAATTTTCCCTACAGACCAGAAATAGAGCCCTATTTTGGTTGAAGGCAACCCGACATGGGGTACTAAAGCAAGGATCGACAAGAGGGGCCAGGAAAACTAGAAACAACAGAGTATCAAACATCTAACTTAAAGAAAATTGATAATACCCTTCTAACCAAGCTTCACCATTATAAAAAGAAAATTTTAATTTGTTCCAGAATCCATATGTAGAGAGACACCGACAATGAAGAACCACATACAAACCACCTATAAATTTTAGGTTTCCATTATTATGGTTATGACAGTGAGCGGGAGCAGGTAACTTAATATTCTAACTAACCATACTCATCACGTACCAAATGACCAGCCGAATTCGTAAACCAACAACCTTCGTTCCCACTGCTCCTCCTTCAAATTTCCGCCCGAGAACAATGCTCTTCGTCCTCACCACATCATGCCATAACCCATTCTACCTAGATTGATGTTTCCAAAGTTAGTCTGACATTCTTAGTTGGTGCCCAGAGTTTCCGTCAGCAGTCATAATGTTGCGGCGTGCGAGCGTACCTGCTACTAGCCAGTTGTGGGCCCTAAACTTGAATGATGGTGTGGTGCCTGCCACCGTGTGACACCACCCGTCTCCATCCTCCTCCACTTGGCACCCCGATCGGGAGACCGTAATTAAAATTTTGAATATCCATAATATTGTTCTTACAATTAAGTTTTCATTTTTTTGATTAATTCATCCAAACTCTAATAATACTTATATATTTTTAAAATCACTTGAACTTAAATAAAACTTTGAAAAACTAACATCTATTATTCTTTTATACTTATAATAATAAAAAAGTGATAATAAACAAAACGACAATAAAAAATTCTCATTATAATGAAATTATTGATAAAAATCAATAAATCTACAAGATTTATACCGTGTATATGTAAAACTTGTATGTTATAAATATTTTAATAAATTTAAAATAAATATAAACCAACTTAGTAATAAAAACACCACAGTATACCATTACACAAAACACAGAAGTGTTTTGAAGGTGCCTTTTGTTGCTATTGAATTTGAAAATAGGAAAAGAACCCGAGAGTATGTATGTTTCTTTTGAAATTAGGTGTTGCAATGGGATTACATTCATAGTTGTCCATCACTTCACTCTGTTTTGACAAAATAAAATAATAAATGAAAATACAGTGATGGAAATATGTAGCTAATTTTTCTCATTCGAAATCTTGACTTGCCTAGCTATCCATATACGAGGCCAGATATTGGAGCTAGAATGGAGCTAGAACGTTGTATTTTTATCTATCCGAAGCCTCTAAATCAGTGGAATTAGTGAATCATTTCATGGGAAATTGATTTTTTAAAAATAAAAGTAGTGAGTTAATTTACATTTTTTTTAAATAAAAGTAACAAGTATCAATGGAATTAGTGAATCATTTCATGGGAAATTGATTAAAAAAAAATAAAAATTAATGAGTCAATTTCCATTTTTTTTAAATAAAAGTAACAAATCTGTGATTTCTTAGTACTAATTTATAATAAATTTTACTCAATTAAAAAAAAAAAAAAAAAAAAACTAAATCATCTTCTAATTTTTTTTATGAAATATATAAAAGAAGAAAATATGTTTATTTAATATCATCATGGTAGGAATCAACCCCAAAAAAATATCATTATTGTTTTAAATTTTAAGTATAGATATGAAGTCTTTACTCAAAAACAAAACCTGCATTAACAAACCCCCATTTTTCAATGAAACCTGGAATTTCTTACGCATAGATATTGATTTTGAACCTTAGAGACGAAAGGCGTATATATATCAGAGTGATTGGTGATCATATTTTGAAAATAATGCATTTTTTCTGATTTTACTGAGAAAGCGTGAGTCCTGCACCCCAACTGATGCCATTCAGAAGTGCTTTAATATCACTTCTTGAATGATCAAATTGCAAACTCATTACCGAAATTATTTATGGGGAATCCATTCACCACCTCCTCCAATGTGTTCACGTGGATGAGAGGGCTGAAGGCACCATAGAAGTCTAGGTGGGTTCCAAAGAAGAGAAATGCATTCTCTGACGAGTGTCCAAATGTCTCGCATATGTTGTCTGGGTGGCTGAAAACAACCTCTGCAACTTTGTCACTCAGTCGCTCCTTCATGAAGCAGAAATTCTCGGGCGAGCAGCGCACTCTTCTGTGGAATTCAAAGGAAAGTGGCTTCTGATGCATGGCCACGGATGTGAGACCCAAGTCGTGGAGCATCCATGCCAAGTAGAGCATCTTGGATCCCAATTCCAATGACAAAAAATCACCATGGCTATGGCCATTTCCAAATAGTAGGAAGACGGCAGAGTCGAGCCACGATTTGGAGTAGGCATTGGCTTTCTCTGTTAATGGAGTTTTTGGGAGAGGAATTGGTGCCAACTATATGGGCTTGGGAGGGGTGAGGGTGCCATTGGATGCCAATGGAAGAATTATCCAGATACAAGACCAGATTCCAGGAGTAGTATTTAACGAAGCTCTGGAAAAACACGATGGAGAAAATTGATGAACGACCTGACATTGTTGAGATTTGTGAATCTCAACAGTGTCACAAGAATAAACCTAATAATAAAATGTGTATCGACATAATCAACACATGTTACATAAAAGGTTTACAATATATTTCTTAAAAATTTATACATCAACGTAGCTGTGGTCTGTAAGATCTATTATCATCTCGGCAAAATGATGGTACACTCAATAAGCTAAATTGGGGTGGAGCCCATCTTGAAGAACACTTTGGTATTCCGCCAACCATCCAAAACCCATGGGGACCATGCGAGGCTCTGTCTGTCATGTCTGCTTCATTTTCGTTCTCAGTTATAAGCTCTATAATGATGGGAAGTAATCACATGGTCCTATATTATATCTGTTTATCCAAACTCATCATAGAATATCTTGGGTATGGTTAAGTGTCTCTAGAGAAAATTTTCTCTGTAAATTTTGAATAACATTAATAAATTTTATTTTTAAACAAATTAATGCCATGTAAAAACAATATTAAAATTTTTGTGATATTTATAAAGATATTATGATTAAATAAATGTATAATTTTGTTACTAAAATTAAATATATTATAATTTACTTTTAGGTTGTTATAAATTTTTTTATTATGGATTATTACTTATTAATATCAATTAGATAATTTTAATTAAAAATTAAAAATTGTAAAATTAAAAATAAAATAATTCATTGAAACTACTTTGAAAAATATTCAAAATACTCTATTAAACTCCTTTCATCAACTTACTAATTTTTGAGCGGTCTAGCAACATGGTTAAATAATGGTCAAGTAGCATGAAGCGATTGATTCCTCAATTGGAAGAATGGATTGCTTAAATCGAATCACTCAAGTGTAAGTGAAATTGAGTGAAGAAGGGTTTCGAGTGAAAATCTCAAGTCACTTTTAATTAAATCTCTTACTATTTGTAAAAAAAAATAAAAAAATTAATGATTATATTATGAAAAAAGATCAGGAGAAAACTAGTTGAGAAAAAAATCTTAATTTTTTATTTTGTATCTTTTTACATTTTTTTTCAATCTTAATCTTTTGTTTAATAAAAAATTAAATTAGTTTTTGTAACAAAAGTTTGAAGGTACACGATAAAGGTGTACATTAATGTAGAAAGACAAAAAGATAATGATGTAGGAAACAAGGATATGGATGTGAAAAGCATGATTAATCAATTCTAGCAAAAAAAAAAACACAATGTTGAATGAATAAGTGATCACTCAATGGATTCAAGGAGAATATTAAATTAGCTTCATTCCGTTAATGAATATCCCAATTCAAAGTTATTCAGAGCATTTCATATATTCTTGTAGCAAGATCTATTTCAACTATTTCCCACACTAAATAGAATTCAAGTAAAATCTACAAGGAAGTATGATTCGATTCCTGAAAATGTAATCCAGTTTAAAGTGGGTGTGGCTCTTGCACTCTTAGCACGGGAAACCAAAATAACAATTATACACTCTATTTTAAAGTGGGTGTGGCTCTTGCACTCTTAGTCCGGGAAACCAAAATAACAATTGTACACTCCAGAGCCCTTACATGCATTTTGATGACATGTGGAAAAAAAAACCATTTTTCTTTTAAATATAACTCTGAAAATGGCTCAAGTGGCTCAAATAAGTGGAGCAGAGGATTAGAGTTCCACTCTCCAAATTATATTATCAATATTTTCCTCAGACTTTCCTAAAGAAGCCATATTTGATCAGTTGTTTCTATTTGCTCCTGCCTTGAAAAAAAAGTTCACAAGTCTCACTCATATGACTGCATCATATGTCTGAAAGAGGTATAAAGTAAGCTAATAAGCCATGTATAGTCTAGGAACATTGAAGGAAACTTCTTTAATCATCCACACCTCTTCCATACGAACCTTTGTGTGGCTATTTGCAACCTCTTTGAATTTGAACGAGCAAACATTTGTTTGGCCATAATGAGAAATCATGAAACCATATACTATTTTGTAGTCCTCCATGAATGAATTTATTATTTTTTCCTCGTAAATTGCATCACATCCATTGGATTGAATGAAAGTAGTATGAGAGTGCTCCATGTAAATCAAAAGTCCACTTCTGTGGCTGAAGTAGCAAAAAATAACATGCCTAATAATTTATGCAAGCCCATCACTAGATGTCAACATTGATGGGTCTCTTGAAAGCTTGATGATAAAGCAATATTCGACATTTATTTTATCCTCATTGATGCATTTTTCATTAGAAAACATGGTTACATTTGACCTTGGATCCAAAGCATACACAAAAGACAAGGTAATGACATGATTAACTCAAAATTGACCGATTTTGAAGTGAAATCTTGCTAACTGTTCCATGTTCATAACCATCCAATCAAATATTCATGTTTGTTCAATTCATTTTATTCTCACCAATGTATTTTTCATTAGCAAACATGGTTTCATTTGACCTTGGATCCAAAGCATACACAAAGGAAAAGACAATGACATGATTAACTCAACATCCACCAATTTTGAAGAAAAATCTTGCTAAGTGTCCCATGTTCATAACCATCCAATCAAATATTCAAGTTTGTTCATTTATTTATCACTAACATTGGAATTCGATGTTAGTTTCTTTTAGAGAATTTTAACATTATACTCTTTCATTATGATAGAATTTTGGATGGATAGAATGATATGTTAATATTGGAAACCAACACAAATACAATCATTAGAAGTTTGATAAATAGCCTACAAAAAATTTCTATTTTTGTATATTAATTAATATATTAGTGACTAAATTGACCAAAAAAAAAAAAAAAAAAAAAATAAAAAAAAAAATCAAAATCTATTATAATGTGAAAAGAGTATTATTTGTTCAGGTGATAATATAACATGTATTTAGGATCATCAATATATTTTTATTGAAGCAAAAAAATAGAATTAAAAATAAACGTTAAATAATTAAAAATTAAATTATAATAATAATATTTTATTAATGTTATTTAGAGTTAATATAATTATTTAGAATTAATACAATTTTTAAATAATTTATTTATTATTATAGTATTAATTAGTTTATGGTACATACATTTATGGAGTAGTTCATTATTGTTATAAAAATAGTATAGCATATAAAATAATTTATCATTTATTTTAGGGAAACATATATGTATATTTGTTGAGCAAGAAAAACAATGAAATATTAGAAGTTACTCTAAGATTAGAGTATTTTTTTATTTTTAAATAATTTTTGTGTTAAAGTAATTTTAGATATTATTTTAAGATAAAATCATTTAATTACAAATAGTCTTTGAGCATTAAAAAATTTAATTATTATAATAATAAAAAATATTTCTTATTAAAATTTAACCATTTAATTAGATCTTAAATAATATAATAAGCATTAGGTATACTTTCAAATATTTAAATCTCACCTCATTTTAAAAATACTAATTAAAGTAATTTTACAAAAATTAATATTTCAAAAAATAATATCCATATTATCAAAGTCTCCAAACTAACATAGTGTCACTTTCACCCTTAAAACATTGAATAGTAAATAAAAAAAATAAAAAAAAAACTCTACCTGCCAACACATAAAAATACATCTATCAAAGCTTTCACCATGATCGATATCAATATTCATCATTTGTAATGTACAAACTCATTTAATTTTTATTTTAATCATTTAGCAGAGAGATAATTACAATAATACGAAGGCTGACGTTAAACATACATGGCTCTTATCGTATGTTGGTGTTTGTATCAAGGCGAACATTATTATACTATGGTTCTCGGTTTTCAAAACGATGGTTGCATATAATTGGACTTTGCCATGTCGTTGTGTATTCTCTGAACATTATCTATGGTTTGATGGGTGTTTAATTCGTGCCATGGGATACTTATCCGTCGTCGTTATTGGCATTTATTTCATCATAATCAAAGGTACTAATATGTATCGGCGATCCCGGTTGCGAATCCTTTGGCAACTAGCACGCAATTAAATTGATTGATTGGCATGTTGTTCTTCTTAAGCCATTGATCTTAGTGTTGATCGAACGGTGAGAGCTTGTTAGGGTTGGGCTGATGACTATCGAGCCCGTAACCGTTTTCTGCTCATTCGCATTCCTCTGGAGGAGGTTCTGGTACCCTCTCTGCCCACCGTCGAGTTTCTCCTTCCGGTTGCTGGCTCATGGCCTCTGTTCGGTGATGACCCGTCATTTATATGCGTTTGTCGTGCTCTCCATTGGCTATTTCATTTTGTCTGCTACTGCGGAGCGGTATGGTAAGTTTTTTTTACCGTATCTGCTACTATTTCGCCTTCCATTGACAAGGTAGAATTCTTTTCCTTTTTGGTTTGAAGCTCGCGTTTTAACACCAATGCGTTGTCTCATCTTTTAGCTTCTTGCATGGCTTTCTACGATCCATTCTATGGCTTGCGAATGTTTTTTTTTTAACATCCTACAGGTATTATTCAGGAAATCCTCTGATTATATTTCCCAACTTCCTTTTCAAATGGTTAAATTTGGTTAAAGTTCAGGGTAGGGTCTCTATTCCTTAGCTCGGCTCGGTTTTTAACTCAACTTGTTTTTCTGCATGGAAGGTACAGGTTCCTTTCATCTGCGCTTACGTTTGTTACTCTCGCGAGTTATATTGGTGCGAATTCTGCTTGACAAGCTGACCGGTACTTCCTTTACTTGCACAGGTACCCTGTCTGAGTTATACGATGATTCCTTGGCCGTAAGCTGCCGGTGGACACCCTGATCTTAAGTTGAAGGGTTATTATTATTTCTTTTCCAATATTTTGATGACTATGTGGCTTAAGATTTTAATTGCCACACCTAGGGTTAGTATTAAGGAATCTGTCTATTACGGCCACAGGCCTATCTTCTGTATAAAGCCCTCTTGGTGCACGAAACTTTAAGAACAATGGCGATAGGCTTGTTTAACTATCGTCGAGTTATTAAGTTCATGGTTTACTGTCTCTGTCCTCGTTGCTAAACATTGCATTGGTTTAAGCTCTCAAGGTTTACACTATATTGGTTTACGCTTTTCGAATTTTACAGTAGAGTCTACCTCTAATTGGTCTACAGTGAACATATTTGTATATTTATGTATGTTAATCTGTCATTTACAGTTATCCTGTTTTACATGCGATGTCCTCTCATGTACATGCGTGGACTGTAAATTTGTCTGGTTTCTTGTTCCTTCTTGCTCAGTATTTAGATGTATCCGAATGGCGAGCAAAATGGTTTTTCTTCGTTGAACGCAGTCTATCTCTCTTCTATGAATAAAAGAGTTCTTTTTTTTTTTTTTCACAGATGTTGGGTATACTTATGGCCTTTATTTATATGTATAAATAGTTATTCAATTCTCTCAGAGGTTTTCATTCTTTTTGTTCCTATGGCGAATTTACATGTTCGGTTAGCATTTTTCCTTTTCCCTTAATGAGGAACTCTATTAATGTAAATTTTCTCACTACTTAGTATTTTGTTTCTGATTCAGTTATGATAGTCTTATATGTAGTACGTGTTCAGACCACGACCTGTCTATGTATTATCATAGATTCTGAAGGATGACCAGCCCAAAAATCTGGTCGCGGTTACTGGGCTAACAGTCCTTCGGTTAGCTAGTTAGATGGTAGCTTGTTTCTTTTCTAAACAGAGTTAATTCACTTATATAGAGTATAAAATAAAATTCCATCCTAAATTTTCTTTGCTGTCTGTTGCACCTGAAACTCCTAAGTTATTCAGCCCTTACAACATTTCAGGTTTCCTATCTGAAAAACAAACTAAGAAAATAATCTTTTATTTCTCTGTCAAGGATACAGAAATTCCATCTAATAAACTAAGAAACCATCATTTACTCTACTGTCAGAAATTCAGATTCCATCTATCTATTTTAAGAAAATAATCACTTATTCTACTAACAAAGATACAGATTCCACTCATCTGTACTTAAATCTGACTGATGATTTTTTGTTTCCTCCCTTCCACGAGTTGGGCAATTACGTCCAGCAACTCTCCCCCGTGCAACCAAGTCTGAGTCTTCGTTGAACACAGAAAACAAATTTGGAGGAGAAACTCGGGACATTCCGGTCCAATTCTCCAACTCCAGTGGAACAGTCTCCTCTACAAGTTCCCTTCAAGGGTTACTTCCCAGGATGACAGATTTCCTTTTTTTTTTCCTTTCACACATAGAACCCCAAACTCTCTCCCAGAATCCTTATTTATTCCAGAGTTTTTCCTTGGGTAACTGTGGAACTTTTTTTTCTGTTCAACTAACTCCAGATCTTAAATTACTTTTACGATCAGTTTTTACTCATGAAACTAATTTCACAAGTAATCTTTTATTCCAATACCAAAATTAATTTTTGTTCATAATATTCTATTTGCAATAAAATAACAGTCACATTTAATCCATTCTTAATAATAGTTTAACCATTTGCCAACAACTAAGACAGTGGTTACAGTTTTCCCCCTCTGGAAGAGAACACCGTCCCCGGTATTCTTATTCCAATTCAGCAAAAAGCTCAGGATAAGATTCACGGAAAAAACTTTCGTCCTCCCTGGTGGCCTCCTTCGGTCCAAAGTGCTTCCATTGCACTTTAACCTGGGCGATGGCTCCTTTCCAGAGCATGATTTCCCTCCGGTCGATTATACTGTGAGGCTCGACTAGAAATTCCCCGTCCAGTTCTACCTGCACACAATAGACTTATGTTAATTATATAAGTCTTCAGCATAATATTATTTTTAACTATTATGCTCACCCACTACCTGAATGTTCTGCCAATGGATTATGTGTCTTGGATCATGAACATATTGTTTTAATAACGACACATGAAGAACATTATGCACCAGAATATGGCTAGGAAGAGCCAAGCGATACGCCACCGATCCTACTCTTTCCAGTATCTGGAAAGGACCACAAAACCTGGGCGCTAACTTCGCACAAGATGCCCATATTAATGTACTCTTCTTTGGCTTAATTCTTACATACACGTGATCTCCCACTTCATATTCACAGTATGACCTCTTTTTATCTGCATACACTTTTTTCCTGTTCTATGCTGCCTTTAAGTTTGCCTAATTTTCTTCACTTCTAATTCCATTTCTGCTAGCATGTCTGGTCCTAGCATGAGTTTGGTCTCGGGACTACCCCAATTAATGGGAGTTCTGCACTGCCACCCGTATAGGGCTTCAAATGGACTCATTTTCAACGATTCTTGGTAACCGTTATTATATGAAAATTCCACTAAGTGTAGATATTCCTCCCACCTAGTCGGTTGCTGCGTGACGTGCATTCTCAACATGTCCTACAACACTTGATTTACCCTTTCATTTTGTCCATCCGTTTGTTGATCATATGCAGTACTAAAATTAACTTGAGTTCCTAAACTCGTAAATAGGGCCTTCCAAATGGCTGATGTAAATTTTACATCCCTATCGGAGATCACTGTTTTAGGAATACCATGCAGTTTGAAGATCTCCCGCATAAACAAATCTGTAATCTGTACTATTTTGTAAGTGGACTGAACATGTATGAAATGTGCTGATTTACTTAATCGGTCCACAACTACCATTATAGAGTCGTTACCACATTTTGATTTGGGTAATCCAGTGATGAAATCTAACGAGATCACCTCCCATTTCCATTCCGGAATTGGTATGGGCTGCATTAATCCAGCCGGATGCCGATGTTCTACTTTCACCTGTTGGCACTCTAAACACTTGGTTAGGTAGTTTGCTATGTCCTTCCTCATACCCGGCCAACAGTAATCCTTTCTGATTGCTATCAACATCTTTTGGTACCCAAAATGCCCTGCATAGTTGCTTCTATGATATTCGTCTAGTACCAAATTTTTTAAGTCCACTCTATTTGGAATGACTATCCTTTTCTTATAAACTAGCAATCCATCCTGGTTAATTTCATAATCCCCCAGCCTTCCTTGTTCTTCAGATTCCTGTGCTTTTTGCCACAAAAATTTGTATTCAGGGTCTTTGCCTGCTTTCGTTTTAATTTGATCTAGAAATCTTCTTTCAACTTGATTAACATATAACTTGTAAATGTTATGCAGTTTTCTGCTCAATGCATCCGCAACTTTGTTTTCTTTTCCTTTTACATGTTGCAGATCAATGTCAAACTCACTCAAGAAAGCATTCCACCTTGCTTTTCGGGAGTTTAAATCAGCTTGTTTGAAGTAGCTGGTTAGACTGCTATGGTCAGTCTTCGATACAAATCTTTTCCCAAGTAAATAATGTCTCCATACCCTGAGGGTGTGCACGACTGCGGTCAGCTCCAAATCATAGGCTGAATAATGTAGCTCATGATCTATTAACTTACGAGATTCATATGCAATTAATTTTCCGTCTTGGGATAAAATTGACCCAACACCCTCCTTGCATGCGTCCGTGCAAACCTCGAATTCCTTATTTGGATCAGCCACACTTAACACGAGTGCTGATGTTAATAATTGCTTCAGCTTTTCAAAGCTATCCTGACATTCTTGTGACCATTTAAAAATTTTTCCCTTCCATTGCAAAGAAGTAATAGGGAAAGCTATCTTTGAAAATCCTTTAATAAATCGCTGGTAATAGCCAGCGAGTCCCATAAATGATCGTATATCTGCCACATTTTGTGGCACCTTCCATTCCATAATAGTTCTGATTTTCTTTGGGTCTACTGCTATACCTTTTTCAGATATCACATGTCCCAGATATTTTATTTCTTCCTTGAAGAAATCGCATTTGCTGAATTTCGCATATAGTTGATGCTTTCTTAACATTTCTAGTACCATTCGCAAATGTTCCTTGTGTTATTCCACATTCTTGGAGTAAACTAATATGTCATCAATGAAAATTAACACAAAATTATCCAAATAAGGGTGGAAGATACCATGCATCAGTCTCATGAAAGTGGTTGGTGCATTAGTCAGCCCAAAAGGTAATACCACGAATT
The DNA here is from genome assembly GCA_034641835.2 of Pinus albicaulis. Taxonomy (NCBI): domain Eukaryota; kingdom Viridiplantae; phylum Streptophyta; class Pinopsida; order Pinales; family Pinaceae; genus Pinus; species Pinus albicaulis. Next base: position 577,279,702 of record CM076578.1, on the reverse strand, counting down.
CATAGTGACCATATCTTGTGTGGAAGGAAGTTTTATGTATATCTTCATCTTTGATTCTGATTTGATGATAATCGGACCTCAAATCAATTTTTTAAAATACAGTAGCTCCCCTTACCTGATCAAACAGATCATCAATGCATGGTAAAGGATATCGGTTCTTAACAGTCATCTTGTTTAAGTGCCGGTAATCCATGCACATGCGCATGGTTCCATCCTTCTTTTTGATGAACAGTACAGGTGCTCCCTAGGGAGATACACTGGGTCGTATATATCCCTTGTTTAATAATTCTTGAAGCTGCATTTTCAGCTCAGTCAATTCTGGCACACTCATACGATAGGTGCTCGTGAAATCGGTGATGCTCCTGGCAGCAATTCTATTGTAAAATCTATATCTCTTATAGGTGGAAATCCGGGTATCTCTTCTGGAAATATATCCTTGAATTCCTGTACTACAGGTATATTTTCCAACATAGCAGCTTTGTCTTTAGAATCAGATAATCCTACTTGTATAGCGTACAGTTGACATCCCTTCCTTATACATTTTCCCATTTGGGAAGCTGTAATTGGGCGCAGCTGTACAGGCTTCTTTATTCCCTGAATCTCTTGGCGTTTGCCATTCTTATCTCTATAGTAGATAATCTTATCCTTGCAATCTATGAGAGTCCAATGCTTCTCCAAAAAAACATACCAAGCAGCACATCATAAGATCCCAAGGGAAAAATATTCAAATCTACCATTAATTTCTATCCACTGATTTGTTGTGCACAATCTGGTATTTTGGCGCTAACTTTTCTTTTGGCTCCAGTAGCCAACTGGACTAACCATGTCTTTCTAAATTGTTGACTTTGCAATTTACATATCTCTACTAGTTTAGGACTTATATAACTTAAACTTGCCCCCAGATCTACCAAAACAGAAACAGTTTGAGACAACAATTTACCTTCTAGCTCTATCATTGTAGGTTGGAAATCAGCTTGTCGATCTTCCAATGCTGCATTAATTCTGGGTACGTTTCAGGCGACATATCCCACAGTAGAGGCCTCCTGCAGGTTATTTACTGCTTCGTTTCTACCCCGCTGTGGGCAGTCTCGATAGTAGTGCACTGCTCCACAACCCCAGCACTGCAGAGGTGGCTTCTGATTTTGAGGTTGCTCAGGTTTACAAGACGCCTCAACAGTTTTATCTTCCATAGACTATCTTACCCTCTGATGGTTCTTACCGAACTGCTTACTAACTGAGTTCCTTGCTGTGTTTTTAAAATTACTAGTTTTTCCTCGTTTAAAACCAGCACTACCCTTGTTATCTTTCCTTGATTGCCACCCTTTTCCTTGGTCTGTTTTGGCTTTAGCTTGCTGATAGCACATCCTAGCCTTCCTAATGGCCTCATCCATTGTTTTGGGATTTACGAATTCGATACGTTCCTTCATATGGATGGGTAAGCTGCTCAGGAATCTTTGTACTTTAGCTTTCTCATCTCTTAGGTAAGGTACATAATGCATTAATGAGGTGAACTTAGTGACAAACTCGTCCATGGTCAATTTTCCAAGTTTCAAATCATGGAATTCCTAAGCCTTTTCGTCATAAAAGCGCTATGTCAGGTACTTATCTTTGAAGTACTGTTGGAACTTATCCCATGTGACATCCTGATCCTCTATTCCGCGCACATTCTTCACTTCTTCCCACCATAGAGTGGCTTTATCTCGTAGCTGGTATATAGCTAACCGTGCCTTAAGACTGTTGTCATAGTCATATACCTGAAAATATTTGTTCATATTGATCAGCCATGCCTCTGCTACCTCCTCTTTCTCTCCATCAAATGTGGGGGGTTTTATCTTCCTAAATTCGCCCTGCAACTCTATCTTCTGCCTTTTATTTGCCTTCTGCTTAGTTTCATTTTCAGCTTTAGCCTCATTAAATTTTTTATTTTGATTACTTCGCTATGACATACTCTTTTCTCTTCGGCCTGCATCTTGATCTCTCATTTTCTGTTCATTACCTTCCTGAAATTCTTTGTCAGCACTAGGCTTCTCAATTCTTTGGTTTTGCTTATCTGAGAGGCTCTTTAGAATTCTTTCCTACTCCTTCATCAACCTTGCATTATCATTTCGTACCCTCTCCATTTCCTCCTGCAGCCGTTGCACTATGGTTAACAAGATGCGGGTTTGGTGCTGCTGTTCTTCAATCAGCCTGTTAGTCTGTTGATGTTGTTCCATTTCCAACTGAACCCACATTTCGGGGTTCCTCTCCTGTTGAGGTTGGGTCTCCCCAACATTTTGAGGTGGCGGCTGCAAAGGTGTTCTTCTCGTTTTTCCTGTTATTCTTTCCATTTAACACACACACTCTCTCTCTCTCTGCATTAGTAACACAGAATGTAACGTTAGTTGACCCAATAGGGTCCCAGCGTTGTAACACGCTCTGATACCACTTGTCACTTTCACCCTTAAAACATTGAATAGTAAATAAAATAAATAAAGAAAATTTCTATCTGCCAACACATAAAAATACATCTATCAAAGCTTTCACCATGATCGATATCAATATTGATCATTTGTAATGTACAGACTCATTTACTTTTTCTTTTAATCATTTAGCAGAGAGATAATTACAATAATACGGAGGCTAACGTTAAACATACATGGCTCTTATCGTATGTTGGTGTTTGTATCAAGGCGAACATTATTATACTATGGTTCTCAGTTTTCAAAACGATGGTTGCATATAGTTGGACTTTTCCATTTCGTTGTGTATTCTCTGAACATTATCTATGGTTTGATGGGTGTTTAATTCGTGCCATGGGATACTTATCCGTCGTCGTTATTGGCATTTATTTCATAATAATCAATGGTACTACTATGTATCGACACTCCTGGTTACGAATCCTTTGGCAACTGGCACACAATTAAATTGATTGATTAGCATGTGGTTCTTTTTACGCCGTTGATCTTAGAGTTGATCGAACGGTGAGATCTTGTTAGGGTTGGGCTGATGACTATCGAGCCCGTAACCGCTTTCTGCTCATTCGCATTCCTCCGGAGGAGGTTCTGGTACCCTCTCTGCCCACCGCCGAGATTCTCCTTCCGGTTGCTGGCTCATGGCCTCTATTCGGTGATGACCCGTCATTTATATGCGTTTTCCGTGCTCTTCGTTGGCTATTTCATTCTATCTACTACTGCGGAGTGGTATGGTAAGTTTTTGTTACTGTATCTGCTGCTATTTCTCCTTCCATTGACAAGGTAGATTTCTTTTCCTTTTTGGTTTGAAGCTCGAGTTTTAACACCAATGCGTTGTCTCGTATTTTGGCTTCTTGCATGGCTTTCTACGATCCAGTCTATGGCTTGCAAATGTTTTTTTTTTAACATCATACAGGTATGATTCAGGAAATCCTCCGATTATCTTTCCCAACTTCCTGTTCAAATGGTTAAATTTGGTTAAAGGTCAGGGTAGGGTCTCTATTCCTTAGCTTGACTCGGTTTTTAACTCAACTTGTTTTTCTGCGTGGAAGGTACAGGTTCCTTTCATCTGCACTTATATTTGTTACTCTCGCGAGTTATATTGGTGCGAATTCCGCTTGACAAGCTGGCTGGTACTTCCTTTACTTGCACAGGTACCTTGTCTGAGTTATACGATGATTCCTTGGTTGTAAGCGGCCACTGGACACCTTGATCTTAAGTTGAAGGGTTATTATTATTTCTTTTCCAATATTTTGATGACTATGTGGCTTAAGATTTTAATTGCCACACCTAGGGTTAGTATTAAGGAATCTGTCTATTACGGCCACAGGCCTATCTTCTGTATAAAGCCCTCTTGGTGCACGAAACTTTAAGAACAATGGCGATAGGCTTGTTTAACTATCGTCGAGTTATTAAGTTCATGGTTTACTGTCTCTGTCCTCGTTGCTAAACATTGCATTGGTTTAAGCTCTCAAGGTTTACACTATATTGGTTTACGCTTTTCGAATTTTACAGTAGAGTCTACCTCTAATTGGTCTACAGTGAACATATTTGTATATTTATGTATGTTAATCTGTCATTTACAGTTATCCTGTTTTACATGCGATGTCCTCTCATGTACATGCGTGGACTGTAAATTTGTCTGGTTTCTTGTTCTTTCTTGCTCAGTATTTAGATGTATCCGAATGGCGAGCAAAACGGTTTTTCTTCGTTGAACGCAGTCTATCTCTCTTCTATGAATAAAAGAGTTCTTTTTTTTTTTTTTCACAGATGTTGGGTATACTTATGGCCTTTATTTATATGTATAAATAGTTATTCAATTCTCTCAGAGGTTTTCATTCTTTTTGTTCCTATGGCGAATTTACATGTTCGGTTAGCATTTTTCCTTTTCCCTTAATGAGGAACTCTATTAATGTAAATTTTCTCACTACCTAGTATTTCGTTTCTGATTCAGTTATGTTAGTCTTATCTGTAGTACGTTTCCGGACCACGACCTATCCGAGTATTATCAGAGATTCTGAAGGATGACCAACCCAAAAATCTGGTTGCGGTTACTGGACTAACAGTCCTTCGGTTAGCTAGTTAGATGGTAGCTTGTTTCTTTTCTAAACAGAGTTAATTCACTTATATAGAGTATAAAAGAAAATTCCATCCTAAATTTTCTTTGCTGTCTGTTGCACCTGAAACTCCTAAGTTATTCAGCCCTTACAACATTTCAGGTTTCCTATCTGAAAAACAAACTAAGAAAATAATCTTTTATTTCTCTGTCAAGGATATAGAAATTCCAACTAATAAACTAAGAAACCATCATTTACTCTACTGTCAGAAATTCAGATTCCATCTATCTATTTTAAGAAAATAATCACTTATTCTACTAACAAAGATACAGATTCCACTCATCTGTACTTAAATCTGACTGATGATTTTTGGTTTCCTCCCTTCCACGAGTTATGAAATTACGTCGAGCAACTCTCCCCCGTGCAACCAAGTCTGAGTCTTCGTTGAACACAGGAAAAAAATATGGAGAAGAAACTTGGGACAGTTCGGTCTAATTCTCCAACTCTAGTGGAACAGTCTCCTCTGCAAGTTCCCTTCAAGGGTTACTTCCCAGGATGATAGATTTCCTTTTTTTTTTTTTTCCTTTCACACACAAAACCCCAAACTCTCTCCCAGAATCCTTATTTATTCCAGAGTTTTTCCTTGGGTAGCTGTGGAACTGTTTTTTCTGTTCAACTAACTCCATATCTTGAATTACTTTTACCATCAGTTTTTACTCATGAAACTAATTTCACAAGTAATCTTTTATTCCAATACCAAAATTAATTTATGTTCATAATATTCTATTTGCAATAAAATAACATTCATATTTAATCCATTCTTAATAATAGTTTAACCATTTTTCAACAACTAAGACCGTGGTTACACAGAGAGAGAATATATACATATGTCAGTGATAATTACTCACATTATTATGATAATTCCTCACATTCATCTTTTATAAAAATGCATAATTAAACAGTTTTAGTAAATGTTAAAAGATATTGTTTACAATATCTTTTTAAAGTATTTATCAATTCCATATCATCCATATTTTTATCTAATGTTATTCTTTTATCAAGTATTGGGAATTGAGTTTGTAATAATATATTTTATTGCAAATTTATAAACATAAAAGTTAATGTGTGTTATGCAATGGTGAGGTAATTTGGGTTCATTTAATTTTTTTTACTTTTTTCATTTTCATGCTCTCCCTTAAGATATTTGGCCCTCCATAAGGGGATTTGTTCTTGAAGGAGCATTGAAGTTTGTATGGGTTCTGGTCTAGCTAGTTTAATTTGGGCTTAATCTTCGTTTCTAGGTAGAAAAATTATGTAATATATTCCTAAATTGGGTTGTCTCAAATCTTCTTTAGATTCCTATTGCCTTTTCTCCTCTAGTATCAGAAGAGTTTGTCAGAATAACAATGGATCATCAACCTCCCTGAACTAGAAAAAGGTTGTCATAGTAACAATGGTACATGAAACTCCCATACTCACACACAAAGGGAACATTCATGACAATCAACTAAAGCAATACCCCTAGCAATCCAAAAGGAAATTGACTATGCTGAGAAGGAAGTCAAAATTGATGGTAGGATTATAGAAAATGAAGAGGTCTTGGAGCACATCAACAATTGGATTCCGAATACAGAAAGTACAACAATGAGACACACCAAATACATTAAAATTATGTATATTTATTTGAAACTCAAAAACTTAATGGGAAAGATGTTGATGGAGCCATAGACTTAGCAAAAGAAAACAAACTAAACTAGACATCATGATAAGAACAATGACAAGAAAATTTGCCAATTTAAAATCACCACCAACTATTAATATAATTATTTTGATTAACAAATAAAGATATAAAAAACTCTAAAACTTAGATAATAAATACTAATATATTCTTTTGTAACACGATAATAAGCAAAGCTAAATTATAATTCTATATATCATATGATATAAATCATCAACCTAATTCTCGATTAAAAATATATATATTCTTACTTTAAAAACATTTTATCATTAAAAAATATAAATAAGAAAAACAAAAAATACTAAACAAAATCTTTATTTGCAAAGTTAAACTTCACCCATACCTTATCTCCCTTTTCGCTTCCGCGCTATCAAAAGACGCGTTCGAATTAAAATATGTATGAAGCATTATTTGTTATTTTACACATTATTATCTCAACATATTGCTAAACTTATCAGCGTATCATGTGTTAGGTCCATTATTTTTGCGAAAGCGAAAGTCCGATAATTATTTTTCAGTGTTTCAACCATAGACGGTGCTTACATAAACTATGGTAATGAAACTTCTTTTACGGTACGTTGAAAATGAAATACATCGATGTTAGAGAGTCGTGAGAATTCGCATGTGCGATTTTACAAAAATAAAAGAATATATATATATACAAAAATAAAAAAATATATATATATATAACATGAGAATTCGAATGTGGGATTGATTTTAGAAAAATTAAAAGGAAGTGGGATTGATTTTAGAAAAATTAAAAGGAAGTGTATATATATATTCCAATAGCATTTTGCGCCTGGCATATTATATCAGATTTCCCAGAGCATCTTGTTTTGGGTGTACTTGGGTTGTTGCATAGAGCTATCAAATAATTGACTTCCCTCGTTCCTCTGATTGCCAAATATTCGAGAAATCAACAATCCACATACATAGGCTTAGGGGCCAGGCCAGAGACGTCAACGGCAATAAGAAGAATATATACGCTTAAGCGCCGCGTCTACCATTTGCGAAGGAATCACAAACCGCAGGTAGACCTCGGCCAACAGGCAGAACAGTATCGTTGAAGTAATCATTGGCGAGCTACAAGTAGGTCGAGCTTGGTCAACAAGCAACTTACTTCACCCACAAATCGGTTAGAGATGACAAGTTCCTTCGCTGGTTTATTTTAGTGCCGTTGGAAAATTATGGTGGTGATCTATGAATATATATTCACTCATTATTCTTATTCAAAGAAAATTATGAAAGAAAACTAGAATTCTTCACTACTAAGTTTTCACAATTATGTTACATAAAATTAGCATTCCTAAAAGGTAAGTTTTCGCTCATCTCATATACATTTTAGCTATCCTTACAGGGTAATCTCTCACTTATATCATATACTTTTGGGTCTTAGATGATTAATGTGTTTATCGACTATAAATATAAATAAAAAGATCTCTTAAGGAAACAAAAATAAATTAAGATACTGCAAACTTTCCTAAATTTTAGAAACATAAAATATTTTATACATTTATAAACCAACATAAAATATTTTATTATTTTATAAATAATAAAATTAATTAAATATCTTAATCACTGTAATCAAATATTCTTATATAAAATGCTCAATGAAATATATTATGGAGTAACCTTTAAATTTTAGAAACATAAATATTTATATATTTATAAATAAACATGAAATATTTTATTATTTAAAAACTAATGAAAAATAATTAAATATCTTAATTACTTAGTGCAATTAAATATTCTCATATAAAATATTTAATAAATATTATGGAATAGTTTTTATGTTATTTTTTGGGGTTTTCTACAGATTTTATGAATTCAACATTCACAAAAACTTGTGAAGACACTTTAATTGTGAAAATTTCACTCAACAAATTTGTGATTTCAATAAATCTTTACCAGACTTTAAACAAATTAGATCAGAAATTAAACCGCACTTAAAAACTACTCTTAACATAATTTATTTTTTATTAATAATTTGTTTATATTCTAATTAATTATTTAGAACGACATTTTAGCTCAAAACAAAAATAAATGAAAAGCATATTTAAATATTTTATTAATAATATTGTTTAGTTATAACACATGATTTTAAAAAAGATATAAGTTAAAAAGATCATATAAATATCACCTAAACATGATTCTTTGCATGTGGAAATAATAACAAAATATTGATTTTTTTTTTCTTTATTATGTATATGTACAACTCTAATTTTTAAGTGTTTCTTGGTCATCTCTCATATGAAACCAATTCTTAAGTGTTTCTTGGTCATCTCTCATATGAAACTAAATTAGCTACAAATTCATATTTACTTTACATTTTCACTATCTTGCTAATTAAATTTCTCAAAAAAAAATCATAAAAATTAAAAATTAAAAAAAAGTCATAAACATTTTTAAACCTAATATTTAATAAATTTAAATAAATTTATTTAAATATCTATTAAATGTTAAATGAAAAACATGCATTTTTATTCTTATTAATAAAATTGAGGGAGAATAAGTTAATATAAACATGAAATTGTAAGCTTGTAAATTTCGCAATGAATAAGTAGATGGGATTTGCGATTCTTTGTCAAACCACAAACCACCGTCACTTAATCTTTTGTAACGGTTATCTCCTTCAACCAACCCAAACCTGGCCGCACGTTTACTTCCGTACGAAGCGTAAGATAAGATGTGTTCGTTGCATGCTCAGGTGGCTAAACCTTCTAATGCCTGATGTGCAAAATATAGCGGATTTACGACTGAAAATTAAAAAGGATATGCTAGAGCCATGCATATTTCTTTCTGTCTTTGAATCTTTCCATTTTTTTAAGACTGTATTGTTGGGAGGATATGATGTCGGCGCTATGTTATCCCCTATATCTTACTTCACGCTTACATTTTCTGCGGCAGCTGAGATTCATCGACTTCTTTGCTCTTATTACATGTCTGCCTTCACTTTCTCATGTCAATAGTTTTCATCAACAATATATAAAGAGGTCAAGTGTAGGCAGATTTTAACATCTTTTCTTCAGCGAAGAGTTTCCTCTGCTGTTGTAATCAACTATACTGTCGCTGCATCCGTCCAGACCTTGCCGTTACTTTGCTACTAATCAGGGTTCTTTTTCATTGTTATTGTTAAAATGAACAGCCGATTGTGTCTATTGTTTGTAGTCGCCGCTTTAAGTGCTGTAACGAGCAGCTTGCAAGTGGTTGCAGCAGGTACAGGCATTAGTGATACGATTGAGGGATTTCTTGTTCCACAGAACAAGGCAAGGAAACAAGTGGGAGTCCCTCCACTAAAATGGGATGCAACGCTTACAAAGTATGCGCGTACATATGAAAGGGAAAGAAGGGGCGACTGCCTTCTCCAGCATTCAGAAGGGCCTTAAGGAGAGAACATCTTCTGGGGAAGCGGCAGCCGCTGGAACGCTACCGATGCTGTTGGTGCATGGGTGGATGAAAAAGAGTGGTATAACTATGCCAAAAATAGTTGCAGCTCGGGGCAAGACTGCACCCACTACACTCAGATTGTTTGGAGAACAACCACTCAAGTTGGATGTGCGGCCATCCAATGTAAGAGCGGTGACACCTTTATCACATGCAATTACTATCCTGCTGGCAACTATGTTGGCGCCAGACCATACTGAAACTTGGCACCCACCATTTAGCATTCATTCTCCCTCTTGGATTACCATTTTCCCCTTACACTGTTTTCATTCTTTCAGAGTCACAACTGTATTCATATTCTTCCATTACATAATATTTCATATTTTGGATGTAATTGCACATTCTTCCATTACATAATATTTCACATTTTGGATGTAATTGCACGTAACCTGGTTGAAATCGTATTGATTCATGATTTTTGGATGTAAGTGTTTCTCTACTGGACCATCACATAATTTTCTAGTATTCAATAAAACTAATCATTGATTATGGATCAGACTCAGACCATTAGTGAACCTGCTCGCATAATTTTCTAGCGCTCAAGAAAACTTATCCTTGATACTTGATCAGACTTAATTGCCATCGGCGTACGTGCTCTATTATCAATTAATGAATTGATAACTTAAAATGAATTACGACATCAGTTACGCTCTATTATCAATTAATGAATTGATAACTTAAAATGAATTACGACATCAGTTACACGCAACGAGTGCAGCTTACTCCTATCATAGTTTTCTTTCAATTATTTGAATTCATCTAAATTTTTGTTGAATGTTTATGATTTAAATGTGTATTCCATGGATAAATTTCTCTAATGGTTTTGTGACCTTAAATTATAATGAAATATTAATTATATTTTCTCATCAAATTTATAAAAAAATAATAGTTACCAACATTCTTCTAAATAATAAAACAAACTTAGATATCGGCGCCCAAATCCAGAACTCTCTCCATACTCAAAACTCAAGTATATTGCAATCCAGGCTTCTAGCATGCTTCTAAATGATTTGGTCTAACGTCCCCTGCATTTAGTTCATGAGACATTTTCATTTGTATACACTTTCTCATTTGTTGACATTACAACGACTCCTCCTCTATTACATTATGCCATCGTCTATTCACTTCCACGTTAATGGTGGAGCATGAAAATGATACATTTTTCCGAAATTAAATTGATAACTTGAATATAAAAACTGGGAATGTAAATCGTTACGAAGTTTAATGTTATGAGTAATTTAGCATTCATTATTGATTAGTTATAAATTGATAACTTAAATATAAAGTCTGGGAAAGTAAATCGTTACGAAGTTTAATATTATAAGTAATTTAAGATTCATTATTGATTAGTTTATAAATAATATTACTAAAGGATAAATCAAAAACATAATGTTTAATAAAAATTTATTTTTTATGGTATTTTTTTTTATTTAAAAGTTTAATATATATTATATATGGCTTAAAACTTTATGCCTCTACTTAAAGCTTAAAGCAACCCGACATGGGGTCCTAAAGCAAGGATCGACCACGGGCCACGAAAACCAGAAACAACAGGTTATCAAACATCTAACTTAAAGAAAATTGAGAATATCTTTCTAACCACGTTTCACCATTATAAAAAGCAAATTGTAATTTGTTCCAGAATCCATACGTAGACAGACACCGACAATGAAAAACCACATACAAATCACCTATTAATTTTAGGTTTTCATTATTATGGTTATGACAGTGAGCAGGGACAGATAAATCAACAATGTAATTAACCAGACTCATCACGTACCAAATGATCAGCCAAATTCGCAGACAACAGCCTTCGTTCCCACTGCTCCTCCTTCAAATTTCCGCCCGACAACAATGCTTTTCGTCCTCACCACATCATGCCTTGACCCGTTCTGCCTGCATTGATGTTTCAAAAGTCGGTCTGACATTCTTAGTTGGCGCCCAGAGTTTTCGTCACCAGTCATAATGTTGCGGCGTGCGAGCGTACCTGCCACCGACCAACTAGGAGCCCTAAACTTGAATGACGGTGTGGTGACACCGCCCGTCTCCCTCCTTCCACTTGGCACCCCGATCAGGCGACCGCAATTAAAATTTTGAATATCCATAATGTTATTCTTACAATTAAGTTTTCATTTTTTTTTTTAATTCATCCAAACTCTAATAATACTTATATATTTTTAAAATCACTTGAACTTAAATAAAACTTTGAAAAACCAACATCTATTATTCTTTTATACTTATAATAATAACAAAGTTATAATAAACCAAACGATAGTTAACAATTCTCATTATAATGAGATTATTAATAAAAATCAATAAATATACAATATTTATACCGTGTATATGTAAAACTTGTATGTTATAAATATTTTAATAAATTTAAAATAAATATAAATTGACTTAGTAATAAAAACACCAAAGTATACCATTACGCAAAATGCATAAGTGTTTTGAAGGTGCTTTTTGTTGCTATTGAATTTGAAAATAGGAAAAGAATCTGAGAGTACGTATGTTTCTTCTGAAATTAAGTGATTCAATAGGACTATATTCACAGTTGTTCATCACTTCACTTTGTTTTGACAAAACAAAATAATAAATGAAAATACAGTAATGGAAATCTGGAGCTAATTTTTCTCGTTTGAAATCTTGACTTGCCTAGCTATCTATATACGGGGCCAGATATTGGAGCTAGAATGGAGCTAGAACGTTTTATTTTTATCCATCCCTGTGCCTCTAAATCGATGGAATTAGTGAAACTGTGTCTTTAAATCAATGGAATTAGTGAATCATTTCATGGGAAATTGATCTTTTAAAATAAAAGTAACGAGTCAATTTACATTTTTTTTTTTAAATAGAAGTAACGAGTATCAATGGAATTAGTGAATCATTTCATGGGAAATTGTTTTTTTTTAATAAAAAGTAATGAATCATTTTCCAATTTTTTTTAATAAAAGTAACTAGTCTGTTATGTCTCAATATCAATTTATAATAAATTTTACTCAATATATAAAAAACAAAATTAAATCATCTTCTAATATTTTTTATGAAATATATAAGAGAAGAAAATATGTTTATTTAGTATCATCATGGTACGAATCAGCCCTCAACAAAAATACTCGTTATTGTTTTAACTTTTAAGTGTAGGCATGAAGTCTTTACTTAAAAACCAAACCTACATTAACGAACCCCCGTGCCTCAATGAAACCTGGAATGTCTTACGCATGGATATCGATTCTGAACCTTATGATTCTTGATTTGCTTATGACCTCCTTAAATTGCTCTTGGTTTGCATACCTAATATCCGCAACCTCTTCAGGATTGGGATGTAAAGCAACATCTCCAAGGTAATCCAATTCATGCTCTCCTCTCTTTCCATGAGAAAGAGCCTTGCGCAATATGCAACCAAGTTTCACAAACTCACCATTGTATTTTGAGTCATGCCCAATGATATAATCCTCTTCATCCATAACAATCATAGTTGCTGGATGTACCACCTTTTCTTCAAAGGGGCTATTGACTTTCTTCAGTTCATTAACTATTATCAAGTCTTCCACAACTTCATTAATAGCTATTGATTCCTCTACATCTTCACGAGATGCTATTGAATCCTCCATGATTTTGCTTTTTGCAATCTCTACATCATTCTGTAGATCTTCATCTTGCATAGTTGGTTGATTCGTGTCTTCAACCTCTTTACTCAGCTCCGTTGTTACAAACATGTCATCCTGCATTTGATTTGCATATGAAGATAGGCATATCTTCTCACCAAACAACAACTCATCAATAAGATGGTTTTCATGCATGAAATTGAACCAGTCTTCATGAGATACATAATTCTCATCATATTTGACTTCACAAGTTTTTGCATCAGAAGGAGTTTCCTGACTATCACATGCTATTTTATTGTTAGCTACAGACATACTTTCAATCTTGATCCCAGTTATGATGCTTTCAACACAATCACTATTTTTAACAACAATTTCATCTACTTTGTCTTTCTCACTCCACTTCACGCTATACTTCATTTCAAGAATATGCCAAAACATTTTTGGATCAAATACTTCACCAAATTCATTTAAAATGCTTGACAGGATGTTTTCATCGAGAGCTGATATAATGAGAAACAATTACATTGCACGTCTACATTTATCATCAGAATTCATAGAATTTTCTTGGACAAATTTCCATAAATCCACTGAACCTAGCAGTCCTTCCATTTTAATAGCCCAAAGTTCAAAATTTTTACCTGAAAATGATGGAAGCACTGGCATTAATCTCTTCAATATTGCATCTGTAAAATCTTTTGGGTGATCAGGGTTCATATCTTCATTGAGCATAAATTCTATGGTTGGAAATATTCGAGATTCTGCATCTGCCATCTCATTCTTTCTCTTCTGTTGTTTCAATCTTCTTTGCTGGCCCATGTTTTCAGTCAACTCCAGCTCCATGTTCCTCCACAATTTAGATTAAGCTCCACGATATAAGTTCTACTTTCTTCCACATAGAAGCAATTAAAGAATGCACAGATTGCTTCACACAATTATGTAACAGCACACACGTAAATAAACACAACTTGAACACCTGATAGCTCCACACTGCTATAGGCAGCAACCGTGGGAAGTTCCAAACTAGCTTTCACACTCTTGAATCTCGCATGTAGATCCTTTAGTAGAGCGTCTCCAGAAATCCACGCTCAACAACACCTCACAAATCTTGGCCCTCTGGTTCACAATCGCAACTGTAACTAACACCACCAATGACTCCCAATATATATTCAAGACCGATCCAATTACCATTTCACATACAGTGATCGGTCCTTAAGGGAGCTCCTCCGCTCAATAGTTACTTCACTTCAAACACAAACACTTAGCACCACAATTAGCCTCCATCAACGAGCTCCAATGGCTCCTACACAAATTGCTCTTAGAAATTCCACTTGCAGCTTCACAATCTTCTTCGCTACTCAACACTCCTCCTCGATGCTGCTCCCAAAGCACCTCTCAACAGCGGCAACACAAGCACTATGCCTCCTTCACATTACCCCACTTGACTCACACAAGATCCCAAAATTCAGCCAATAAAATACTCCATGCTCTTCCTCGACACTTTCCTTCACACGATCGATGACCTCACAACCATCGCTTCATGGTTGAAGACTCCTTCAACACACCAAACAAAGCGTGAATGCAAGCCAAACACTCACTGGCGCAACAACTCCTCTATCACTAGCACCCAACAACACTTTCCAATCAGTTCCAACAAAGCCCTCACAACTCTAGCAAAACATAGTTCTTCAAGAGGTTGGGCCAACCACGACATTCTCCGCAAACTGCCCCCAAAGCAAACAAAACTATGGATAGTTAGATAACTCTACACAACGGACACTTCATAAAAATATGATTCCAGCCACTTTACTTTAGCTCGTAGATGCACCAAACACGTCCTCCTCAGGCCACAATCTCAGATGGAGTAGCTCTCTGAGCCTTCCTTCCATAGCTCCTACGCAATGTTGGACCTTAGTCTGCGACTCTCCAACACTGAAAAACACCTTAAATCCTTGTGCAACGTACTTGCCACAGACTCCTCTTCACTGTAGTCGAAACCAATCTTTACACACACACTATGAACTTTTCCAACATATTCACACATAAAGGAGCTCAACAATAGCTTCGAGAAAATAAAAACAACCCACAACTCTAGAATTCTGTCGGCCTCAGTAAACCAGTGATGATAAGACCTCCGTCTGAGGGCAACAACTATCCACACAAATTTCGAATCTGCTACTGCTTGGAATTCGAACATCGGGCGGCCTCGAACCTTGGTGTAGTTGGACTTTGTGTGCCACCGGAGGTGCCAGCAACGAACCAGAGAAACACAACTAACACTCAACACAACACTTTAGCAATTCTCCCAATAGTGCCAAATGCAGTACGCCAAACTCAACCTTCACATGTAGCAGGTTCAAATTACAGTAAATCACCTCCACTCTTTACTTCTTCACACAAGGCGGCTCCTTAGCAGGCAGCACACCGTTGCAGAAACTAGCATTTATAGGACCACAAATGATCCTCAACACAAACACTTACTGTTCGCTCCCAAATTTGGTTAACCAACACTCTTCCAACAATGATCTACTGAAATGCACTCTCCAACTTGAGAATACACAGACTTGTCCACACTTCGCCAGGCTTTGCAGCCAATGGCACACAAATACTCCAACATGTATAGGAGCTAACACTTAGCTCTCATACAGAGCAGATATCACTGCAGGCACTCACCCCTACAAACACCAAGTCGAAACCATCGGCTCTGATACCATGAAAGAAACATAAGACTCTAATGAAGGAGCTCTGATACCATATCAGAGAACGCAACTGAATATATAAACTTGTTGGTTTGCATTACAAGGAACATATATTTATACAAAGCAGAGAAGATTTTGGATTTGGAATGTCGGTGGAGATAGCTTCCTCAAGAAGCAAGATGATCTCTCCAGAAACACTGAGACAACTCTTACATTTAATTCTGTCGGTGGGGGTTGGTTGAAATTACTGTTTATCCAACAACTATATGGGCTTGGGAGGGGCGAGGGTGCCATTGAATGCTAATTGAAGCATTATCCAGATACAGGGTCGGATTCCAGGACTAGTATTTAACGAAGCTCTGAAAAAAACACGATGGAGAAAATTGGTCAATGGCCTGACATGGTTGAGATTTGCTACAACTTTGAGGCCAAGTAATCTCAACAGTGTCACCAGACTAAACCTAATAATAGAATTCCTATCGGAACTATCAATACATGTTACATAAAAATTTTACGATATATTTCTTAAAACTTTATGCATCAATGTAGGCGTGGTTTCTAAGATCTATTATCATCTCAACAAAATGATGGCAGAATGAATAAGCTAAATCGAAGGGGAGCCCATCTTGAAGAACACTTTGGTATTCCGCCAACCATCCTCAACCTTTGGGGACCATGCGAGGCTCTGTCTGTCATGTCTTGTCTGCTCCATTTTTGTTCTCAATTGTAGGCTCTATAATGATGGGAAGTAATCACACGGTACTATATTATATTTGTTTATCCTAACTCATCATAGAATATTTTGGGTATGGTTAGTTATCTCTAGAAAAAATTTTCTCTGTAAATTTTGAATAATATTAATAAATTCTATTTTTAAACAAATTAATGTCATGTAAAAACAAAATTAAAATTTTTGTGATATTTATAAAGATATTATGATTAGGGTTAAATAATTAATGAGATGTAAATAAATGTATAATTTTGTTATTAAAATTAAATATATTATAATTTATTTTTAAGTTGTTATAAAAATATTTGTTATAAAGTATTACTTTTTAATATGAATTAGAGATTTTTTAATTAAAAAATAAAATTATAAAATTAAAAATAAAATAATTCTCCTCTCATCAACTTACTAATTTTTTAGCGGTCTAGCAACATGGTTAAATACACAATGGTCAAGTAGCATGAAACGGTTGATTCCCCAAATGGAAGGATGGATTGCTTAAACCGAATCACTAAAGTCTAAGTGAAATGAAGTGAAGAAGGGTTTCGAGTGAAAATCCCAAGTCACTTTTAATTAAATCTCTTACTATTTGTAAAAAAATAAATTAATGATTATATTATGATAAAAGATGAGGAGAAAACTAGTTGAGAAAAGGATCTATTTTTGTACTATTATACATTTTTCTTCATTCTTAATCTTTTATTTAATAAAAAATTAAATTAGTTTTTTATCAAAAGTGTGAAGGTACGTGATAAAAGTGTAGATTAATGTTGAGGGACAAAAAGGTAATGAGGTAGGAAATAAGGATATGGATATGAAAAGCATGATTACTCAATTTTAGCCTAAACGATGTTGAATGAATCAATTGATCATTCAATGTATTCAAGGAGAATATTAAATTAGCTTCATTCCATTAATGAATATCCAAATTCAAGGTTATTCAAAGTATTTCATATATTATTGTAGCAAGATGTATTTCAACTCTTTCCTGCACTAAAGAGAATTCAAGTAAAATCTACAGGGAAATTTGATTGGATATCTAAAAATGTAATCCAGTTTGAAGCGAGTGTGGCTCTTGCACTCTTAGTCCGGGAAACCAAAATAACAATTATACACTCTAGTTTAAAGTTGTGTGGCTCTTGCACTCTTAGTCCAGGAAACCAAAATGACAATTGTACACTCGAGAGCCCTTACATGCACTGAAAGAAAAAACACTTTTCTTTTAAATTTAACTCTGAAAATGGCTTAAATGGCTCAAATAGGTGGAGCAGAGGATTAGACTTCCATTCTCCAAATTATATTATCAATATTTTCCTCATACTTTCCTAAAAAATCCATATTTGATCAATTGTTTCCATTTGCTTCTGCCTTGAAAAAAAAGTTCACAAGTCTCACTCATATGACTGCATCATATGTATGAAAGAGGTATAAAGTAAGCTAATAAGCCATGTATAGTCTAGGAAAATTAAAGGAAACTTCTTTAATCATCCACAACTCTTCCATACGAGCCTTTGTGTGGCTCTTTGCAACCTCTTTGAATTTGAACGAGAAAACATTTGTTTAGCCAGAATGAGAAATCATGAAACCATCTACTATTTTGTAGTCCTCCATGAATGAATTTATTATTTTTTTCCCTTAAATTGCATCATATCCAATGGATTGAATGCAAGTAGTATGAGAGTCCCCCATGTAAATCCAAAGTCCACTGCTTTGGCTGAAGTAGCCAAAAATAAAATACCTAATAATTTATGCAAGCCTATCACTAGATGTTAACGTTGACGAGTCTCTTGAAAGCTTGATGATAAAGAAATATTCGACATTTATTTCATCTTGATTAATCCATTTTTTATTAAAAAACATGGTTACCTTTGACCTTGGATCCAAAGCACAAAAGACAAGGTAATGACATGATTAACTCAACATCAACCAATTTTGAAGCGAAATCTTGCTAACTGTCCCATGTTCATAACCATCCAATCAAATATCCATGTTTGTTCAATTTATTTTATTCTCACTGATGAATTTTTCATTACCAAACATGGTTGCATTTGACCTATTATCCAAAGCATACACAAAGGAAAATGTAATGACATGATTAACTCAACATCGACCAATTTTGAAGCGAAAGCTTGCTAACTGTCCCATGTTCATGACCATCCAATCAAATATTCAAGTTTGTTCATTTATTTATCACTAACATTGAAATTCGATGATAGTTTGTTTTAGAGAATTTTAACATTATACTCTTTCATTATGATAGAATTTTGGAGGGATAGAAGGATATGTTAATATTGGAAACCAACTTAAATACAATCATTAGAAGTTTGATAGATAGCCTAGAAAAAAAATCTATTTTTTATATTAATTGATATATTAGTGATTAAATTGACAAAAAAACGAAATAATCTATTATAATGTGAAAAGTTGTTTTTCTTCAAAAATATTAAGTGTCATAGTGTCATAATATAAATTAAAGGACATTTTGAATTATTTGTTCAGGTGATAATATAATATGTATTTAGGGTCATCAATATATTTTTATTGAAGCGAAAAAATAGAATTAAAAATAAACGTTAAAGAATTAAAGATCAAATTATAATAATAATATTTTATTAATGTTATTTAGAGTTAATATAATTATTTAGAATAAATATAATTTCTAAATAATTTATTTATTATTGTGATATTAACTAGTTTATGGTACATACATTTGCAAGTAAAATACTTAGAAAATGGTAAGCACATAAGAAAGAAAGTAAAACAAGGTAAGCATAGTATAAACCACCAAACATGCTAAAGTTCAATGTATTTCTATAATTGATCATCTGTGTGATATCCTAAGAAAACTAAACTCTTTGATATCAAAGAATTGCTTTGAAACAATAGATCTTTAACCTAAAGAAAAAGTCATACATCCATTGAATATATGAAACGACGACATATAATGGTATGATATAAACATTGTATTCTACGCATTTCAAAATATTAAAAATATGTAACTAACCTTGTTTAAATAATTCATTTGCATTACAACAAATGTCATTTCCATCCTAGTAAAAAAGTCACGGTATAAGGCTTTCCATCCATTGAAGATGTGAAAGGAGGACATATAATGGCATTTTATAAACATTCTATTCTAAAAATTTCAAAATATAAAAAATATGTAACTAACCTTGTTTAAATAATTCATTTGCATTACAATATATGTAATTTCCATCATAGTAAAGAACCATGTTCCAGGGTAACAATAACAATGGTTCATCAACCTTTCTGAACTAGACAAAGACTGTCATAGTAACAAAGGTACATGAAACTCCCATACTCACACACAAAGGGAACATTCGTGACAATCAACTAAAGAAATACCCCTCGAAATCCAAAAGGAAATTGACAATGCTGAGAGGGAAGTCAAAATTGAGGGTAGGATTATAGAAAACGAAGAGGTCTTGGAGCACATAATTGGATTCTGAATACACGAAGTACAACAATAAGACACACCAAATACATTAAAATTATGGATATGTATTTGAAACTCAAAAGTATAATGGAAAAGATGTTGATAGAGCCATAGGATTAGAAAAATATTGGAGCAAAATAATTTATTATAAAATTCAATAATATATATATATATATATATATATATATATTATGATTAATCAACTTCAAAAGCAAAGAAAACAAACTAAACTAGACATCATGATAAGAACAATGACAAGAAAGTTTTCCAATTTAAAATTTATATAATATTGAAGTCCATATACCACCACCAACTATTAATATAATTATTTCTATTAACAAATAAAGATATAAAAAACTCTAAGACTTAGATAATATATACTAATATATTTAACTGACCATATTTAGAACAATGACAAGAAAGTTTGCCAATTTAAAATTTATATAATAGTGAAGTCCATATACCACCACCAAGTATTAATATAGTTATTTTTATTAACAAATAAAGATATAAAAAACTCTAAAACTTAGATAATAAACACTAATATATTTAATTGACCATATTTAAAACAATGACAAGAAAGTTTTGTTGGAACACCTAATTCTACACGGGACCAAGTGACCTTGGAATGTGAAACCAAGAGTCACACCATTGTATTATAAATGTACATCATGTATAATGGAAAAATATGAAAGCCTCACACTTATCTTTCATTGTGTGTTGAGTTTATTATTGTGTGTGTTTATCTTTCTCATACACCATGTGTGTGTTTAACATGGTATCAGAGCTAATACGTCCATAACCAGCTCAACCTTGAGTGAGCCATTTGTGTTTATGGCCTGTGCATATCTGCAAAAATTCTTGGCATTTTTGTAGCATTTAAAGAGTTTCTGCAACATACATTTTTCGGCATTCGGAAGGTGTTTTGAAGAAGAGCAGCAGTGGTTTTTAAGAAGAGCAGCACTCCGCATCTGAAGGTTTTCATTCTAATTTCTTCCTGCAATTTATGCCTATTAAATTCTGCATTTTGAAGAGCTTCTGAAAATACTGTTCAAAATGGGGTTTTGAAGAAAAGTTTTGGGTTTTCAAGTAAAATTTCTAAGTTTCTACCTAGAATTTTTTAGAAAATTCTACATTTTTAAAGTCCATTTTTCTGCTGCTGGGCTACTGGAAAAATTTATGAGTTTTGTCTGCTGAAAACTTCCGAATTCTACAGTGTCAAATTCTATGCAGCTGAGATATTTTATTGCCTAAAATTCTTCTATACATTTAAAAAATTCTGCACTTCTCCTACTGTCCTTTGCTTTATTCTGCTTTCTGTTGTATTAAAAATACAAATAAATAAATAAATAAAAAATAAAATTTGGAACCTTGGCTCGTCGACCTCCAGACTCTGCACTCTATGCAGACCCTTACGCATACACTCCCTCGCCCCTGCATACCCACCGGCCCTCTCGGCCCACCCGCTTTCCTAACCCCCACTACAACCTACGATACATCGTACTCCACCCGAACCATCATCCAACACTCTTACAGACTACCACGGCTCCCTCTCAACACCGTCTCCTCACACTCTCCATGCGCCCCCTTCCCACATCCCTACTCCACTACGCCACTCAACCTATGCCCCCTTACGACCCCTTCCCACCCCGTGGCGACCTCACGGCCCTCACCAATGCTCCCCCTTATCGCTCCTCCCCACACCTCTCGATAGCCCCTCCCTGCAATATGCAACCCCCCCCCCCCTCGGCCTTTCGGCCCTCTCTCACATCTACGGCATACACCACTCACAATCTGCCCTTACTCTCCCTTCCCCACCTGCCGCTCCTCCAAACGTGACCTCCCTACTCCACAACCTTTCTCCCGCTGCCTATCACTGCTACGCCTCTTCCCATGCAGCTTACCCTCACAGCCTTTCGGCCTTCCCATTATTCAAACTCCGCCCCCCTTTCAAAACAATCAATTTTTTTAATTTAATTCAGCCTTTTCTTTTATACAGCTAAATTTACCTCCCTCTCCCCTTTTAAATTCGACCTTTAAAATTTTCTTTAATCCCTTTCCCTTTTAATTCCCCTCCCCTCACATTTTTTTAGATTTACCCATAGTTCCCCCTCCTCCCAATAAGTTTTCCAATTTCAAATTATTTTTTAATTTAATTATATTAAAAAAAAAAAAAACAGAGAGAGAGGAAGAGATGAAGTAAACAACAGAAAGAGAGGAAGAGAGAGAAAATGAACAACAGGAAATGAAGAGAAAATTGCAGTTTTGCATTGTGATTTGTGGCATTGACATAAGGGTGACTTTCTCTAAAAGAGATTGACATGTGAAGATGAGTTGTTATTGGTGAAAAATAGCTCTTTGAAGAAAAAATTCAGCGACTTTAAAGGCATCTTGCACAAGTGTTTTGCTGAATATTTTTGCTGCATATTGTATTGAGCTGACATTGTATTGCTTCTTCATTCATAGTTGCAATCATCAGATTTTGTACTCTGAGATTTCTATCGTTGGAAGTTCTCTTGAGTCATTTGTAATTTTTGAAAGGAAGATTGAATCACATTGTAAACGGGTGCATTTTCGGTTGAAGCCGACACCCTTTCATTTTTTGAGCCTAAGTTGTTGAAAATGGCTAAAATCAATGAGGCATTAGATTTTTTGAATAACCTCATTCATTCAAATGTTGACGATATGATAAGAATGAGCAAGAATGCTCTTTGTAACATTCAAAATTGTTTGCTAGATGCACAAGAAAATATTGAGTTTTTTTGTTGGAATCTCAGCTCCAACAAGACGAACTTCAGCAAAAGAGTCACCATTCTGAACCTATTTCTGTTCAAAATATTGAGAAAGACTCCCATCAGCAGCAAGTCAGTAAAGTTGAAGTCGATTCCCATTCAGCTCCTTGCACAAGAGCAGATGTACATGCAGATGCAGCAGTTCACCCTGCACTTCTCAAGCCCATCATCAGACCTTGGGAAGAGCTTGTACACAACAAGCATCGAACTAGTATTGGATATGACAAGGATGTGTCCTTTCATATTCCAGACTACACCAAGCCCATCATATTTCAGAGTGCCAGATTCTTGTATGACAGTTCACCTGCAGCTGTTCCGGATCCTGTTCCACTTCCACAACAACAGATTGTAAAATTCCAACACTATGATCGAGTTGGCCATATGAAAGATCATTTTTTTTATCTTCATCCATGCAAGCACTGTGGTCGACACACTCATTCTTCAGACAGATGCTTCAGAAACAAGCCTCCTGCAAGAACAATGATTCATCTTGGATGGATTGCTTCTTAGTAATGGGCATCAGCAGCCAAGAAGATGTTTAAGTCGCATGTCAGAACATGTTCACGAATATTGAACAAACTTGCAGTTGAGTTTTCGCCATCATCTCACCTTGTCCCTGACAGGGGGGAAAATGGTGGTCATGTACAAGCTTTGACGTCAGATCAAGCGAGCCTGAGCCACAATCTCTCATTCCATGTTCAGATTTGTAGCCAGAGACACAACAGTTCAAGCGAGCCTGAGCCACAATTCGTCATTCCAAATTCAGAGATGTAGCCAGAGACACGGATGCCCATGAACATTCCTTCGGTTGGTGGACAACCTTAAACCATCATATTTGGTTGGTGGATAACCTAAAACCATCATAGGTAGTAGACCTCCCTTCGACCTCCCTTCTTTTAGGTTGAAGGTCTCCCTTTCATATATGAGGAACACTTCCTCTAGCAGAAGCCTTCAGCTTCTTGCTAGCTTTGGTTGAGTTCCAGGAAATGCTTCAGACATTCCAGAGTTGTTGGTCATCCTAAAACCATCATAGGTAGTAGACCTCCCTTCTTTTAGGTTGAAGGTCTCCCTTTTTTATGAGGGATAATTCCTCTAGCAGAAGCTTTTAGCTTCTTGCTAGTTTTGGAAGAGTTCCGGGAACTGCAACAAGTATTGTGTTCCAGTGTTGGTGGTCATCCTTAAACCACCTCTTTTTTCCAACATTTCAGAGAGCTGATTCAACCTAAGTGCTTCCATGCATATTTTGCAGATTTGTATTACAACTCTCTTCTTGGACTCACACATACCCCTTCGGATTAAGGGGGGATGTTGTAACACCTAATCCTACATGGGTAGGTGTGTAATACGAAAAGTCACAATGGAGTCCAAGTGACCTTGGAATGTGAAACCAAGAGTCACACCATTGTATTATAAATGTACATCATGTATAACGGAAAAATATGAAAGCCTCACGCTTATCTTTCATTGTGTGTTGAGTTTCTTGTTGTGTGTGTTTATCTTTCTCATACACCATGCGTGTGTTTAACATGGTGTTTAACAAGTTTGCCAATTTAAAATTTATATAATATTGAAGTCCATATACTACCACCAAGTATTAATATAATTATTTTTATTAACAAATAAAGATATAAAAAACTCTAAAACTTAGATAATAAATACTAATATATTTAATTGACAATATTTAATAGATTGTATATAAATATTGTAAGCTTAAATAACGATTCTAAAATGCAGAATAAATACTTTAAAAGAATCGAAAAATAAAAATTAATGCCCAATAAATCATACCTCCAGCCATTGATACTGCTCACAATGTATTTTGTATGCAAAATGCTGGTAGCAATCCAACAGTCTCCACACAAGCAAAAGAAAAGGAATACAGAAAGTTTGTAGGGACTTCCAAGCTCTTCTCACTCTAACTTGATGGTGTAAAACTGAAGGGGATTGAGTTAGTGAGCTTGGGGACCAAACATAAATATTTATAGCCAAGCTTCCATCAAGCTTCTGTTGACTATGTGTCAAGTGTTCCACAAATCATGGTAGAGAACTGCAGTGGGAGTAATGGACCACTTCAGAAGCTCTTAAC
This sequence comes from Pinus albicaulis, assembly GCA_034641835.2. Taxonomy (NCBI): domain Eukaryota; kingdom Viridiplantae; phylum Streptophyta; class Pinopsida; order Pinales; family Pinaceae; genus Pinus; species Pinus albicaulis. Next base: position 577,254,647 of record CM076578.1, on the reverse strand, counting down.
AAGAAATTAATTAACTGTAGTTGATTTCAATAATTTAAGGAAATTACTGCAGTTGGTTTCCATAAATGAAGGAAATCACTGCAGTTGGTTTCCATAAATTAAGGAAATCATTGCAGTTGGTTTCCAGAAATAATTACTGCAGTTATTTCCAAAAATAACTCCAGCTGTTGTGAGAGGGAGCGTACAGCTGTTGTGGGAGGAGCGTAACATTGTCCCACTTGGTCCATACTTCCAAACTTAATGTCTCATCTTAAAACCCATTGATAATCTGTATTAAGTAATAGATACATGAATCATGGCGATAAGTCTTCTAATGGCGAGTATTATCTTCCATGTATTACTATGTATTTATTTCTATTAAAATTTATGTAGCAACAATTTCTTAATGAATAAACCCTATGTTTATTCTTGGTCCTACACAGATGAATTCTCTCAAATCAAATTAAGGTGCACATAAATATGAGAAAAACATCACAATAATTAAGAATTTCATTAAAAAACAACATTGTTCATACAATGAGGAAACTACATAATGGAACCAAGTCCCATATTCATTACATGATCCTTGAATTTAAACGGTGCCATGCCCTTAGTCAAAGGATCAACGATCATCAATTCAATGCTAACGTGCTCAATGACCACTTTATTTTCTTTAACACGTTCCCTTATAGCTAAATACTTAATTTCGATGTTTTTATTTCGACTCCCACATTTGTTGTTTTTAGCCATAAAAACAACAGTTGAATTGTCACAATATATTCTCAATGGCTTAGAGATAGAATCCATAATTCTGAGCCCATAAATGAAACTCTTAAGCCATACACCATGTAAAGTAGCCTCAAAATAGGAGACGAACTCGGCTTCCATAGTAGAAGTGGCAATCAAGGTCTGCTTGGCACTGCTCCATGATACAACTCCACTGGCCATCATAAAAATGTATCCTGATCTTGATTTGCGTGAATCAACACATCCAACAAAGTCAAAATCTGAGTAGCCAATTACTTCCAAAATGTCCGTTCGTCTATACATAAGCATGTATTTTTTGGTTCCTTGAAGGTACCTCATTACTTTCTTTGCAGCTCTCTAGTGGTCTAAACCTGGATCACTCTGATATCGTCCCAACATTCCCACAACAAATGCAATGTCAGGTCTCGTGCAGACTTAAGCATACATTAGGCTTCTGACAGCAGAAGCATATGGAATGTTCTTCATTTGTCCCCTTTCAAAGTCGTTCTTCGGGCATTAGTTCAAACTGAACCTATCACCCTTCACAATGGGAGCGACACTTGGTGAACAATCCTTCATTCGAAATCTATCTAAAATTTTATTAATATAGGTTTCCTAAGACAGACCCAAGATGCCTCAAAATCTGTCTCTATGGATCTTAATGCCAATGACATAAGATGCCTCACCCATATCCTTCATATCAAAATTTTTAGAGAGAAATTGTTTCACCTCATGCAGCAAACCCTTATCATTGGTTGCTAGAAAAATGTCATCCACATATAGAACAAGAAAATAGATTTTACTCCCACTGACTTTTAGGTATATGCATTCATCCATAATGTTTTCTACAAAACCGAAAGAAGAAATTACATTATGAAATTTCAAATACCGTTGGCGGGATGCTTGTTTTAATCCGTATAATGATTTCTTGAGCTTGCAAACCAATTTCTCAACATCACTAGAGGAGAATCCTTTAGATTTTTTCATGTAAACCTCCTCCTCTAGATCTCCATTGAGAAATTCCATTTTCACATCCATTTGGTGCAACTCCAAGTCAAAATGGGCTACTAATGCGATAATAACGCACAAGGAATCTTTCTTAGATACAGGAGAGAAAGTCTCCGTGTAATCGATTCCTTCTTTCTTAGTAAATCCCTTTGCAACAAGTCTTGCCTTGTATCTCTCAATGTTGCCCAATGAGTCTTTATTACTTTTAAAGACCCATTTACATCCAACGAATTTTGCACCATTAGGAAACTCAACAAGATCCCAGAATTCGTTACTCTTCATAGAATTCATCTCTTCTTTCATGGCATCGTACCATAATTCTGATTTTTTGCAACTCATGGATTGTGAAAAAGACTCGGGATCATTTTTGGCTCCAATGTTGTAGTCAGATTCTTGTAGATATACAACATAATCATCAGGAATTGCTGATCTCTCTAGTCTAGTAGATCTTCTTAATGTTGTACCACTATCTTCCTAAGAAGTATGTGGTTCAACTCGTTGTTAAAAAATTCTTGGCAATTCTTGAACTATCTGATCTACTGGAATGTTGTCAGCAGCTTGTGGAACTTCAACAATTGGTTGTTCAACACCAGTTTGTACTTGAGGAGTGCTGTGAACAATAACCAATCTATCACCTGAAGTGGAAGGTTGAGATTATGAATGATCCTTCTCAGAAACTATGTTCCTGCTTTGATTGCTCCCACTGATCAAGTCATTTTAAAGAAACTTTGCATTTCTTGATTCCACAATCCTAGTGTTGTTAGATGGACAATAAAATCTGTAACCTTTAGACCTTTCAACATATCCAATGAAATAACCACTAATGGTCCTTGGGTCCATCTTCTTCTCTTGTGGATTATATATTCTCACTTCAGACGAGCATCCCCAAACGTGCATATGTCGCAAACTCGGTTTCCAACCTTTCCATAATTCAAATGGAGTTTTAGGAACAACCTTGGTTGGAACTCGGTTTAATATATACACTACCGTCTTAAGTGCTTGAGTCCACAAGGATTTAGGAAGATTGGAGCTGCTAAGCATACTCCGCACCATGTCCAATAATGTACGGTTTCTTCTTTTTGCTACACCATTCTGATCGGGTGAACAAGGCATGGTGTATTGGGCAAAAATCCCATGCTCTTGAAGAAATTTTGCGAATGGCCACGGTGCTTGTCTATCTTTTGTGTATATACCATAATATTCTCCACCTCTATCTGATCTCACGATCTTAATTTTCTTGCCGCATTGTTTCTCTACTTCAACCTTAAAAATCTTAAAGGCATCTAATGCTTCACTCTTTTTATGAAGCATGTAGAGATACATATATCGTGAGTAATCATCTATAGAAGAGATGAATTATCTCAGACCATGTGAGTCCATGTCTGGACTACATATATCAATATGTATGATCTCTAATATGCCCGAACTCCTATTGGCACCTTTCTTTGACTTGTTTGTCTGCTTTCCCTTTATGCAGTCCACACAAGTCTCAAAATCAGTGAAATCCAAAGTATTAAGTACCCCTTCATTTACCAATATTTTAATTCTTTCTATGGAGATATGACCTAGTCTCCGGTGCCATAATTTAGAGGAATTTTCATTAATAACACATCTTTTAGTTCCAGTGTGAACATGCATTGAATCATAAGTGGCATTGTTTTGTAAATTAATGCAGTAAAGAGCATTAGACAAAATACCATTCCCAACACAATCAAATTTATGAAATAAACAGAAGGATGTTTCTGAAAAGTTAAAGGAATATCCAAAAGGTACAAGCCTTGAAACTGAAATCAAGTTTCTAGAAAAACTTGGTTCATAAAAAGTCTTTTCTAATTCTAAAACAAAGCCACTACTTAAAGTTAAATAGCATGTTCCTATAGCTTCCACATGCGAGCCCATCTTGTTTCCTCATATGATACTTTGCTCATTGCCCACTGGGTTCCTTAGGTTTTGCAAACCCTGCAAGGAATTCGAAATGTGAATTGTTGATTCAGAATCAATCCACCAAGTGTTAATATTGACATTAACCATATTAGATTCATAACAAACAAACAAGATTGGATTACCTTTGTCCGCAAGCCATTTCTGAAATTTGGCGCATTCCTTCTTCATGTGTCCCTTCTATTTATAGAAGAAACACCTGGAATTCTTCTTGATATCGGCTTGGGGAGGTATTTTACCTTTCCCTGTCCGATTGGCTTGAGATTTTCCCTTTCCTCGCGTTGTCAGCATTGCACTTTCTCCCATTTCCGTCACCAGTCTCTCTTCCTCTTGAACACACAAGGTCATGAGTTCATTAATTGACGATTTATCCTTATGTGTGTTGTATGAGATTTTTAAGGGTTCGTATTGGTGCGAAAGGTTATTCAGGATGTAGTGCACCAGGAAAGACTCTAATATTTCAACCTCAAGTTTCTTCAATTGAGCCACATTGTCCCTCATTTGCATGATGTGCTTGCACACACCTTTCACACTGGTGAGCCTTAGCGATGAGAACTTCATGATTAGGGTGCTTGCTAGTGCCTTGTCTAAAGTGACGAATTGATCATCAATGGTTTTCAGCAAGTCTCATACATTTTCATGCTATTCAACGGAACCACGAATACCAGCTGAAATTTTAGTCTTAATGAACATCACGCTTAGGCGATTAGATCGTTCCCATCGTTCATAAAGCATGATGTCTGCTGCAGTGCTGGTATTAGTGAGTTTCGGTGGTTCATCTTTCCTAATAGCATAGTCTATGTCCATCCACCCCAAATGAAAGATAACTCTCTCCTTCCAGACCTTATAGTTATCTCCCTTAAGTTCAGGGATATCAGCACGAATTTCAGAGAAATTTGCAAGTTGTACAACTGCATAAAATTAAAGATCACATGCTTATGTTAAAATTGAGGCATAAATAAAATTTCATGCTTTACTAATGTAAATCATGCTTAAAATTGAATCTAATGACATAAAAATTGTCTGTGGACTAAATTTTCAATTCAAGTAGATTCAGTTATTCTTTATGATAGAATTTATCAAATTATTCACTTAATTTATAATTCTAAGGGTATATTATGATTATAATTTGATATAAATTCTATCTTAGTTTTGAACTTTATGATAAAAATATTAATTCATAACTCATGTGGGTAAGTTATGAATATTTTATCCTAATTAATTACATAAATATAAAAAAAATTCCCGTGGGATAAAATTTATTATATTTAGTATAATTAATTACAGTTAATGTCTAAATAATCTTTATGTGATCTTAATCAATCATAATATAAAATTTTATTTAATTAGAAATGTTGTGGCTATTCTCTAATCAATCAAAATTAAATGGGTCACTCGACATTATTTACATAAAAATTAACTTGATATGAGAATAATGATAATTTGCATAAATAAAACTATAAAATTTATGTATAACATTTAACGATTGGACTCGTATACTTATCCAAAATAGCATGTTTTAATTAGAACATAAATAATCCATTCATGCAAATTAAATACGAGCATATTTTCCAAATTGCATATAATTTAAACTAATTAAGCATAAAAATTGAGTAGAAATTAGAGATATCTCCAAATAAATGATTTAATTCAGAAAATTCTCAAAATATGATATTTTAGCCAAAATATGTCTATTACCACCAAGGCAGAGATAAAAAATTCTCCGATACCAAATGTAAGCTTAAATAACCATTCTAAAATGTGGAATAAATACTTTAAAAGAATCGAAAATAAAAATTAATGCCTAATAAATCATACATCCAGCCATTGATGCTGCTCACAATGTATTTTGTATGCAAAATGCTGGTAGCAATCCAACAGTCTTCACACAAGCAAAAGAAATGGGATACAGAAAATCTGTAGGGACTTCCAAGCTCTTCTTACTCTAACTTGATGGTGTAAAACTGAATGGGGTTGAGTTAGTGAGCTTGGGGACCAAACATAAATATTTATAGCCAAGCTTCCATCAAGCTTCTATTGGCTATGTGTCAAGTGTTCCACAAATCATGGTAGAGAACTGCAGTGGGAATAATGGACCACTTCAGAAGCTCTCAACAAGAAATTAATTAACTGCAGTTGATTTCAATAATTTAAGGAAATTACTGCAGTTGGTTTCCATAAATTAATGAAATCACTGCAGTTGGTTTCCATAAATAATTACTGCAGTTATTTCCAGAAATAACTCCAGCTGTTGTGAGAGGAGCGTAAGAAATCTAAGTAGAAAAACAATGTTTCTAGTCATTTCTTTTATAACAAGATAATAAGCAAATCTAAATTATAATTATATATATCATATAATATAAATCATCTACCTAATTCTGGATTAAAAATATATATGTTCTTATATAAAATACATTATATTATTAAAAATATAAATAAGAAAAACAAAAAATGCTAAACAAAATCTTTGCTTGTAAAGTTAAAGTTCACCCATACCTTATCTCACTTATTGCTTCCGCACTATCAAAAGCCGCATTCGAATTAAAATATGTATGAAGCATTTTTTTGTTATTTTAGACATTGTTATCTCAACACATTGCTAAACTTATCAGCGTATCATGTGTTAGGACCATTATTTTTGCGAAAGCGAAAGTTCGATAATTATTTTTCAGTGTTTCAACCATAGACGGTGCTTACATAAAGTATGGTTATGAAACTTCTTTTACGGTACGTTGAAAATGAAATACATCGATGTTAGAGACTCTTGAGAATTCGCATGTGCGATTTTACAAAAATAAAAGAATATATATATATATATATATATATATAAAAGATGAGAATTCGTATGTGGGATTGATTTTGGAAAAATTAAAAGAAAGTGTATATATATATTCCCATAGTATTTTGCGCGTGGCATATTATATCAGATTTCCTATACTTGGATTGTTGATTCTACGAATATTTGGTAATCAAACCGACATAGAGCTATCAAATAATTGACTTCCCTCGTTCGTCTGATTGCCAAATATTCGAGAAATCAACAATCCACACACATAGGCTTAGGGGCCAGGCCAGAGACGTCAACGGCAATAAGGGGAATATATAGGCTTAGGCGCCGCGTCTACCATTTGCGAAGGAATCACAAACCGCAGGTAGACCTCGGCCAACAGGCAGAACAGTATCATTGAAGTAATCATTGGCGAGTTACAATTAGGTCGATCTTGGTCAACAAGCAATTCTTTTTTCAGAAGAAAAAAAAAAGCTGTATATATTAAAAGATATATATGACAGGACATGTTCTTCATTATATTCTCAGCTGTGATACTAATACAGCGAGAAACTCCATATTCCCAAATACATACAAAATACTTTTCTATAGAAAAGATATTCGATATACATGACAAGCAATATTAAGGGTAGTTTTAACAGGCCCAAACTAATTCTTCTAAACATCCATGTATACATTGAAGAGACATGCTAAGATAATATAAAAGCATCATAATTCATGGCAATGTACAAGCTTACAAATCGGTTAGAGATGACAAGTTCCTTCCCTGGTTTATTTCAGTGCCGTTGGAAAATTATGGTGGTGATCTATGAATATATATTCACTCATTATTCTTATTCAAAGAAAATTATGAAAGAAAACTAGAATTCTTAACTAGTAAGTTTTCACAATTATGCTACATAAAATTAACATTCTTAAAAAGGTAAGTTTTCACTCATCTCATTTACCTTTTAGCTATCCTTAGAGGGTAATCTCTCACTTATCTCATATACTTTTGGGTTTTAGATGATTAATGTGTTTATCTACTATAAATAAAAATATCTTTTAAGAAAACAAAAATAAATTGAGATACTGCAAACTTTCCTAAATTTTAGAAACATAAAATATTTTATACATTTATAAACAAACATAAAATATTTTATTATTTTACAAATAATAAAATTAATTAAATATCTTAATCACTGTAATCAAATATTCTTATATAAAATGCTCAATGAAATATATTATGGAGTAACCTTTAAATTTTAGAAACATAAATATTTTATATATTTATAAATAAATATGAAATATTTTATTATTTAAAAACTAATAAAAAATAATTAAATATCTTAATTACTTAGTGTAATTAAATATTCTCATATAAAATATTTAATAAATATTATAGAATAGTTTTTATGTTATTTTTTGGGTTTTTTATAGATTTTATGAATTCAATACTCACAAAAACTTGTAAGGGCACTTTAACTGTGAAGATTTCACCCAACAAACTTGTGATTTCAATAAATCTTTACCAGATTTTAAACAAATTAGATAAAAAATTAAACCACACTTAAAAGCTACTCTTAACATAGTTTATTTTTTATTTGTAATTTTTTATTAATAATTTGTTTATATTCTAATTAGTTATTTAGAACGACATTTTAACTCAAAACAAAAATAAATGAAAATTATATTTAAATATTTTATTAATAATATTGTTTAGTTATAACACATGATTAAATTAAAAGTATATTTAAATATTTTATTAATAATATTATTTAGTTATAATACATGATTTTGAAAAAGATATAAGTTAAAAATATCATATAAATATCACCTAGACATGATTCTTTGCACGTGGAAATAATAACAAAATATTGATATTTTTTCTTTATCATGTTTATGTACAACTTTAATTTTTAAGTACAAATTCATATTTACTTTACATTTTCACTATCTTGCTAATTAAACTCCTCATAGAAAAATTATAAAAATTTAAAATTTAAAAAAAAGTCATAAATATTTTTAAACCTAATATTTAATAATATAATATTATTAGCAATTTAATTATAAAATTTTAAAAATTATAATATATAAAAATTACGCTATATAAAAAAACCTAAAAATAAATTTAAATAAATTTATTTAAATATTTAATAAATGAAAAACATGTATTTTTATTCTTATTAATAAAATTGATGGAGAATAAGTTATTATAAACATGGAATTGTCACCATTATAATTTATATAAAATAATCAAAACTTCATATTAATATTCTAAAATATCAAAATCTAAATTATTATAAAGAAAAACAAATAAAAGATTAAATTTAGAAAATTAGAAAGATATGGTTCATAATTATTATAAAATTTCAATGGAATAGAATATTATAATTAATAATATTGAAGAATTTTTTCAGGTTGTAAGTTCACTTTTGTTATTAATAATGTCCGAAAGTATATTTATATTGAAAAGAGAATGTTAGTTTTTAAAGATTTTGTATTATAAATATTGTTTGTAGGTTTGATATTTAATTAAAAAATGTTTTTTTTATTGTTATAGTTTAATGAATGTTTGTAATAGAATTTATTAAATTATTTGTATTTTGTATTTTATATATAAGATATGTGGTTGTTTGCATTATTAAAAGTTTTTTGCATTATACAATTGATTTTCAATTTTAAGTTTTCATTCTTATTTATCTTATTACTATAATTATTGTCTTCCTTACTTACATTAGTGTTTTAAACTTATTAAAATATATCAATCATTTAATTTATATAACTAAATAAATAAAAATTAAATATTTATATATAATAAATTAATTATCTAAATTTAAAAATAAAATATCTATATATATAATAAAAATGAAATATTTTTTTTAATAAAAAATAATAATCTTTTATTAAAATATAATAAAAATAATAACAATAATTCTCGTTTTCAATTTCGATATCAACAAATTGTGATGGCACCTTTGTTACGAAAACCTTGAAAGCTCTACCATGAGAGTCTAGTCTTATTAACCCTTGTTTCTTTTCTTGAATGGACGTGAACATGTTGACAGCACGGCCAATTAGCCATTTATGTTCTAGAGCAACTTCCCGCCCGAGTAATCTTTAAGAGAATCTAGGATAGGGACCTTAAAAGATGGGTTGGTAGGTCTATAAGCACTTGAGCAAGGGACCCTAATCGAACTTAGAGGGTTTGAATGCCTTAAAGTTGCATTACTTTAAAGAAAGTAAAGTAATATGGTTCTGTGGTTCTAGATGCTACTCAGGGATATCCATGCATCGAATCTTTTGATGATTTGTACGATGTTAAGGTTACTGGAAATATCCAGAAGAAGCGCAAAACACATTCCAGTACGGCTTTCCCGTCCTTTCCACGCGTGCTAGATCGGTTTGAACCCGGGACCTTCGCCCGAGCATTCCGCTTGGTAAGCTTGTAAATTTCGCAATGAATAAGCAGATGGGATTTGCGATTCTTTGTCAAACCACAAACCGCCGTTACTTAATCTTTTGTAACGATTATCTCCTTCAACCAAGCCTGGCCGCACGTTTACTTCCGTACGAAGCGTAAGATAAGATGTGTTCGTTGCATGCTCAGGTGGCTAAACCTTCTAATGCCTGATGTGCAAAATATAGCGGATTTACGACTGAAAATTAAAAAGGATATGCTAGAGCCATGCATATTTCTTTCTGTCTTTGAATCTTTCCATTTTTTTAAGACTGTATTGTTGGGAGGATATGATGTCGGCGCTATGTTATCCCCTATATCTTACTTCACGCTTACATTTTCTGCGGCAGCTGAGATTCATCGACTTCTTTGCTCTTATTACATGTCTGCCTTCACTTTCTCATGTCAATAGTTTTCATCAACAATATATAAAGAGGTCAAGTGTAGGCAGATTTTAACATCTTTTCTTCAGCGAAGAGTTTCCTCTGCTGTTGTAATCAACTATACTGTCGCTGCATCCGTCCAGACCTTGCCGTTACTTTGCTACTAATCAGGGTTCTTTTTCATTGTTATTGTTAAAATGAACAGCCGATTGTGTATATTGTTTGTAGTCGCCGCTTTAAGTGCTGTAACGAGCAGCTTGCAAGTGGTTGCAGCAGGTACAGGCATTAGTGATACGATTGAGGGATTTCTTGTTCCACAGAACAAGGCAAGGAAACAAGTGGGAGTCCCTCCACTAAAATGGGATACAACGCTTACAAAGTATGCGCATACATATGCAAGGGAAAGAAGGGGCGACTGCCTCCTCCAGCATTCAGAAGGGCCTTTCGGAGAGAACATCTTCTGGGGAAGCGGCAGCCGCTGGAACGCTACCGATGCTGTTGGTGCATGGGTGGATGAAAAAGAGTGGTATAACTATGCCAAAAATAGTTGCAGCTCGGGGCAAGACTGCACCCACTACACTCAGATCGTTTGGAGAACAACCACTAAAGTTGGATGTGCGGCCATCCAATGTAAGAGCGGTGACACCTTTATCATATGCAATTATTATCCTGCTGGCAACTATGTTGGCGCCAGACCATACTGAAACTTGGTACCCACCATTTAGCATTCATTCTCCCTCTTGGATTACCATTTTCCCCTTACACTGTTTTCATTCTTTCAGAGTAACAACTATATTGATATTCTTCCATTACATAATATTTCATATTTTGGATGTAATTGCACGTAACCTGGTTGAGATCGTATTGATTCATGATTTTTGGATGTAAGTGTTTCTCTATTGGACCATCACATAATTCTCTAGTATTCAATAAAACTAATCATTGATTATGGATCAGACTCAGACCATTAGTGAACCTGCTCGCATTATTTTCAAGCGCTCGAGAAAACTTATCCTTGATACTTGATCGGACTTAATTTCCATCCGCGTACGTGCTCTATTATCAATTAATGAATTGATAACTTAAAATGAATTACGACATCAGTTACACGCAACGAGTGCAGCTTACTCCTATCATAGTTTTCTTTCAATTATTTGAATTCATTAAATTTTTGTTGAATGTTTATGATTTAAATGTGTATTCCATGGATAAATTTCTCTAATGGTTTCGTGACCTTAAATTGTAATGAAATATTAATTATATTTTCTCATCAAATTTATAAAAAAATAATAGTTACCGACACTCTTCTAAATAATAAAACAAACTTAGATATCTGCGCTCAAATACAGAAGCTCTATCCATACTCAAAACTCAAGTATATTGCAATGCAGGGCTTCTAGGATGCTTGTGAATGACCTGGTCTAACGTCCCCTGCATTTAGTTCATGAGACATTTTCATTTGCACACACTTTCTCATTTGTCGACTTTACAACGACTCATTGTCTATTACATTATGCCACCGTCTATTGACTTCCACGCTAATGGTAGACCATGAAATTGATACATTTTTCCGAAATTAAATTGATAACTTAAATATAAAGACAGGGAATGTAAATCGTTACGAAGTTTAATATTAGGAGTTGTTTAACATTCATTATTGATTAGTTATAAATTGATAACTTAAATATAAAGTCTCGGAAAGTAAATCGTTACGAAGCTTAATATTATGAGTAGTTTAACATTCATTATTGATTAGTTTATAAATAATATTACTAAAGAATCAATTAAAAAGCAATGTTTAATAAATTAAAAAAAAAAAATTTAAATTTTATACAAGTATAAATTTATTGTAATAATTATAATTTTAAGTTTTTTATATAGTAATTTATTTTTATTCATATTGGATATAATCATTTCTATTGGGTAAAAATTTAATATATATTATATATGGCTTAAAACTTTATGCATCAACTTAAAGTGTGTTTAGTAAGATATATTCTTATTTGCCGTGAAATGACGGTAGACTCAATAAGCTAAATTGGAGGTTAGTAAGATATATTCTTATCTGCGGTGAAATGACGGTAGACTCAATAAGCTAAATTGGAGGCGAGACCATCTTAAAGAACACTTTGGTATTCCGCTAACAATCCACAACCCACTGGGTTTCATGCCAGTCCAATTCCAGAATCAGTTTTGTCTATCATGTCTCGTTCATTTTTGTTCTCAGCAGCTTTGTCTATCATGTCTGGTTCATTTTTGTTCTCAGCAATAGGCTTTATGAGGATGGAAAGTAATCACAGGATAAAACTGCTTTGTTTTAGCAATATTATATTATGCATGTTTATTCTAACTAATCATAGGATCTAGTTTTGGATATGGTCAGGTTTCTTTATAGGGGATCGTACAATTTTAGATGTGAGTTGTGAATAATATTAATAAATTTTATTTAAAAAAAAATTAACATATATTTTTATTATTATTTGATATTTAGCAAGATGTTTGTAGTTATGTGATTATAATTTTTTTATTTATTTTTTATTTTTTTATTTATTTATTTTTTTTTTTGTGAAAATCATTCTTCCTGTAACAGACCCCCACGTGAATTAAAATGGTAAATATGTTTTCACTTTAACTGTTCAAATCAAGAAAATCAAGAATCAGTTTTAGGTGAACCGAATTCTTGATAACAGTTGTAGTATTCGCTGGATGGCTTAAGAAGCGTTCGGCGATTTTCTATGGTGAAAAGGATAGACACACAACTACTGCACACGGTTCCGGAGGAGATGGCCTGGTTGTGCCATTAATTGGCATGAGAGGAGAAGCTCATGAATTGTCGGCTGACAAGATTCGAAGTGGAGACCTGAATTCAAAGCTACTCCTTAACGACATACCAGATTCTAATAGCTCGAGAAGCTTCAGCTGCGGGAGTAATTTGTTTTCGTGACGCGTCTGGCAATCATGATCATCGAGCAATGAAGCTCGAGCCAGGTGGTAAGACCGCCCGCAACTTCGCGCAAAGAGATGAAATTAAATTCTACGCCTACCTATCTACAAATGGTAAGTAAGATACCATTGCTATTGCATTTCTTTGATAATAGTCCACTGGTTTATATCTAACATTATGTGGGCGTATATATATTTTGGAATTATAAACTATATGGCATTCACATTGTGATATATTAAATACACGTAGGCATGGTTGTTAACCAAAGCTCGTGGAGTGATATTTCTAACCTTTATATCTAACATGGTGTGGGGATGTATATATATATTATGAAATTACAAACTATATGGCATTCACATTGTCATATATTTAAAAATACGTTGGCATGGTTGTCAAAGTGCCTCCACCATTGGGACTGCCAAGATAAGTATTTTGGCTAATTTTCATTATATAATCTCTTGTTGTGAGAAGAAAGATATAAATAAAGATTATATAAATATGTATGACTGCCAAGATAGGTGATTTGGCTTGCTTTCTTTATTAGATAGTCTTTATCTTTGTGAGTCAAAAGATAAAGAAAAGATTATATATATATATATATATATATATATATAGATGACTGCCAAGATAATAATTTTGGCTAAATTTATTTATCATATAATCTCTTTCTTCGTGAATTGAAAAATATATAGTTCATAACCACGTGATTTTGTGGTTATTTCCTAAAAAGAATCCTTGTTGTCTTTTCTTGAAAAGACTCCTACTTTAATATTTTAGAAAGATAATATTATTAGAGAGATAGAATGGTGAGAGGGAAACTTATTGGCGGGTTTTTGGAAAAGAATCCATGTTGTCTTTTCTTGAGAAGATTCTATTATGCTATTCTTTGCTATTATGCCAAACTTTTACATAATAGTTAAGAATGGTAGTATACTAAGAAGTTTTTGTAAAAGAAATCCACATTGTTTTAAAGATTGCTATTATGATAATATTTCTTTTACATGAGAGATAATATTTCATGATGATAGAAATCTAAGAAGGAAATATGTGTTTCCTATAGTAAAGGAAGAGCTATCTCTCTTGCATGCACAAAGAATAGCCATTATGTTATAGAGGCGTGTTCTTTGCATGCAAAAAGAAATGTTGAGCTATCTTAATATTTAGGAAGATATACTAATATGTGAGTTTATGTTAGTTCTTTTGGAGTAAGGTCATGCATAAGCATGCAACATATGTATTAAATTTTATTGAAAAATAATATACATATTTGTATGTAGAAAGATAGCTTGTAGTATTAAACTACAATGAATATGATTGTTAGTTTAATCTTGAAAATGAGACATGTATTTATATTCTTAATTGCGTATTTTTGCATATGTTTACATGCTCACTAGCATTGAGATTTTCTTTGGGGAAGACTCGTGAAGGAGGTTATGTGCTTCGATGTGAAGGAGGTTATGTGCTTCGATGTGTAAGCACTCCTTTAGGGAGAGTCTTTTGGAACCAGTATGCATTCGCATGCATGGAAGAGACAATTGTTATGTTAACTTGCATTCCATGCACTAAAGGTAATAAGCTTAAGGGTTAGCTATTTTTATTAAATGTATGTAAATCACATGCATAAATATATTAACTGATGTATCAATTTATTTTAAAAGAAAGGCTTGGGAGGTGCAGCCATTGTTTTGCAGGAATGTGTGCTTATGCGACGGAAGCATTAGTTTTTGTGATGACTTTTACGCAGCACATATGAGGTATGGGTCGACAAGGTACTTTACTTGCTTGCCATGAATATACATGAGCAGATGGAGAAACTACTATAGTACAGATATGTGAAATGATTGGTTAATATTTTATGGATCTTGACATCATTTTATGTTGAAAGCATCATAGCAGGGAATGATGGTGACAGGAACAAAGGAATATTATGCTTGTCATGTACAAAGGGAAATTATGCTTCTCTTGGTGGCAGGTAAATGATTAATGTTCATGCAGATGAGTGTGAGTTGCAGGAAGGTCCAATGTGCGATGGTCCATTGTAGGTACATCCATGCCACCAAGATGTGAAGATATGAAGACCAGAGGGTAAATGGTATCATATTTATTGAATGGTTGAAAGCTATATATTGTATATTTCCTTGTAAGATTATATAAATGATGGTTAAGGGATGGTCTCCCTTATAAGCCATTGAGTGATGGGCTGAACACCCTCACGAGCGTTTAATAATAAATTTAAACGTTTGCTGGTTTTCACCCTACGGGGTTTCCAGGGTATATTGGTGTTCAATGGTGTGAATGATTATTGTGTCCAGATGATGAGGTTGATTCCTTTCTTGTTATGATGTTCATAATGGCAAGTATGTGATGACTATATGAGTAATGGGATGAATGGATGGTTACATCATATAGTATTGAGTTAATATACTGTAATGGAAGTTGTTAAGGGTTAAGGAGTTTACTATTCTTATTTATAAAAATTACACTGTGAACTGTTAAACATTCTGTGTAATGATGAGTAACTTGTATAATTTTTTTTTAACTCTTTACATTTCCCTGTGAAGTTAATGGTGTATGTTACAGGTGGTATTAGAGCTAAAGGTTCAAAAACTGACGCCTTTGGGATTTAGCGAAAAGAAATTGAGGGATCCGAGATGAAATGCGCATATGTGAAGGAAGGCATCGCATCTCTAATCCAGGTTGAACAATGAGTTCAAGAGATAAGTATTACTATCTTTCTTGTCTTGAAAACACTAGTTATTGTATTTATGGAAAATACACTGCCTACAAAGTAAATAACTGTTGAGTTAGAGTTTCTTTAAAAAGGATATGTATTTTCCATGTACGTAAAACTTCTATTGTTGTGTTGAAGTTTTCATGAAAGAAGATGGGATTTTGGTTTCTTGAAAAATGAAACATGTGCATGTTTCTCTTGAAAATTTAACTAATATACATTTGATTCTTCTTGAGAGAAATATGTGTATTTTGAAAATAAATCCTGCATGTAAATCTTGCAACTAAAAGAGACAAATATAGAGTAGAATGTGGTTCTACTTAATAAGTTCTTTTGGAAAGTAATAAATCATTGCTAATATGATAATCTTTTAGAAAGATATACCATGGTAAAAAGACCAAACTACTAGGCTAGTTTTGCTGAGAAGAACCCATGTGAGTTCTTGCAAAGATTACTAGTACATATCTTGAAAGGTGTGAGCAGTAGTAAAACATAAATAAGTAAACTTGCTTGCCTTTATATATATCTTGTTTAAGAAAAGATGGGAAGCTTGTTTTTCTTTAAAAGGGACTACGTACTGATGTGTTAAATGAAAAGGAATCCAAGTTTTTTTCTTGAAAATAAATATAGGCTAAAGAGAATAACCTCTTGAATATATTACATGGCTAGATGGAATATGTCAACTTCTTGATTTGGGTATATTAAAGGTTAAGTTAACCTTGTTAGTGTTGCATAGTTTTTATGCATAAAAGAGGCTATCTATGGTAAATTCCTAGAAGAAAAGCATGAGCAACTTCAATGTAGAATCATAGAGGAACAAGGTTCTTTGCATACAATAGTTGTATTAGATTTCATTGGAAAGAACATAAGTCTATATGTGGAAATGATAACATGTTTTGTTATCATACTTTAGAAAAGAATTCTTTGGCAAAGAAGATGAATTACATGTACAAAAATAAAGTAATGTTTTGGTTTCCTTAAAATATATACATGGTTAATGTGGGTATAATACTTCGAGAATAAGGTATACATTCTTATGTTTTATTCCATTAGTTTTATGGAAAAGAAAACCCTGTTTTGCATGCCTATTATGTTATGTGTCCTCGAAGAGGAATCATGAGTTTGCCTACTCGATTATGTTAAGTACTCTGTTGGGAAATTAAGATTAGAATCTTTATGCATTGTATGCATAGGAACAACAGCCAATGTGTTAGATTTATTATATTTGAATCTTTATGCATTGTATACATAGGAACGACAGCCAATGTGTTAGCTTTATTATATTTGCATGTTCCAAAGGCAAAATATGAAGTGGTGGGTCTTTTGTAAAGGTTTAAGTAAAGTGAATGCATATTGTGTCATTTTCCATTAAAATAATTTCTGAATAGATATTGTGATTTGTCTTGTACGAATGTGTGCGTGTGTGAAAAACCTCATAATAATGAGGGAGTTATTTGACATGAATTGATAATTACTTACTCACACTAATGTAGAGATGTTAGAAGAAAGCATGTTGTGACATTGTATTCACATCTCATATATGCACATGAATAGGTGTTAAAAGATCACCCAAAGATTGATTATTTATTGATTAAGGCGTATTCTAATCATACTATAAAATCTTGTCAATGTTGCTACAAGAAAACATTGTTGTGGAGGAGCAATGTGAATTCCTGATGAGGATGAATATTGCAGTAGGGAGAGAAGTCCTTCACATGAAATAAAGATAAGTATTTTATTTTATTTTATTTTAAGAAGTCTATGTATATGCATGTTGATTTCCTTTAAAAATGAATTGTTATATATATGGCATTGCATGAGATTAACTTCCATTTAAGAGAATTCTTAAAAAAAAATACATGTTATTATAACTGCATAAGAATATGCATATGAGATTAATATGTGTATTATGCTTTATTTCTTTAGGAAAGAAAGTATAAAAGCATGAAAGGAAAACAATACTTTTCATTTGAGCTTGAAAAGAAGTAGTTGTTTTTGCATGCAATAAAATTTCTAAGTTACCATGCACTACTTTAAAAAAGATGAATGTGTATAGTGACGGTGTGAGAAATTAATGGATGAATGCAAAAGATGAAAGAAGTCCTACTCTAAGATTATAGAGTGTTAAAATTAAATTGAATGAAGTCTCTTAATGGGTCAAGTTATGAAACTTAACTAAAATGACTAGTTGACTGACTAGTGTTTGCATGAGTCGTCATGGATGCATTAAAAGTATCGGCTAGTTATGAATGAATAACTAATGAAAGTTATATGCACAAATCGATTTTGACTAAAGCTATTTGAAAGTTGTGAGCAGTGATTATGATAATTACTTTGTATGTCAGTCTATTGGAACAGAACATTATGGGAATCAGAAATGTTTGCATAATATAATATGTGCTTGAGAAATGCATATTTACGATTAGCATTGTTTCTTATTGTAAGCATGAGTAGCTTAAATGGAAGCAGAAAATCTGTGAAAATAAAGCATCGCAAGCATTGCAATGTGAGTTGCAACAGTAAGCATTAAAGTATCATGTTTTAATGTACAACACATGTATGTTACTTCCAGGGGGGAAGTTGTGACAGCTTCATTAAAGTTAACTAGTATTAACTAGTTCAAGACAATTTGTTTAATTTTCTTTTATCTGACAAGAAAAACATAAATCGTCACTGTTGATAAAGCAAATTATTTAATTTGTTGGAATTAATCAATGAAAGAAAATCTTTCTAAGCTGATGGTAAAAATGTTTCCAAGAATAGGAAGTGGTTGGGGACAGTTGGAAAGATAGTTACCTACTCCTCTGAGGATAAGCTGGATCCCCGGGGAGGAGTAGGCGTTCTGTGAAATTGGTAAAGGGGGAGTATTTTCTCGAGCTGGTTGGGACCAGTTGAAAATAGCTTCCAGCAACCCTTGTAAAGCCAAAAACATCTGAGTGTGACTGGAATTGGAGAATTGGACCGGACTGTCCCGAATTTCTCTTCCAGGCTTTTCTGAGTGTGACTAGATTGGCCATCCCGATGTCACAGCAGAAGAATCCACTGTTGACCCGTGACACTGTCTAGATTATGGAGCTAGGGGGCAAGTGGAGGACGTAATAGCCTCACTTGATGGTTGGGAGGACCACAATTTGAAAGACTAAATTCCCAGATAAGTATAAAGAGCTTAGAGCTCAGAAAATGAATTATTGAATGTATAAGTTCATTTATTTACTAACTTGTTTGAATGTCTTAGCAGATGCTAGGATATGCCTATGGTGCATGGAATGACCATTGGTACGATTAGAGAGCTAGATTCTCTCTGACTACTTTTTAAGTACTGTATGGATGTCTTTAGCAGGAGCTAAGACAATGTGCACTTGATGGATTGATGAGAGGGTTGGTTCTCTCTGAGTACTTATGGAAGTACTTTGATTAAAACATCTGTTGTTATTGCAAGAATGTTTGATAGTTCCACGTATTTTCATTTTGAAAACTATGTGACTAATTTGATTGAATTATTAGTCATACATTACAGGCTCTTTCCAGGAAGTGTTGATGGGTGTTCAACCATTCTATGAGAGCTTGCATAAAAGCCATCATTTCTTTCAATAGTAATTGGTAAGTTCGATAAAATATTCCTTGCTTATGACTATGGATAAAACATTATTGTTTTAAATAATGACATTTAAGGAAACGAAAGTGTTTCTTTGTGAAGGGTAATGACCCCCTTTGGGTTGTTTATATCATTATATCATGAGTATAAGTTTAAGTTTCAGTGAGAGAAGCACACCAAGGACGGTGTTCTCTTAAGGGGGGGAGTATGTAACAGACCCCCCACGTGAATTAAAATGGTAAATATGTTTTCACTTTAACTGTTCAAATCAAGAAAATCAAGAAAATCAAGAATCAGTTTTAGGTGAACCGAATTCTTGATAACAGTTGTAGTATTTGCTCAATGGCTTAAGAAGCGTTCGACAATTTTCTATGGTGAAAAGGATAGACACACAACTACTGCAAGTGGTTCCGGAGGAGATGGCCTGGTTGTGCCATTAATTGGCATGAGAGGAGAAGCTCATGAATTGTCGGCTGACAAGATTCGAACTGGAGACCTGAATTCAAAGCTACTCCTTAACGACATACCAAATTCTAATAGCTCGAGAAGCTTCAGCTGCGGGAGTAATTTGTTTTCGTGACGCGTCTGGCAATCATGATCATCGGTTAGCGAGATCGAGTTTGTGTGGTAAGACTGCCTGCAACTTATGCCAGTAAAGAGATGAAATTAAATTCTACGCCTACCTATCTACAAATGGTAAGTAAGATACCATTGCTATTGCATTTCTTTGATAATAGTCCACTGGTTTATATCTAACATTATGTGGGCGTATATATATTATGGAATTATAAACTATATGGCATTCACATTGTGATATATTAAATACACGTAGGCATGGTTGTTAACCAAAGCTCGTGGAGTGATATTTCTAACCTTTATATCTAACATGGTGTGGGGATGTATATATATATTATGAAATTACAAACTATATGGCATTCACATTGTCATATATTTAAAAATACGTTGGCATGGTTGTCAAAGTGCCTCCACCATTGGGACTGTCAAGATAAGTATTTTGGCTAATTTTCATTATATAATCTCTTGTTGTGAGAAGAAAGATATAAATAAATATTATATAAATATGTATGACTGCCAAGATAGGTGATTTGGCTTGCTTTCTTTATTAGATAGTCTTTATCTTTGTGAGTCAAAAGATAAAGAAAAGATTATATATATATATATGACTGCCAAGATAATAATTTTGGCTAAATTTATTTATCATATAATCTCTTTCTTCCTAAATTGAAAAATATATAGTTCATAACCACGTGATTTTGTGGTTATTTCCTAAAAAGAATCCTTGTTATCTTTTCTTGAAAAGACTCCTACTTTAATATTTTAGAAAGATAATATTATTAGAGAGATAGAATGGTGAAAGGGAAACTTATTGGCGGGTTTTTGGAAAAGAATCCATGTTGTCTTTTCTTGAGAAGATTCTATTATGCTATTATTTTCTATTATGCAAATCTTTTACATAATAGTTAAGAATGGTAGTATACTAAGAAGTTTTTGTAAAAGAAATCCACATTGTTTTAAAGATTGCTATTATGATAATCTTTCTTTTACATGAGAGATAGTATTTCATGATGATAGAAATCTAAGAAGAAAATATGTGTTTCCTATAGTAAAGGAAGAGCTATCTCTCTTGCATGCACAAAGAATAGCCATTATGTTATAGAGGCGTGTTCTTTGCATGTAAAAAGAAATGTTGAGCTATCTTAATATTTAGGAAGATATACTAATATGTGAGTTTATGTTAGTTATTTTGGAGTAAGGTCATGCATAATCATGAAACATATGTATTAACTTTTATTGAAAAATAATATACATATTTGTATGTAGAAAGATAGCTTGTAGTATTAAACTACAATGAATATGATTGTTAGTTTAATCTTGAAAATGAGACTTGTATTTATATTCTTAATTGCGTATTTTTGCATATGTTTACATGCTCACTAGCATTGAGATTTTCTTTTGGGAAGACTCGTGAAGGAGGTTATGTGCTTCGATGTGAAGGAGGTTATGTGCTTCGATGTGTAAGCACTCCTTTAGGGAGAGTCTTTTGTAATCAGTATGCATTCGCATGCATGGAAGAGACAATTGTTATGTTAACTTGCATTCCATGCACTAAAGGTAATAGCTTAAGGGTTAGCTATTTTTATTAAATGTATGTAAATCACATGCATAATTATCTTAACTGATGTATCAATTTATTTTAAAAGAAAGGCTTGGGAGGTGTAGCCATTGTTTTGCAGGAATGTGTGCTTATGCGATGGAAGCATTAGTTTTTGTGATGACTTTTACACAGCACATATGAGGTATGGGTCGACAAGGTACTTTACTTGCTTGCCATGAATATACATGAGTAGATGGAGAAACTACTATAGTACAGATATGTGAAATGATTGGTTAATATTTTATGGATCTTGACATCATTTTATGTTGAAAGCATCATATCACGGAATGATGGTGACAGGAACAAAGGAATATTATGTTTGTCATGTACAAAGGGAAATTAGGCTTGTCCTGGTGGCAGGTAAATGATTAATGTTCATGAAGATGAGTGTGAGTTGTAGGAAGGTCCAATGTGTGATGGTCCATCATAGGTACATCCATGCCACCAAGATGTGAAGATATGAAGACCAGAGGGTAAATGGTATCATATTTATTGAATGGTTGAAAGCTAGATATTGTATATTTCCTTGTTATATTATATAAACTATGGTTAAGGGATGGTCTCCCTTATAAGCCATTGAGTGATGGGCTGAACACCCTCACGAGAGTTTAATAATAAATTTAAACGTTTGCTGGTTTTCACCCTACGGGGTTTCCAGGGTATATTGGTGTTCAATGGTGTGAATGATTATTGTGTCTAGATGATGAGGTTGATTCCTTTTTTGTTATGATGTTCATAATGACAATTATGTGATGACTATATGAGTAATGGGATGAATGGATGGTTACATCATATAGTATTGAGTTAATATACTGTAATGGAAGTTGTTAAGGGTTAAGGAGTTTACTATTCTTATTTATAAAAATTACACTGTGAACTGTTAAACATTCTGTGTAATGATGAGTAACTTGTATAAAAAAAATTTAACTCCTTACATTTCCCTGTGAAGTTAATGGTGTATGTTACACTTCCATATGAAATAAGTTATTTATAAAAGAATAATATGTTTAGGATTAGATAGTTAATAAAATGTAAATAAATTATATTAAAAATATTATAATTTATTTTATTATTATTACTTATAAATATAGTTGTGAGATTTTTTTAATTAAAAATTGAAAACTGTAAAATAAAAAATAAACAATTCATTAAAACTACGATGAAAAATATTTCATTAAATTCCTCTCATCAACCCGGTCTATCAACATGGTTAGATACAGAATGGTGAACTAGCATAAAATAATGAAACGGTTGATTGATCAAACGTAAGGATGGATTGTGTAAATCGAAACCCTCACGTCTAAAAAAACCCAAGTCACTTTTAATAAAAACTCTTCCTATTTGTAACAAAATAATAAATCATTATATTATGAAAAAAGAAGAGGAGAAAACTTCTCTACTATCGCTCCTTGTCTAACACTAAAAATAATTTTCAATGTTAAATCGTAAGCCTGTATTTAATAAAACATTACTTAACCCACCTATTCCTAAACAAATATGTCTTTCGTCATAATTGTAATACTTAGGGTACGTTGGAAATGGAATATAATGATGTTAGAGACTCTTGAAAATTCGTATGTGGGGCTTTAGAAAAAGAATGTACATATCTGTGTGTCATGTCGATTGGCAGATCATAGAGCAACTTGCCACATAGACGTGATCGATTATTTTAACAAGGCCAAACAATTCAATCGAGGATTACCCGTCAAAAAAAGATTCCATAAATTGGCACCCTCGGTTGTGATGAGATTTCAACCCTCCGAATTATGCATATTATGGACGTATGCCATGGCGTCTCCTTATAATAAAGATTTAATTATGTTTACATTTAATAAAGGGAGATTCATATAATTTATATGACTTCATAATTTTATGATCAACTTGTTTCCTTACTATGAGTGAAGAGAGCTCTTTAAGAAAACAAAAATAAATACACTACATACTCCCAGTTTTCCTAAATTTTAAGAACATAAAATATTTTTATAAATTTATAAATAAACATAAATTATTTTATTATTTTAAAATTTTATAAAGATTAATTAAATATTTTTATTACAATATAATCAAATATTCATATATAAAATATTCAATAAAAAATATAATGGAGTAGTTTTTAAATGTGACTTTATAACAGATTTTGGTTAGAATGAGATGGAAAAAATTGTGGTCAAATCTTCATTTGTGTTTTCTGAATCATATTTTTATTATATATATGGATTCAATACTCTCTAAATCTCTGAAGCGTGAAGAGTTTACCAATCAAACTTACGATTTTAATGAATCCCTCTCATATTGTAAACAAATTAAATTAGAAAGTAAACTAGAAAACTTTCCAAAAATTCACACTAAAAAATTACTCAAAATATAATTTTTTTTCTATTTGTAATTTTTTATTAATAATTTGTTTAATTATAACACATTATTTTAAAAAAGTAACAAGTTAAAAAGGCCATATAAATATAAGCTAGACATGAATATTTGAAATAATAAAAAGACTGCACCTAATATTAGATAATATAATATTATTAATAATTTACTTATATAATTATAAAAATATTGTGACATATAAAAATTTAAATAATTTTTTTAAATATTTATTAAATGTTAAATAAAGAATATGTATTTTTATTCCTATTAACAAAATACATGCACAATAGGTTGATATCATTTAATGTCCATTTTTATTCTTATTAACAAAATGGATTTACAATAGGTTGATATCATTTAACTTGCATTTTTATTCTTATTAACAAAATGGATGCACAATAGGAACAGTCCGAACAGAACTTACATACAGGAGAAATTTAAATAAGGACACTTTGCATCAAAACGCCGGTTTGCGGAGCTTAGAATCTCAAGACTGTTTCTACTGGAACTTCAATGAAACAGTAGGAAAACAATAATTACAAATGAAAGTAGAACATTTAAGTAGGAACTGTAGCACATATAAACCGACTCTCAACTCTACTATCGTTGGCCAGACAAAGACCCTGGAATTCAAAATATACATATATTAAATAAGAGTAGGGTTTATTTCGGTAGTCCCGTCTATGAATGGAACCCAAAATGCAATACGCAGAGTGTTTACTATGTAAATAGTAAAACTACTGTCGCCCACGGCATTGAAGTATTTCGAAACCCAGAAGATAACTTTTAGCCGATGGATAAGCCATGTCCAGGCAAGGAAAGAGTAATTCTGTAGGCTAGAAATTTAAGCTTTGAAGTGGAGAGGGCTTCACCAATTAAAAAAAACACGGAGTCATGTACATGTGCCAGGAAGTGAAAACGTTGTCAGCCCGATAGCCGAGGGTTTTGTAATGTTAAAATTTAGAAGCGAGGGTTCGACTCCTCGTACCTGCGGAAGAGTTGGAGGAGAAACCATTAGCAAAAATAGCAGACAGGGTTCAAGAGTATTAAATGGCATGGAAAACCAAACTTCTTAATAATTATACCTGTGTAAAGATGAAAATTGGAACTGTAGCAGAGAATTTCGCCGGACCATCTGTGTTAGGCAAATATGAAAATCATAAACCGAGCCCGAGATTAGACCATTGTAAATGCAGTGCAAGAATATTAATTTACGAAGTAGAAACTTGAAATGGGGTTTGGATGCAAAGTTTACTTATGACACTGGGAAGGTGCCTATAACTCTTGAAGGTAGTCGGCCCAGGGTTACCATGCTAGAGGTAAATTACACACCATTAAAATCAACTTGTAGAGGTAAACTGTGACAGATTGTTAAACTCAAAACCATAGAAACCATGGAGAATGAAAATAACTAATAAGGAGACTGTAAATGGATGCATTCAAACAAACAAACCTGACATTATATAAGTGAAATGGCGGAGAAACCAAGTTGAGAGTACGCCAAGCTGAGAGCTCTAAACAGTAAGAAAATGTGCTGAGCACTTTGTGAATTCTGTCATGGGGACACTGAGTTACAGGCCTCCTGTAGCATCGACTGGAAGCCGAGTCAAAAACCCTCCCCAACTCTCAATGAAACTGGCAAAGAGCGCCAAAGTCATTTCCACTCCTTGGAGAGAAAAGAAGTATCCCGAGGAAATCTAGACACATGTAACTTAGTACCTCTGGAAAGATCACACATAAATGACCACATTCGAAGCCAAGTGGAGCGGCATTTTCCAAGAAGACCAATAAATTACAACTCATTTAATAAGATAGATGGCGCAAGCTCCAGGGGTTCGAACTAGACAAATAGCATGTACGTGCCAATACCATATATTAATTAAACATATGTAAAAGCTAAACCATATTGTATGTAATCCGAACTTGCTGTATAGCTATGTTAATCAAATTAAATTGTATGGAGAAAAGAAGAAAGAAAAACAATTATATTGATTGCGCCTATTGCTCTGTCCGGCAATGTATAGTGAAGGGATGTGGTTATTACTGTTAGGAGTATATGAATTAATTTTTTTTGTGTTGGTAAAACTTTAATGTTAATAGATGTGACAAGTGGTATCAGAGCCGGTTGCTACACTAGGATCCTAAGGGTCTACTAACAGTGAAGTTGTGCATGTGTTTAGTGCACTGAGAAGAAGCACGTGACATTAGGGAAGTAGAAATGTCACAGTCACAACTGGACGCTCCAACAGTCATGAATCCAGAAATGTGGGTTCAACTAACTATTGAGCAGCATCAAAAGACCAGTCAATTATTGGAGGCACAACAGCAACAAACTGCATTATTTTTAAATACAGTGCAACAACTACAAGAGGAGATGGTGAGAGTTCGGAAGGACAATGAGAGGTTGATGCAAGATCAAGAAAGGATCTTAAAAAGTTTGTCTGACAAACAAAATCAAGAAAGGGGGCATCCCAGTGTGGAGAAAGAATTGTCTACGGAACAAGAGGAACAACAAACTGGACATCACACCACAGGCAGGATTTAAAAGAGTGCTTCTCAAAGGAGCAAAAACAAGAACTATAACGAAGCAGAGTCAGACAATGAGTCTGACTAGTGAGGTGCTAAGAAGCAGAAAGTGGAACTGCAGGGGGAGTTTCGCAAGATCAAGCCACCAACATTTGATGGTGAGGCAGAAGAGGTGGCTCAAGCATGGCTGATCAATATAAATAAATAATTTTAGGTATATGAGTACAACAACAATCTGAAGGCCAGATTGGCCATATACCAGTTACGAGAAAAAGCCACCTTGTGGTGGGAGGAGGTGAAAAACGTACGCAAAATTGATGAGCGAGATATCACATTGGAATTGTTTTAGAAATATTTTAAGGACAAATATTTGACAGAGAGGTTTTATGATGACAAAGCTAAGGAGTTCCATGATCTTCGGTTGGGACAGATGAACATGGATGAATATGTCACAAAATTTACCTCCTTGTTGCATTACGTACCTTACCTTCGCGAAGAAAAAGCCAAGGTTCAAAGATTCCTAAGAAGTCTACCTGCTCATATGAGAGAGCAGATAGAATTCGTTAATCCATAGACCATGGATGAGGCTATCCTCAAGGCAAGAATGTGTTACCAACAAAATAAAGCCAAGGGGGAAGGAGGAAAAAGCTGGTAGCCAAGGAAGAACCCGAAAAATACTTTTACCTTCAAAGGTAGTAAAAGCAGTAACTTTAAAGGTTCAACACGGAATTCAATCAGAAAATAGTTTGGTAAAAATCATCAAATAAATAAGTGGCCAGCAGAGGAGAAGCCCATGGAAGCATCCAGCAAGCTAGAACGGGAGCAGATTTCGAAACCCCCCCTAAAGTGCTGAGGCTGTGGAGAGGCTCATTACTATAAAAATTGTCCCCAACGAAATAAAGTGATACAGTAGCAAATCTACAAGAGGCATCTACAGTGGGAGATGTGGCACGAAATGTACCTCGCATAAATGCAGCCTTGGAGGATCGACAGGCTGATTTTCAGCCCACGATGATTGAACTAGAAGGTACAATACTAACCAAACCTATTTTGATTTTAGTAGATCCTGGAGCAAGTTTAAGTTATGTAAGTCCTAAAGTAGTGGAGTCATGCAACTTAAAAGAGCAGAAATTCAAGAACTCCTGGTTAGTTCAATTAGCCACTGGGGCAAAGCGTAAAGTAACTGCGAAAATTCCTAACTGTGTTCTGGAAGTAGCAGGGCAGCAGTTACAAGTAGACTTAAATATCTTACCATTAGGGTCATATGACATATTTTTGGGTATGGATTGGCTGGAAGGACGTTGGGCCCTAGTGGACTGCAAGGAAAAGGTTATTCATATCAGAATGCAAGATGGTACGCGTAAGGAAATTCGAGGAATTAAAAGACCAATACAACTACATCCCATAACAACATCTCAAATGGGAAAGTGTATCCGGAAAGGGTGTCAAATGTATGCCATCCAAGTGGAATATGCAGATTCCAAGGAAAAATCTCCCATAATGGAGGATATTCCTGTGGTACAGGAATTCTTGGATGTGTTTCCAGAAAATATTCCTGGATTGCCACCCAAACGGGATATTGATTTCACCATTGAATTTCTACCGGGAGCCACTCCGGTATCAAGAGCGCCCTATAGAATGAGTGTTCCAAAGTTAACAGAGCTAAAGATGTAGTTACAGGAATTAATGGACAAAGGCTATATCCGCCCAAGCGTGTCTCCTTGGGGAGCACCAGTTCTTTTTGTTAGAAAGAAAGACGGGACCGTACGCATGTGCATGGATTACCGACAACTAAATAAGTTGACGGTTAAGAACAAATACCCCTTGCCAAGAATCGATGACCTGTTTGATCAAGTGAGAGGGGCTAAGGTGTTCTCTAAGATAGATTTAAGATCTAGGTATCATCAGATTCGGATCAAGGATGAGGACATCTGTAAAACAGCGTTCTGCACACATTATGGGCATTATGAATTCATGGTGCTGCCCTTCGGCTTGACAAACGCACCAGCAACATTCATGAGGTTGATGAATGGCATCTTCCATCAGTTTTTGGATAATTTTGTGCTCATTTTCATAGATGACATACTGGTATATTCAAAAAGCGAGGAAGAACATAAAGAGCATTTAAGGATAGTTTTAGAAATGTTGAGGAAACATCAGCTTTATGCTAAGTTTAGCAAGTGTGATTTCTTTAAATCAGAAATCCAATATTTGGGACATGTTATATCAGCTAAGGGGATATCGGTAGACCCCAAGAAGATCAAAACTATTATGGAATGGCGGGTACCTCAAAATGTAGCGGACATTAGATCATTTATGGGTCTAGCTGGATATTATAGAAGGTTTATAGAAGGATTTTCTAAGATTTCTTTTCCCATTACATCTTTGCAGAAAAAGGGTAAGCCTTTTAAATGGACAGAATAATGTCAGAGCAGCTTTGAAAAGATGAAACAACTCCTAACCACAGCACCAGTGTTGAAGGTAGCTGACCCTGGAAAAGAATATGAAGTTTGCACCGATGCCAGCAAGGAAGGAGTTGGTGCAATATTAACTCAGGAAGGCAAAGTGGTGGCTTACGAGTCTAGGAAGTTGAAGGAACATGAGCAGAGATATTCTGCCTATGACCTGGAGCTCACAGCAGTGATGCATGCTCTCCGAGTATGGAGACATTACCTACTGGGTAAAAGATTCATACTGAAAACAGATCATAGCAGTTTGACAAATTATTTCAAGCAGGTAGACTTAAATTCTAGACAGGCAAGATGGAACGCCTTTCTGAGTGAATTTGATATGGAAATCCAGCATATTAAAGGGAAGGAAAACTGAGTGGCAAATGCATTTAGCAGAAAAATGCATGAGGTGTATGCCTTATACTACAGTCAACCAGCAAGTCAACTGTTGGAACAGTTAAAAGAAGAAGCTCAAAAAGATCCGGAATATCAATATCTATATCAGCAAATGGAGGATATCGTGCAGCAAGGAAAGTCCTCAAAATTTGGAAGGAACAAAGATCAGATATTGACCTTCCACGGAATAATCTATGTACCTAACTGTACCGGTCTTAAAGAGTTAATCTTGAATGAATACCAACGCAGTAATTATGCTGGTCATCCGCGTTATCAGAAAATGCTCACTGCCATACGAAAGGTATACTATTGGCTAGGTATGCAAAAGAACATTGCTGAATATCTAAGAAAATGTTTGGAATGTCAGTAGGTTAAAGTGGAGCATCAACATCCTACCGGATTATTACAACCCATACCCATTCCTGAGTGGAAGTGGGAGGTTATCTCCTTAGATTTTATCACCGGGCTACCACGAACAAGAAAGCAAAATGATTCCATCATGGTGGTAGTAGATAGATTAAGTAAATATACGCATTTCATACCGGTACAATCTACATATAAGACAGTGCAGATTGTAGATATATTCATGAAGGAAATTTTTAGGTTACATGGCATACCTAAAACTGTGATTTCTGATCGAGATGTTAAGTTTACATCCTCGTTCTGAAAAACCTTTTTTACCGGTCTGGGAACACAGATAAATTTTAGTACTGCATATCATCCTCAGATCGATGGGCAGACAGAGCGAATAAACCAAGTTCTGGAAGACATGCTGTGCATGTATGTGATGCAACAACCGGTTAAATGGGAGGATTACTTACATCTGGTGGAATTTTCCTACAACAACGGGTATCAAGAATCCTTAAAAATGAGTCCCTTTGAGGCATTATATGGAAGGCAATGTCGTACACCCATAAACTGGAGCAGTCTAGAAACAAAATTATTGTTGGGACCCGAAATGTTAGCTGAAGTGGAAGCTGAAGTTAAAAGAATAAGGCAGAATTTAAAGACGGCACAGGATAGACAAAAGATGTACACAGATAATAAAATATCCTACCGTGAGTTCACTGTAGGAGAGCACGTATACGTAAGAGTTAAGCCCAAAAGGAGTACCATGAGATGGACCTCCTGTGCCAAATTGGCTCCCCGCTATTGTAGACCTTTCCAAATACTAGAAAGGGTGGGACCAGTAGCTTATAAGCTAGCCTTACCTAGTCATATTCAAGTACACAATGTATTCCATGTGTCCTTACTGAAGTGATATGTGCATGATGAAAGACATGTGATTCATTGGCAAAATATTCAGGTAGGAAAAAGGGATAGGAATCCTAACGTGAGGTTTTGAATAGTGGTTGTATGCTAACTCAAAAATACTTGTTTTTTAGGTACAAATGGACGACGAGTTTCTGGTTGAGCCGCAACGCATACTTGACAGAAGAGAAATTGATCTCTGCAAGCGAGCAATCATCTAGGTAAAAGTGCAGTGGAAGCACTTCAGACCAGATGAAGCTACTTGGGAGGATGGGAACTTTATGCGGGAAGCTTACCCGGAACTGTTCACAAGACTGGGTTGAGACACCGAGGATGGTGTTGCTTCCAGGAGCGGAGGATGTAACAACCTCATTAAGGTTAACTAGTATTAACTAGTTAGAGACTTTTTATTATTTTTAATTTTCTGCTAAGGAAAAAAGACTTGAAGCTTTATTGTACAATTTAAAGGAAAAACACAAACAAATTATTTTATTAAGAATAATTAAAGTAGGAGGATTAAATAATGAAAAGTAAAATCTTTTAAGCTGCTGGTAAAAATTTCCAAGATGTAACACCCCCAAGTTCTATGCTTTTCAAATTAGACATTTGAACATACATCCATAGGGGAGTGGACCCCAATGGATAATTGTTATGTGGATATGGTTAAATACTTAATTATGAAAAAATAAATAAAATATTGTGCATGCACTATGACCAGATGAGAAAGTGAGACCACATGCCTAATCCATGAGGTAATGGAAAAGGAAAAAGACTTTCCCCAAATCTTTCAAAAATCCTTGAAAGAAATTATTTCTAATTTAGATTTTTGAAGAAAAATCTAAATTTCCCCAATGAAGAGGAGTAGTTGGGAAGAGGTGAGAAAAAGCTGGAAAAGCTGAGGAAAAGCTTAAAGCAGCTTTAAAGAGTCCCAAAATGGGAAGCCTAGGCTAAACAGGAATAAAGCATCCCGAAATTCTGGACGCAGAATTGGAAACAGGCTTTGGGGAAAGCACAGCTTGAATAAGCTGCTCCAGAACAGATTGAGGTTAGTCTGTTCTTGGAGGATCTCTACTCGGGGGTGAATCCTGGGAGATAAAGAGGATTCTAAGGTTGGGAGGACTGGTCATGGTAGAGGTATGCATGCCTATTGTTGGAGATTGATGTAAGTCTGTCTTAAATATATCCCTGCCTTATGAATGGTGATGTTATAATTTCTTATACAATTTATGAATTGTGATGTTATAATTTCTTATGCAATTTATGAATTGTGATGTTATAGTTTCTGATGCAATTTACGAGTTATTATGTTATGGTTCATTATGAAGATTGTAGATTGATTATTGGTTCAGTAACTCATGTAATTGTAAACCAAAGCTATTGATAGCAGAGACAAATGGTTGGAATATAGGGATGAGTATCTTGTAAAATGGAGTTAGAGATGGTAGATCCTTTGAACAGCTGATCCCATGATTATGTACAGGGGTAGCTTGCTGCCTTTCCAAGGAACATTAACTTACTGTGTGTATAGACAGAAAATGTTAACAAACCAGTAACCATGAACAGCAAGTACCAAATAACTAAACATATCATAACAATATTGGTGACACAGAATTCCCTGTAACAAACCACAGAAGATAGGACACAACAACTCTGTGATAGTAGTATGGGGTTCAGGATGTTAGTTGGGAGGCAATGGAAGGAATTGTAAAACTAAGAATGTAAATTATTCTATTAACTGGAAGTGTAAACATATGAAAGCAGAAGTTGAAGCCTAACTAAGTAAGAGGATCTAACACTAGGGAGTCTAAAATATCCAGTTCAGTATCCTCTCCTATTTGATTTAAGCAAAGAGGATCTGTGTCCTAGGGAATCGTTGAATCTGCACCCGAGTGTCAACCAAATTGAATGTTGTAACAGTAAAATAAAAGGGAAATCCTACTTGCACAATCATTGTGTGATAAAAAGTGGTGTGAGGGAAGATTGTAAGCATATGTAAGAATACAATGAACAGAGCATCTGGTTACCTCCCATATAAACTGTTGGGAAAGTAGTGGGAGCCATGGAGGTTAACTGAGTATAGATAGAGGTATGCGAGGAGGCATACATCTATATCTCGATGCTGCACTTTAAAATGTTGGAAATTTTATAAGGCCTGCAAATGTGGAAGTTTGAGTAAGGGCCTAGTGATCATCTAGAGTTGGACACAACTCTGAACAGAAAACCTGAGAAATACAAAGTATTATATATATATAGATATATAAGTCTACTAGATGGACTGAGAAGAGGGGAGGTCAAGTCCAAAAATTCTCATGGAAATTCTTGTAATCCATGGCTGTCTATAAATGCTGAAAAGAATCTAAACCCCGGATAACCGTCTGAATTTGTAAGTGATTCAGTATAAAAACTATAATTGTTATCGGCGCATAAAGCAGAAAATAATTGAGTTATGTTGTATGTGTAGCACTCATTACAGGTTCAATTGTCTTCCCCATTCGGGGTGATGTATCTAGACATGTTAGGAAAATGAAAAAAAAAAAGTGGGTCTGGGAGACGTGACACAAGAATAGGAGGTGGTTGGGAACAGTTGGAAAAACAGTTACCTACCCTCGAGGGATAAAAGGAAAATCCAGGAGAGGGGCAGGGGTTTTGTCTTTTGTTTTTGTTTTCTGAGCAAGAAGGGTGAAGTATTTTCTTGAGCTGGAGGAGGTCCAGTTGAAAATAGCTTCTGCAACCCTAGAGAGCCAAATTACCTGTTTGTGGCTGGATTGGCCATCCAGAGGTCACAGCAGAAAGTTTCCACTGTTGCTCGTGGCACCATCCAGATTCTGGGCTAGGGGGAAAGTAGGGGACGTAATAGCCTCCCTTGAAGGTTGGGTGGACAATAGCTTAAGCGTCTATGTATACAGATAAGTATTTCTGTGCATTGAATATTTATTTAATTGTAAATTTTGGAAGTAACTCTATCATTGAGGAACTGTTGGCAGTGTAGTCTGTTAGCTTATAAAGATTTCATGCAGAATTGTGTTATTGGGACAAAAAGTAAATGAAAATCTGTAGAGAATTCTATCTATTGTTTACTTAATGTAAACTGTTATTATAGAATATAAATGCTGCTACCTTCCGTTTTCTACTGTTTAGTAGTTGATTATAGAATAAAAATTGTTGCTATGCTTGATGATTACAGTATTCAGGAAAAAAAAAAGAGAATCCTAATACATTAGCAGAGAACAAAGTGATGATCATATAAATATAGAATGCTTCAGCCAAAGATTAAACAATAGAAGAAAAACATATAAACAAGCATAATGGCTATACATAAGTTTCGCTAACATAGATGGTAGGTCGTAGCCTACCGAGACTTCCACTCTGCAATAACACCAGTAGACACCCAGATAGGCAAACATGTATGCATGTAAATGATAGACATTGACAAGAAACAGTTCCAACAGGCTGTACACAACCGAAGAGCGGTGAGCGGTGCATAACCTATTCCCTTCAGAGTGACAGTACAAAGCGCAAATAGAGCTACGTCAAACAAAATATTTTTATGCATGCAAGATTGGAACAGTCCGAATAGAACTTACATACAGGAGAAATTTAAATAAGGACACTTTGCATCAAAACGCCGGTTTGCGGAGCTTAGAATCTCAAGACTGTTTCTACTGGAACTTCAATGAAACAATAGTAAGACAATAATTACAAACGAAAGTAGAACCTTTAAGGAGGACCTGTAGCACATATAAACCGACTCTCAACTCTACTATCGTTGGCCGACAAATACCCTGGAATTCAAAATATACATATATTAAATAAGAGTAGGGTTTATTTCGGCAGTCCCGTCTACGAATGAAACCGAAAATGCAATATGCAGAGTGTTTACTATGTAAATAGTAAAACTACTGTCGCCCACGGCATTGAAGTTTTTTGAAACCCAGAAGATAACTTTTAGCCGGTGGATAAGCCATGTCCAAGCAAGGACATAGTAATTCTGTAGGCTAGACATTTAAGCTTCGATGTGGAGAGGGCTTCGCCAATTAAAAAAAACACGGAGTCATGTACCTGTGCCAGGAAGTGAAAACGTTGTCAGCCCGACAGCCGAGGGTTTTGTCATGTTAAACTTTAGAAGCGAGGGTTCGACTTCTCGTACCTGCGGAAGAGTTGGAGGAGCAACCATTAGCAAAAATAGCAGACAGGGTTCAAGAGTATTAAACGACATGGAAAACCAAACTTCTTAATAATTATACCTGTGTAAAGATGAGAATTGGAACTGTAGCAGAAAATTTCACCGGACCATCTGTGTTAGGCAAATATGAAAATCATAAATCGAGCCCGATATTAGACCATTGTAAACGCAGTGCAAGAATATTAATTTACAAAGTAGAAACTCGAAATGGGGTTTGGATGCAAAGTTTACTTACGATGCTGGGAAGGTGCCTATAACTCCTGAAGGTAGTCAGCCCAGGGTTACCATGTCAGAGGTAAATTACGCACCATTAAAATCAACCTGTAGAGGTAAACTGTGACAGATTTTTAAACTCAAAACCGTAGAAACCACGAAGAATGAAAATAACTAACAAGGAGACTGTAAATGGATGCAGTCAAACAAACAAACCTAACATTATATAAGTGAAATGGCGGAGAAACCAAGAAGAGAGTACTCCAAGCTGAGAGCTCTAAAAGGCAAGCAAATGCACGGAGAACTTTGTGAATTCTGTCATGGGGATGCCGAGTTACAGGCCTCGTGTAGCGTCGACTGGCAGCCGAGTCGAAAACCCTCCCCAACTCTCAGTGAAACTGGCAAAGAGCGCCAAAGTCATTTCCACTCTTTGGAGAGAAAAGAAGTATCCCGAGGAAATCTGGACACATGTAACTCAGTACCTCTAGAGATATCACACATAAATGACCACATTCGAAGCCAAGTGGAGTGGCATTTTCCAAGACCACCAATAAATGACAACTCATTTAATAAGACAGATGGTGCAAGCTCCAGGGGTTCGAACTAGACAAATAGCATGTACGTGCCAATACCATATATTAATTAAACATATGTAAAAGCTAAACCATATTGTATGTAATCCGAACTTGTTGTATAGCTATGTTAATCAAATTAAATTGTATGGAGAAAAGAAGAAAACAAAAAATGATTATATTGATTGCGCTTATTGCTCTGTCTATTAATGTTTACTGAAGGGATGTGGTTATTACTGTTAGGAGTACATGAATTAATTTTTTTGTGTTGGTAAAAATTTAATGTTGATAGATGTTACATTAACCATTTAATTAGATCTTAAATAATAAGTATTAGGCATACTTCCAAATATTTGAATCTCACCTTATTTTAAAAATACTAATTAAAATAATTTTATAAAAATTACCATTTAAAAAAGTAAACTTCATACTATCAAAGTCTCCAAACTAACATTAAGTGAATATTTACATATGCTAATGATAATTACTCACATTATTATGATAATTACTCACATTCACTTTTATAAAAAAATATAATTAAATAGTTTTAGTAAATGGTAAAAGATATTATTTACACTACTTTTTTAAATATTTATGAACTAGCAATTGCACCATATGTTGCAAAGGAGACACTGTAAGGTTGTGGTATATGAAAGAATAAAATATAAGAAAGAAGAGGTAGTAGGAACTTTCTGGGCTCCAACTAATCCTCCAGAATAAGAGGTGGAGAATTATGTCTATTGGACCTCAAATCAAAAATATCAACAACTTCTTTGTTATTAATTGCATGTAAGATGTGTTTTTTCATAATGGATGAGACAATTTGGCCAAAGTAATCAGGACCTCTATATGAAGAAATCTGCATGTTTATTTATTTTCTGCATGAAGGATGCACTTGGTTTTTATGACCAAGTTGCGCATACTTCACCCTTCCACAAAATTATTTGCTTCTATCACATTCTCAATGTTGAATTCCTATGATACTACTCCTAGAACTCTGACTCTGCTCTACAGCTATAATTATTTAATGGAATAAAAACTTATCACTATGACATGTTGTACTTCATAAGAGACTACTAAGAAGTTTAAGTATGGTAAATCCGCCTTCACCTTTCATTTGAACATAGAGCATAGAGTTATCTTAATCGTCAATTTTATGGATAAAAGACATTTGGGCCCTTTCTAACCCTTGGTTAAGATTGATTTAGGCCATCTTAGTTCCCCCAGATAAAGAAACTAAATTTCACATGAATACCATAGGTCGATA
Organism: Pinus albicaulis; assembly: GCA_034641835.2. Lineage (NCBI taxonomy): Eukaryota > Viridiplantae > Streptophyta > Pinopsida > Pinales > Pinaceae > Pinus > Pinus albicaulis. The sequence continues at coordinate 577,217,691 of CM076578.1, read as the reverse complement.
CTATGGGATGTATTTATAGTTTATCATTATTTTATTTTATTATTTTTATCTTTTATTGTATTTTGACCTAGTTAAAATGTTGATTATATTATGCCAATCTTTTTATTTAATTTACTTTTATTTTTAATTTTGTGTAATTTGACATAGTCAAAATGTTAAACATGACATTACAACCTTTTTATCATTTGGTTGGAGAGCATAGTAGCACAAAAATGTAATATTTAAATATATAAATAGTTATTTTCCTTTTTTTATATTGTTTTTTATCCATGAAATATAAATTAATTGGTTTGTGTGGAGTTTAATTTTATGATATAAATTTTATTATAAATAAAAATTTTATGCTTATCCACCAAAAAATTTAATGTTCATGTATTTTACAATTTTTTTTTATTCATTAAACTAATTTATGTCAAATCTAGTTTTATTAAGTTATTAATTTAAATTTTATTAAAATATTTGAGGTTAAAATCTAATTTGGAATTTTAAAAAAGATTACATATTTAAAAAAAATTCATTATTGATTTAATTTTTTATATATTAAGAAATAATACTCGTGAATTATAAAGCAGTTGTAACATAAATATATATAACAAAAGAAACCATGTATTTTTGGAATAATAAAATAGTTGTAACAAAAATAATATAGAACAAGAAAAACTTTGTATATTTAGATGTATGAAAATTTAGATACATTTTATTAAGTAAATTTTAAAAAAAATAATGGTTATAAACATTTAAAAATAATTTTATTAGATAATTAATTTAGATCCAGAATTAATATTGATTTAGGCCAGTGATTTCCATGTCACAATTTCTGGAAGTTATTGATGTTACAGAAAACAACCGCACTATCCAGGATAAAATAGAATAAAAATTATGGAAGTTATTAATGGACGTTGCAGAAAATATTAAGGGACAATATTGATTTTACAAGATTGAAAATTTTCTAAATATACATTAATATTTTTTTTAAATAATTTGATAAATATACTTTATTAACATATATTGGCCAGGCACATCTTATAACCTCATACAAAATGACCATATCACACAAATAGAACGCTTCTTCAAGGAGAAATAATTTCTGACAACCAACAAATTTTCAATAAAAAATGCTCCTCCAACCATTTTGTTGTCACGATTTCAGTGATTTCCATGTCGCAATTTCTGGAAGTTATTGATGTTTCAGAAAACAATCGCACACTATTTAGGCTAAAATAAAATAAAAAAATCTGGAAGTTATTGATGGATGTTGCAGAAAACAACCCCACTATACAGGCTAAAATTTGTGTAACAAATTTGATGTTTTCTCACAATCAGCTATTGTAGTTGGCTAATTAGGAGCACCAACCTCTTTACATATATGTTGCAACTTGAAATTTTATGTTGCTACCATTGCAATTTTCTTATTAAAAATTAGGCTAAATGAATTATGATTAAAGGTGCTAAAGTGATAAACACCACCCAAATATAATAAAGATTAATTATCTCTTTATCATTTTCTCCGAATTTAAAAATAGCCCAAACATAATAACATTCATTATCTCTTTATCTTTTTATCATAAAAACTCTTAATTTAAAAATATCCCAAACATAATCAAGATTCACTATCTCTTTATCTTTTTATCAAGAAACTCCTAATTTACAAATAGATTTTTTTACAACATCTTTTCATCTTTTTATCATGAAACTCTATAAATATGCAAGTTATGGTTTATTATTATCACATACTCATTTTTTACTTAGAAAAAAAGAGATCTAAATCAAATAAAAAATATATATTGTAAGTAATATATCTCATTAGATACACATACATTTCATATTGACATAGAAAATATATGCTCTAAGTGATATATCTCATTAAAGACACATACATTCATATCGACATCAACAATGTTATATAGATTTTAAAATTGTCTATTAATTTCATTTAAAAAAATACAAAATACAAATAAATACCCATTAAATTTAGCTATTGTCTTATTTTTTATTTTCAAAAGCAAAACAGCTTACTTGTTTTCAACAAATTCGTTGGGAACATCTTTGTTTACACCGGGAACCTTTATTTTGATTGAGAATTTTCCATTCGATACTGTGCTTAGGTGTTTTCGCAAACTTTTGCCAATAGTGCTTATCTTCACTAAAAAAATTTCATTCAATGCTAGTGATATGCTCGCTCGCTTCTCGGTGATTTCACAAGTTTCATCACCTACAGTTGGATGTCGAGGACTCCTGGAATTCGATGTTTACATTTCAACGCTCAAATTCCTGTCATTTTCACCAAGCATTTCATGGGTTACATAACTATAATAGGTTAATTTGTGTTTTTCATTTCTCTGAAAAAAAATAATGAGGTAAATGATGAGGTAAAATATTTATATTAATTTTTTTAAATATGTTTTTTTGTTTAAAAATAAATTATTTTAAAATTTTATAAATATATTATAAGTTTAGTTATTTTGAAATTTTATAAATTTATTATTTAAAATTAAATTAAAAAGAATAAAAGTGATAAAGACGGTTAATTTTTTGGGTTAAAATAAAATAGGATTTTCAAGTTTGAAACACTTCTCTCCTCAAATTTAATGGTTTCAACAATTTTGGTAAATTTTCATCAATTTAACAAAGAATATTAAAAGTGTTTCTACAATATAATCATAAAATCAACTTGAAGAACATTTTTCCTATTTAATTCCATCCTCTCTTACAATCGTATGACAAGTAAGTATCTTCAATCATTTAACAAATGTATAATGAACTTGAAAAAATATATATATATATATATATATATATATATATATATATTATAACTATAATTTGATTATAAATATTTATTTTGTCACCTTCATCCTTAAATATTTACTACCATAAAAAAAAAAAAAAAATTACTTACCTTTATCGAAATAAACATAATTCATTTGCACCACACTATTCAATACATATAACAATGCCGTTTAACCAATGGATGCAACTGGATCTGAGTTCTATTAATTTTGACTATGATAAATATTAAAGGTAATAGTAAGAATATTTCTCCATGTATACATATATACCATTCATTATTGTGTATTTAGATTTATTCACTACACAATAGTGATAGACTTACCGATCATATCTCTCTATCATAATCTACCATAAATTTATCAACCATAAACCGTCTCTATCGTATTTATTGGCGCATTATTATATTGGTTTTACTCCAGTTGCATTACATACGGATCATTTGCAAAGTTATTCCTATACGCATAAATCCAATACTATCTACTTGTTTTTGGGTTGGTGGAGATCCACTTGGAAACAGACATTTAAATCTTACGGAGTTTGTTGTCAATCCCACTTGACCCAACTGTACTGCGCATTAACGTTGTATGGACAACTGCCATGTCCCTTGAGATTATCCTCCGGATTTGTTGCAGGGGTCTATCGATACTCATAAATTCGGAACTGCTAGCACACAGAGCATTTTGGTTGGGTGGGAGTTACAACTCGAGCTCTATACCACCGAAACCCTATGGTTTCTCCACCCCTGTTCTTCATAAAATATGCCAGCATTTTCCTGGCTCTCCTAGTGGAGTTTTCTGATCATGGCTCGACTCATTTTCCGTCGCTAAATGTTAAGATTCTCGCTGGGTTAGACTGCAGAGTTCAAAACTATGTTCATGCCCAGCTGCAAAGTTTCAAGTGCTGATACCCTGTGGCAAATACTTGCCAAAGAAAGCTTTTCAGGTAAGGGCACAGTTGATTTCGTAACTTGCACATCTAAATATAACGTTACTCGGATCCTACCGAAGAGTTTCTAAATGTTTTTCTTTAAGGATCTCAAAGATGAAATTATCTACAGTCTCTGCTGTACATTATTTATTTTAAGTAACATATTTTTCTGGTACGATTAATACCGCTTTTCCTTTTTATGCTTTCCAGGCCTGGCAGTTATGAATCCTTCATTAGCTTTCAGGTTAACACCTTTTTACCGGCTTTTTCATTCAATGATGGTTTTTAGTCCCCGTTATCTGGATAAGTTCTTGCGCGCTATCTCTTATCTCATAGTTTGGTTTTGTATTAACTATTGCAGGTTTGTTGCTTGTCATTTACTATACGAATGCACTTGCATTTATCAAGGTCCTTGAATGATTTCCTCACAATGCATTATTATACAGGTACCATGGTTTACAAAGGGAACCGAAACCCTAGGGTTCTGGTCTCATACCTTTCTGAATGCCTTCGTTGGGTTGTTTATTTCCTTTCATTAGTTTTATCTGATAAAGAATGTTAAGAGTCCAGAGACTCTCTGTATTTATTAGTTCTTTTTATACGGTCCGAAATCTTATTCAGAAACGTTTATGAAGGGTTTAACCCTCAAACCTATTCCAAGATTTATAAAAAAGGAAATAGATTCTCGTTTAACAGCTCTTTTATGCTCTCAAGTACATTTCCATTGATTGCAGAGTTATTATATATTACATGTTTAGTTCGGTTCTCGTTTTTCTTTCTACAATGTTTTTTGTAAATCTGACCGATGTGTAATTGTTTTGGTTTCTCTTACAAAATATTAACAGTAAGGGTTTTTACCCTCTGCATGCATACATTTTTTTTAAGTATACGTTCCGATTTTAGAGGAAATCTTGCTTATGTTTATTTGCTTCTTAAAGGGTATTTCTCATTTTATCTTTATCAGTTACTAAAGAATCTTTACTCGCTGTCTGGTACAGAGACAAGGGTTTCTGTGGAATTTTCGTATGTCTTCTTGTTTTTGACTCTGTAATAAAATTTAAACTGTTAACCAATCCTCCGTTGATCTTTTGTTTACTTTGCTCATAAACCTCTTCAGTAGAGTTAATCGGTGACAAGACCATCGTGGTAAAGTCTGAGTATAGAAAATGGGTTATAAAGATCAGTTGGTCTAGGGTAGGGTTTCACCCCAAACCCCAAACCTCAAGTTCTAATTTTCTTGTTTTCCGGGATGCTACATTATTCATTCATTAATAATTTATGTATACATGTTACAGTATGCATTATCTTTAGCTTTTATTAACATAATTACAGTTTGCATTCCTATTGTGTTCATAACTATATCTGTGCATACAATATGTTTATAACTGCAATGGAAAATTCTATTTACTTTCCTGTAGTTTGCAAAAGAATTCCACCACGTTCTTTATAGGGTCTATATATACATACTGCAGTCCAAACATGATATATATATTTTTCAACAGTAGTACCTTCTTTTCCTTTACACAGAAAATACAATTCTACCATTTAACAAAAGTTCAATATTCAATCCTCTACTGTTGTATTAGTATCAGTAATCTAAAACAGTCTAAAAATTCCATATTAAGAAAATAGCACAACATACTCAAAGTATTTATACTTATCTGGAACTTATTCTTCCAAGCTATGGTCCTCCCAACCATCAAGGGAGGCTATTACGTCCTCCACTTGCCCTCTAGCTCCAGAATCTGGACGGTGTCCCGGGTTAATAGTGGAATAAGTTTTCTTTCGACTATGACCTCTAGATGGCCAATTCAGTCAAACTCAGAAAATCTGGCTTTACAAGGGTTGTTGTGAGCCATTTTCAACTGATCATAACCGGCTCTAGAAAATACTCCCCTTTACCAATTGCACAGAACCCCTACTCCTCCCCTGGGATTCAGCTTTATCCTCAGAGGAGTAGGTAACTGTCTTTCCAACTGTCCCCAACCACCTCCTATTCTTGGAAACAACTAGTTAACACTAGTTAACTTAAATGAAGTTATCACATATTTATTTGTTAATAAATAGTATTAAAGAAATAGTTTTTTTTGACATATATTTAAAATTAATTTTTCATTTTTATATGTTATATATTAATTATAATTATCATATATTTATTTTATATTGATTATAATTAGCTTATATTTATTTTATATTCATTTTCATTATGGCTGAAAGGAACAAAGAGATCCATTATAGAGGAGTCACATATAAATCGCAGGCACATCAAAATATGAGCATGAGAATTATAAGCATGTGTAACGTTTCTTCTCAAACACTTCGAGTAAATATTTAAATGCCATCTAGTGAAATTCATAGAGGGTATTTACACATTACAATGCCTTGAAACTTTGTTTTCATTCCATATCTCCTATCCTAACTGCATTGCGGTCTTGAGGCAATCAAAACCAAGATTCTTGGAAAATTATTATCACATCTGGATTGGGTGCACTCCAATATTTTATTATTCATAGGACCATCGTTAGCAATAAAGTCTGGTTAAAAGGAAACTATTTGTATCACTGGCATTTTGATCAGATGTATGAAGTAGTAAATACAATTCTGGCTATTTTCATGTCTTAATTGCAATGAAATGTCAAAAACTCCACTAACCCTAAAGCCAATAACCATTAAGTGGAGCTTTAGCCTATTTAGTTTTCAAATTTGTTTAGAAAATAATAGAAATTTTAATAATATTTTGATTTTAATTTTTTTTAGAAAATAATAGAAATTTTAATAATATTTTGATAAAATTTAGCAAAATTTTTTGTAAATCTAAATAAGTTCTAAAACTTAAATATTTTGGACTAATCAAGAGTAAAAACAATTTCATACCAATAATAGATTAGTTTTCAGAAACACTTCGTTCATTCACTGATCCTTAATCAAGAAAAACTCGATAACCAAGAAAGTACAACCTTCTCAATCAGGAAAATTTGTTTGTCCAACTAATACATAAACGAGAAATAAGATACCATCCTATCCTGAAGTCAATTTCTCTCTGAGTAGCCATTTTATCCATCGATGACTCAGAGAATGGCACCATCCAGCTCGCTACAAGTACAATGCGTATTGAACCTTTCTGCTTTCCTTGCATTCTATTTTCAATTTTATAATAGATTCTTCAGCTTCAACATAGAAGCATATCAAATCATAGCACTTATTATCATGAATAACTGGTACTTAGTCTTATATATTTTTACAGCAGCGCTATGTGAAAGAAGCATATTGTGGGCTACAATATAAGGCTTTGTTGCAGAATCACCCGCTATGAAGTTTCCAAATCCAGGGGAACATCGACTGGGAGCTTCAAGACCAATATCTTAGCCAAAATATGAGAAGTAAAGTTGTTCATTTATAGTTACCCAATGCTTCACACAGTCCCCAAAAGCTCGAAAAAATTCTTCTGCAAACAAGCCGAAATCCTCCCTGAAAGAAAGAAAGAAAGAGAAAATTCTTAAATATGTATTTCCATGTTTTGAAAGAGTCAAACAAATATTTATGATGGGATGAGTGAATCTTACAGGATATTTTCGCTAAGGAATCCCATATACTCGTCTTCCAAAACATGTGGTAAGTCCCAATGAAAGAGTGTAATGAAGGGCTCTATATCTGCAATGCAAAGGCCATACACATGTTTTATAAATAGTGAGATATATATTTCTTTTCAATGGAAAACTTTGCATTCTTTGACTGGTAGATTTATAAATTTTCTGTGGACAACATATTTTCCCACATATTCATGAAAAATGATTGGATCCACTAACTCATCCATTGAAACTGAAATAATATATATATATATATATATATATATATATATATATATATATATATATATATATATATATAAACATTTTGAAGGAAAGAGCAGCATAGTTGAAACAGTAGCTAAATTGCATATGAAACCAACACACTAAAAGTCCAACATTTGAACTTCTCAACTTTGAACTCCAGTCCACAAGTGCTATAGATCATAGAGGGCTTGTGAATGATTTCTCTGTTACCATTATTGAGAAGCTCGTTTATGAGATTATTGTAATAAGCGATCCCTTCTTCATTCACTCCTCCATGTCTTGGAGCCCACTGTAGAAACAATTACTAAAAATAATTACAGAGTTACTAAAGGAGATGAAGGCAGAAAATGGAAAAAAAAGGACATTTCTTCTGCTTACTAGGAAAAATGCATGACCAGGAAATAGAAAAACAATAAATGTCCATTTCCATATATTTTAAGCGTTGAACATCTTCCTACAAATCATTGCAAATAACTTAAATTACAAAATAAATAATATTATTTACTATAACCTGGGGCCGAATGGGAAGTCAAGCCATGTAGAAAGAAATATTTCCAAACTGGCTACAATACAAAGGGTCTCCTATAGTTTGTTTTACCACCAACACAAACTAGCAATGGCATGCTGATAGATACATAATGCTGATGGATAGGTAATTTGGAACGGCAGAGGAACTACCTTGCAACTGCTGCCACTTGTTAGTGTTAATCAATGGTTGTGCATAATCTAATCGTCTAACATAGGATCTAATGGTACATATTAGAACAGAAAGGCATTTAGGAATGTTGTTTTCAAATAATAATGCCTTACAGCGTAATTACATATCATCCCTATTGGTATATGATGTTATCTTTTTATCAAGTATTGAGTTTGTAATAATATATTTTATTGAAAAATTATAAACATAAAAGTTAATGTGTGTTATGCAATGGTGAGGTAATTCGGGTTCATTTATTCGTTTTTAATTTTTTCATTTTCATGTTCTCCCTTAATATATTTGGCTCTTCATAAGGGGATTTGATTTAGAAGGAGCATTGAAGTTTGTATGGGTTTTGGTCTAGTGGTAGTTAGTTTAATTTGGGTTTAATGTTGGTTTCTAGGTAGAAAAATTATGTAAGATATTCCTAATTTGGGTTGTCTCTAATATTCTTTAGATTCCTATTTCCTTTTCTCCTTCAGGAGCAGAAGAGTTTGTCACAATAACAATGGTTCATCAACCTCTCTGAACAACAAAGGTTTTCATAGTAACAATGGTTCATGAAACTCTCATACTCACACAATAAGGTAGCATTCATGACAATCAACTATAGTAATACCCCTAACAATCCAAAAGAAAAATGAGGACGCTGAGAGGGAAGTCAAAATTGAGGGTAAGATTATAGAAAATGAAGAGGTCTTGGAGCACATCAATAATTGAATTCCGAATACAGGAAGTAAAACAATGAAACACACCAAATACATCAATACTATGGATATTTATTTGAAACTCAAAAACATAATGAGAAAGATGTAAATAGAGCCATAGGACTAACAAAATATTGGAGCAAAATATTTTATTATAAAATTCAACAAAACAAAACAAAAAACTATAATTAATCAACTTCATAAACAATGAAAAGAAACTAAACATCATGATGAGAACAATCACAAGAAAGTTTACCAATTTAAAATAAATCCACATGCCACCATCAACTATTAATATAATTATTTTGATGAAAAATAAAAATATAAAAAACTCCTAATAAACACTGACAATATTTAATAAATTATGCATAAACAGAAATAGAAAAACACTGTTTCTGGTCTGATTTCTGTTATAACACTATCATAAGCAAAGCTAAATTATAATGATGTATATGATATAATATAAATCATCAACCTAATTCTCGATTAAAAAATATATATTCTTACTTGAAAAAAACATTATATTATTAAAAAATATAAATAAGAAAAACAAAAAATACTAAACAAAATCTTTGCTTCACCCATACCTTATCTCCATTTTCGCTTCCGCCGTATCAAAAGACGCGTTCGAATTAAAATATGTATGAACGATTATTTATTGTTTTAGACATTATTATTTCAACACATTGCTAAACTTATGACCGTATCATGTGTTAGGTCCATTATTTTTGCGAAAGCGAAAGTTCGATAATTATTTTTTAGTGTTTCAACCATAGACGGTGCTTACATAAACTATGATTATGAAACTTCTTTTACGGTACGTTGAATATGAGACTCTTGAGAATTCGTACGTGGGATTTTAGAAGAATTAAAAGAATATATATATATATATAAAACGTAGGATTTTAGAAAAATTAAAAGAATATATATATATATAGGCCTAGAAAACCCGTGGATTATTTATTATTTGGAGGAACAACCGTTATCATTAAATTGCCCCCCTATGTTGAGATCAGATTTCAACCCTCGGAATTATGCATATTATGGATGTATGGTAAGGCGCGCATCTCCTTGGAAGTATGCCATGGTGTCTACTTATAATAAAAATTTAATTCAGTTTACATTTAAACCCTACTCTATTTTGAAAAGGAGATTCATACGACTTTATAGTATTTTCATTGCAATTTCAAATTATTAAAATTTATTAGATTTAAAATTATGTTTATTATTTTTTTCATGATGATGCTTAATTTAGATCAGGTTAGTTGGAATCTTAGATAGAATAGCTATTCTAAGTTTCTTTTAAGCTCAATATGCCGTAGAAAATTGTTACAGTCTGAATATTAAATCAAATAACCTTAGGCCAACAGAACCTCATTATTATTAATTGTTCGGACTAAGACATCTAATATTGTTAGATGGCCATTAATCCGTCCTTTACTTCTACAAGCACCGCTCAGCTTGCTTTATTGTGAAGGTTGCTTATAACTGATATTTCTTTATTTTGGAAGCTCCCCTTATGGTCAGTGCGGATTGTACTGACAATACAACTATGGCGCTCTCTTCTGTAAAATATGGGACTCCAGGAACTTATTCAATCAATATGAGCATCGGACAACCTTATGTATGATTAAATTTAAATAATAAAATATGTTCTGGAATAATATGATATGTAGTGCCAGAATATGAATATGTCTTGGAAGAGTAAGGATATGATAACGAATACAAATGGTGCGGAGAAAATAATACAAATGGCAGTAGAGAGGATGAAATTTCTACCTAGTATCTTTCCAAGGATATGGAGGAAGCTCGAAATCCAAGCGGGAGAATTAATGTTAATTTCAGTATGGCTTCGCTCCAACATAGTTTCCAGGAGGGTAGTAATTGCATGTGATGAACGTGTCACCACTGTTACATTTAATGATGGCACATCCAACATTATTTGTCGTTCTCCAAACAATCTGAGTGTAGTGCGTGCAGTCTTGACCAGAGCTGCAACTATTATTTGCATGGTTATACCACTTCTTCTCATCCACCCATGCACCCACTGCCTCTATAGCGTTCCAACCTCTGCCACTCCCCCAGAATATGTTCTCTCCGAAGGGACCCTCAGAATGCTGAAGGAGGGAATCACCTCTTCTTTCCCTTGCGTAAACACGAGCATAAGTTGCAAGCTTGACATCCCATTTCAGTGGAGGGACTCCCACTTCTTTTCTTGCCTCGTTCTGAGGAACCAGAAATCCTTGAATGGTTTCACTAATGTTCGCACCTGCCTCTGCAACCATCTGTAAGTTCGAGATTGCAACGCTCAAGACAGCTACTACAACCAGAAGACGCGATGGCTGCCTCATTTTTACGGCAACAATAACAAGGCAGCAGCTAATACTCGACAGATGTATCCTCGATATTGTTTCCGAAAATGCGGAGCAAACAATTCGCTAGCTGGCTGAAGAAAATGCTTTAAGATTTGCCTGCACTTGGCTTGTTTATATACTGTTTATGAAGACAATTAACAGAAGACCAAGACAGATTTGTAATAAGAAGGAAGGAGTCGATAAATAGTAGGTGGTGGCCGAAATGTTAGCAGTAAAACACTGGAGATAAGGTATCGCAGACATCAGATTCTCCCAACACCAAAATGTAAGGCATAAAGACGGACAGATAGATATGCATGGGTGGCTCATATCATTTTTGAATTTTGATCTTCGAGAAGAGGCGGCGGCAGGAACATATTCTGCTTGTTATGCACGTGGAGTAAAGCACGAGATATCCACCAGATTACAACGCCGGCGTCGTTTTTTGACATTGGTTGAAGGACACACCCGTCGCGAAGACGCGCAGTGCCCTGAAATGTGCCACATCTACCATTTGCAAAGGAATGACAAACCGCAGGTAGACCTGGGCCAACAGGCAAAACAGTATCGTTGAAGTAATCATTCGCGAGTTACAAGTAGGTCGACCTTGACCTGCAAGCAACTTACTTGACCCACAAATCGCTTAGAGTTGACAAGTTCCTTCGCTAGTTTATTTTAGTGCCGTGGGAAATTTATGGTGGTTATCTATGAGAAATTATGTCACATAGAATTAGATGATTAATCTGTTTATCTACTATAAGTAAAAACATACAAAAATATATTGAGATACTGCAAGTTTTCCAAAGAAAAAATACTGCAAATTTTCCTAAATTTAAAAAACATATAATATTTTATCCATTTATAAATCAACATAAAATATTTTATTATTTTAAAAATAATAAAAATTAATTAGATATATAATCAAATATTCTCATATAAAATACTAAATGAAAAATACTATATAGTATTATTTAAATTTTAGAAATATAAGTATTTTATATATTTATAAATAAATATGAAATATTTTATTTTTAAAATATTTTAAAAAGTAATAAAAATTAATTAAATATTTTAATTATTGAGTGCAATCAAATATTTTCATATAAAATACTAAATGAAAAATATTATGGAATAGTTTTTGTGTGTTCTTTTTTTGAGTTTTCTGTAGATTTTTATTTATATTATATGATTTATTTTTTTATTGATAAATTAAAAAGATCCTACATGATTTGTTTTGCACTTAAAAATAATAAAAAAAATATTGTTTTGCACTTAGAAATAATAAAAAAAATATTGATTTTTTTCTTTCCTTTTATTATGTTTATGTAAACTATAATTTTTAGGTGTTTCTTGGCCATTTCTCACATAACCAAATTAACTACAAATTTATATTTATTTTACATTTTCATTGTTTTGCTAATTAAATTCTTAAAAACTAGATATATAATTTAATTTTTTTTTTTAAATCATAAATATTTTTAAACCTAATATTTGATAATATAATATTATTAATAATTTAATTATAGAATTCTAAAAAGTATGATATATAAAAATTACAATATATAGAAAAGCCTAAAAGTAAATTTAAATAAATTTATTTAAATCTCTAAATATCAAAATTTAAGATAAATATTCTAAATATCAAAATTTAAAATATAAGATTTGTGATAATAAAAGATCAAAATTATAGTTGGAATAGAATATTATAATTAATAATAATAAAGAATTTTTTCAGATTGTAAATTCATTTTTGTTATTAATAATGTCCGTATTGAAAGGATAATATTAGTTTTTAAAGATTTTGTATTATAAATAGTGTGAGTATGTTTGGGATTTAATTAAAAAAATATTTCTTATTATTATAGTTTAATGAATGTTTGTGACTGAATTTATTAAATTACTTGTATTTTATATTTTATATGTATATGATATGTGATTACTTGCATTATTAAAATATTTTTCACTACACAAGTGATTTCCAATTGTAAGATTTTCATTCTCACTCATCTTATTACAATAATGGTCTTTTTACTTGCATTAATATATTAAAATTTATCTATATATAATAAATTAAATGACTAAATTAAGAAAAATAAAATATCTATATATAATAAAAATGAAATGTTTTTTTTAAATGAAAATTAATAATCTTTTATTTAAATATAGTAATAATAATAACTAAAATTTTCAATTCCATTTCAATTTCCATACCAACCAATTGTGAATAATCTTCTATTTAAATATAATAATAATAATAATAACAACTATAATTTCCTATTGCATTTCAATTCCATTTCAATTTCCATACCAACCAATTGTGATGGACCACATTTAAGAAAACCTTGAACTGGGAATTTTTCTTCTATGATCCATAAATTGTGTAAGAAATTCTTTCGGTGAAAACCTTGAATGTTCAACTATGAGAGCCTAGTCTTATTAACCCTTGTTTTGTTTTCTTGAAGGTATGTGAACATGTTAAGATCACGACCACTTAGCCATTTTTGTTCTAGAGCAACTTCCCGAGTAACCTCTTCACCTCATGGAGGCTCCACATGAAATGGGGACCATTGATTCATAAGAGGGGAGGATTGATGCAAGTGGATATTGTTGGCCTTGTGCCTATTCCAGCTAAGGAAATTGGTGGCCACCCGCCTATTCCACCATGCCTGCACTCAATTTCATATGTTTCCCTTATTATAGAATAATGTACTATTTTAAGTACCTTTTTTGGGTCCTGAACTTATGGAGTTGTTTTGACCCCCTAAACGACATTTTTTGAGGTCCAAAACAGGCCTATAGCCATGGTTTAGGGCCTGTGGTAAATATTTTATTACTCAGAGGGATATTTCCAGTGAGGTATCATACCTGCCAAATGGAGATCATATGACCAAGTTACGACCACAGGAAGTTGGCTACCCTACTAACCCCAACAGGGCCCACAGAGTCTTGTTGTTCCATCTCCTAGGGTTAGGTTTTTGGTTGTTTAGGGTTTTCATTTGTTATTCAATAATAAAAAGGCCTCAGAGCCTCATTGTAACACAGTTCAAAGGCATGTAGCAACCACATATCTTCTCAGAGATAAGCTACCATAACCTAACCTAGTTTATTTCCATTCTTCTTGTCAGCATTTTTCAGTTCTTTGATATTAATTAAATGAAGATTTATTTCTGCAACATATTTGTGTTTATGTTTATATATGTATTCTGTTGCATTCCTGGATAAGTTTAGATCATGGATGAATACTTGGATGCAACTTCTAACACTCCTCGATCCAATGCCTATTTATATTGCAATGAGTACAAAATTTCTTGTGAGCATTTCTTGGAAAAAATATCTTTAAACCTCGAAGAGGATCTTCCTTCCTAGTATCACTTCCAATTGACATAGTCATTTTCTCAACCAATTCTTTCCTTTTTTGGAACTTGGATAACCAATGGTTAGGTGCATTACAAGGAAACATATAACACAAAGTTTTACTCAAATCATCATGTTGCTAATAGTCATAGAAAGGTTTTGAATAATTAGGATGCTTATACCTTTTATGATTTTCCTTTAGACTATGAGTTTGGTGATGAGAACTTGATTGATGAGGATAACATGACTTAGTTCTTCATTTGAAGAACTCATTTCTCTTTGGAGATGTTTTTCTATCAATGTAATCATCATGATGTGATACACCTTCATCTTGCAAGATTCCTTTCAATACAAATTTCACACTTGAAGAATTTCCTCTTTTTTCATTTTTGGATCATTCTCCAACTTCTTCTGGAACATATCCCAATCCTTCATGTTGAGGTTGTGCTTTTACTTCAATAGGATTAATGATACCATGGATATGGACTCCAATACCGTTACCATTGTATCCCATCTTGGTCAACTATTTCATATCAATAACCTTGGTATTTTTCTCAAATGAAGAAAATGAAGCACTATCATTATCAGGAGAATGAATTGAACATGAAGTATATTTTACCTCCTTTTCTCCTTGAGACTCTTGGTCCTCTTCCTGAAGCTTAGCCGCTTCCTCCTTATTCACTGTTGTAGAAGAAGTGTTAGATGAAGATTAAAAAAAAAAACTCTTTTTTAACACATAACCAGTGTTCTTCAATACACAAAGGACACAAACATTAGTCATTCTATGACCAGAAACTTACCAAGTCTTCGGAGAAGCTTCGATAGTTGAACATTCCCCAGTTGTTTCTTCAATGCCATTTTGTAACATGAGGTGCAAATTCTTCTTCTCATCCTCTACTTCTTTGAGGAATATTCTTAGTTCCATGTTCTCCACTTAAAGAGAGGAATTCATCTCTTCCATTTCTTGGAGTCTTTCATGCTACAAACGTTTACACATCCTTAAAATCTGGTCAGAACTTGCTCTGATACCATTGATATGAAATTGATCGTCCTTTGACACTTTGCAAGTTTTAATAAATTTGGGTCTTCAAACGTTCACATATATTGTAACTTATTAAAATGTGAATTGCTAAGTTATAAATTAAATTAAAGATGAAAAAAAATAATATGAAACCAATAATGATAAAAATGAAGAAGAAAACAACTAAGTGATAATGAAGTTCATCGCACAATGTGTGGGCTACGCCTCCAGTCCCTTCTCCAATGGTTAGGTCACTTTATTATTCTCAACAACAAAAAATGTACAATACATATATTTGACTCATAGAGTAAACCTCCTTCGGGAATGGCAATGTTTCTCCTTCAAAGAAACATTCTCCTTCATAGAAATATCACTTGCAAGTTGACTCCCTTTAGCAATGAAATGATGGAGCCAAAAGAAAATGACTCTCTCAATGAGTGTGGAAACAGGTCCTCGTACTCATTATGAGATCAAAAGGCACAAATTTAATTGCTTCGTAATGAAGTTTCGAAATGGTCTTTCTTCAAAATCATATTGATAATAGACTGAAAAAATAGTTTCTCTAATGAAGAAACAAATGTTGTAGATGCATATAGAAGGTTAGGGAAGCCCTATCTAGGATATTTCCATGCTAAAAAGGGTCTCCATATGGCAACAAAAATAAAATAAAAAAATTTTATGCAACACTTAAAGTCTTAGTTTTATAAAATATTCAACAAAAATCCCTTGTGGCTCAATGGTCGAGCACTCAAGTTATAAAACTACTGATTGATAGTTTGATCTAGAATTGGCATGATTTTTGAATGATTTTTAAGTAGATGGATAATATATATATATATTACAACATATATATTTTAATAAAATTTTAACGTTGAGAATTTTGTCCCAACTCACCGACCGATGGCTCTCGTTCAACATATTAACATAAATGTTATGGTCAATATTTTTAATTTAGGCAGGGTCCATCACATGGGACATGAATGCCACACTCCCAACCATTAATATATATCATATGACTCTATGGACCATTACGAAACAATGGAAGATAAACATAAATCACAAGGTTGGTGGGCAGTTCGGCCCTGTCATGCCATCTCCTACCACATATGTCCATCATTCAATGCTAATGGCCTATGGCCCAACCCATGAATTCTCAATAGATTCTAACCCGATGGCATATTGTATACAATGTCATACTAGAGGTTATGACTCGTAGGCCATTTGCGTACCACATGGGATGGGGGGCAAGGAAAATTTTAAGGATGGAAAATTATCTTGAAATTTAAAACATTGTCCAATGTGAAAATGTGAAGCTGGGTTACACTTTTTGCCCTTTTTTGAGAAAAAATTTTCATTTTTTTCGGTTCTTCAACTTTATGAAAACTATAACAATTTTTATGTGTAGAATTTCATTTTGCGATAAAAATGAAAGTTGTGAGAAATTTTGTTAGCTCTCTATTACTTATTTTTTGAAATTTTTTAATGCAGATTTGATATGTCAACTTAGCGTTTCTTTGAGTGTGTGTTTCTTAACAATCAAAGGATTCATAAGAAGTCATGTTATGACACAATGTTGTATTCATTGAAAATTTGTGTTTTTGAAAAAACAAAATGTGTTACAACAATCTAGACAGAGTCTACTTTGTTTTCGTCATATTTACGAAGCTAATGGATGCATATCATAATTACTAGAATTTTTTGAACTGGTTCAATACGAAAAACTGCATATTTTTGATATGTTTCACGTCGCAAGAAATTTCTTAACATATAAGTTATAAACTAAAAATCTAAAAGCTACCCATTAGAGACGACGGACCAATGTAATGCCCCATAATTTTTTCAATTTTTTTTACAATGTTTTTTGGGAGATACAAAATTTTGATTTCACTGAATCACAATGACCCTCAGAAATTGTTTGCAACCATTTTATTAGAAAAATAATTAAAATTAATAAACGTTTATGAAATTCCATAAAATTTATATTTCCTGAAAGTAGATTCAATTATGAAAATGCTTGTCTTGGTTCCGAAAGTTAATTAACAACCTTTCATGGAGTTTAATCAGTCCAAAGTTGCAGAACCATTTTCAGAGCCTGGTTTTTGCGTAATTGGTGACGCGTTAGTTCGACCGAACTTTTAGTCCAAGTTCGGCCGAACTATGTTTTCCGCTTAAGGCTCGTTAAATCTAACGTCTTAATAGTTCGGCCGAACTTTTGATCAAAAGTTCGGCCGAACTATTGTATAACTCTCATGAGATAGAAGTGATCCCATCAACTGATCAACTATCAATGTTTCCAAATCTTAAGATTCTTCTATGGTTGCTACCACAACATCAAATTTGGTAGACAAATATTTGAGGACACTATCAACCATTGTTTAATATTTAATATATTCACCATAGATTTTTAGTTGGTTTACGAAATTCATCGCTTGATTCATGAATGAATTGACGTCCTTCTTCTCCTTCATCTACATACTTTCAAAATATCTTCTAGTATTCTGCAACTTAACAATATTGACTTTGGCCATACCTTTATAGCTTGTTTCCAAGGTCTCCCATGATATCTTTGTTGAATACGTGATCATAATGTTTTGTAACACTACTTAGTCCACTACCTGCTGGATAAGCTACAACACTTGTGCATTCTTATTTTTGTTTTTCTTCCATAGTTCTCTCTTTGCATTAGTGAGAAATAATTCTTCTGCTTCATCCTTAGGTTTTGAAAACCCAAACTAGACATGATCACAAACATCATGATCTTTCAACCTGGTGTCTATATTAATGACCCAAACATCACAATCCTTCCCTATAAACTATGGGAACTGAGGCTACAAATTTGAGAAAGTTGTCTTTCTTCAAAATTTTCGCTTCAAATAATAAAACCCTCAATTTTTCCTTTTATAAGCTTTGCAAGGAATCTTTTTCAAAATACTCTTTATATAAAAAAAAATTAAATAAAATTTATAAAAACCTTTTATAGCCTTCATAAAACGCTCTAACAAAAAACTTCTAAAAAATATCTTGAAAAAAAAATTATTATGAAAAGTATTTATATACAATAAACCTTTATAAAACCATACTCTTTAAAATTCATTCGAAACTCTTTTGGATACCCCACGTGAACTTTATGAATTAAAACAACTTCTCACCATATAAAATAATAGAAAACAATCGAATTTGCCTCTGACTTTTAAGGTTTTACTTTGTTTGCGTATTTAATACTTTGATGGGGTTTTCTCACCCCCGTAAGTGTAGACTCTTATAAATTTTCCAATATTCGATGGATTTGAAGTTTTGAAAAAATTTCATAGTTTTTGTACTAACAAAGTCACACTCTTTAACCGTTTGATGATTTTATAACACAGTTCACACACAATAACATGAGTTGCAACTCTTCAATAGATCACAAAAAAAATATTGATTACAATGAACGTGATGAGGAGTATTTAACCTTTTCCAACTAGAAAATCTCCTAAAATACCTTGAAGTGCAACCAAACGCTAAATTAGACTATGAATTAACTCGACTTAACTGGCTCTCTAAATTTAGATAAATCTCCATGCGAGAGTTAATTAGCTGTTTTAACACAGAGGAAATTCTTTGTTGAAAAAAGGATGTTTAAATATGCATACTCATAATATGTTTATATAATCTTGATGAATAAAATTCGACAAAAAGGTATATGGACTTGTAGGAATACAGTTGGACAAAAAGGTAATATGGACTTGTAGTGAGAGGAGTCGATTAATTTCAACTAGGCCGCAAGTGTAACCATTTTAAGTAAGATATATGGGATTGAATATTTCTGACATCATATATTAACAACAATACAATGTAAAAAAAAAACAAAAACAAAATGAAAATATGGAAAAAAAATGTGGATAGTTGTAGCATATCCTTTTAATTTTCAGTCATGGTAGGAAATGAACGTCATCTTGCACATGAGACATTAGGAGGAACATGTATTATCGCAAGCTTCATGAGGAACACATCTTATCGCAGTCTTCCTATAAAAGTAATGTGCACTGATGTTTGAGTTGGAGCACATCTTATATCAGGATTCCTACATAAGTAACATACAGCGAGGTTTGAGTTGGTTGAAGGATATAGCGGTGACAATCCATTTGAGCTTAGGAGGATGGAAGTTTATGGTTTGTAAAGTAATCCAAAATCATATATGTGTGTGTGTGTGTGTGTACTCATTGCATACTTTACAAAATGAAATTTTACAGGCCAAGTTGGTTAAGGTCTGGACCTCGAACCAATCTAGAACGCAGTGTCGATCACCTACTGAAGGATGTGGAACATGTTACTTGAATGCATTTTTTACTTTCTTCTGGGTGTTTCTGACCACAGTAACATCTTACAAATAATCAAGATAGTTTAGTCATAGAGATACATTAGTGGAATTTAGAACTTCATCCCTGTATTTCTTTTGCTATAGTATTGCAATGTCAAACCATTTAACCCCTTTAAGTTCGATTAGTTCGATTATGGATGGGTTTATCAAGTGATTATAGACCCATCAACCTGTGAAAATAATAGGAAATAATAATTTTGTGGATTTTTCATTATGAGTATTTTGTTATGAGTGATTATTGTTTAGTTGAGATTGTGTTTTCTAATTAGGTTTTATATTTCGTTTATGAGGAGTTTGTTTAAATTTTATAACTAATTTGTAATGTTATAAATGTAATTGTTTTTTGAGCCCTGATGAATGCAAGTGTGTATACTGGACTCAGGTAAAATTTTCATCTCTCATCTTCCTGTCACTTGGTCTTCCATTCATCTAATAGGAACATCTCTCTCTTTCCCATTACTTTGTCTTCAATTCACATAAGAGATGCATTTCTTGTATTCCATTATTTTTAATTTGGTACTAGAGGATTGGTGAGAGGTTGGGATCGCATAATTGGTATTAGAGAATTTGGTATTTAGAGCATTGAGGAGTAATTGATCGCACCGTTGCTACATATTGAAGGCTAAAAATTGAATGCACTGTATTGACCTATGAAGACCAACTCGTGAAGATGATGTGAATTGTTGAATCCTGCGAGTGTTGAGTTGTCAGAGTTAGAGCTATGGTAGAAAGTGCACAGTGGACTTTAGCACGTGGAGAAGATCTGCATGATGTAATGCAAGATCAATCATTCCATAATTGTCAAGAGTTATCTGACATAAATCATAGATGGATCATTGTCAAGAGTGATACAAAATCAGTCAAGACCTATTGTAACCACTAATTTGTGGAATCATTAGGTTCAGGAACCAGTGGAAACCCCGAATCTAGAGATTTCTTAGCTGGAATGAGAGTCTTGTGGTCCAATAACCCGTATTGTCTTTTAACTAACTCTCGAAAGTTATAAGAGGCTCGGGGGGAGAATTGAATGTAATTGCTAATATTTCTAGTTGGGAGGAAGAGTCTTCTATCCTAGATAATTCTCTGATAGGTTTAAAATATGGAAATAAGTACATTGAACTTTCAAATTTAATATAATTTTTTTCTATGTAATAATTTTTTTATATGTTCTGTGGTATTGAGGAATTGAAATAATGGGTATGGAAATCAGAATAATGGGTTTATTATGAGAATAAGATGTTTTGGGGTAATCCTTTTAATTATTTCTTTGTGTGGGTTATAACCCTGTTGTGTTAAATTACCCATTAAATAGAGTCTTCTACTAAAAGGTTCAAGTGTGTATTCTTTGTACGAGAAGAAAGATGATTTTTTTGTGTATAAAAGGAAAAATTGAAAGTAATAGTAAATGTAGTACCCTTGCAAACCGAATGAGGAAATAAAAACTTTTACTATTGTTCCATAGATAGATATTGGTAACGATTTGTCATGAGAAAAAATGCATGAAAATTAATTTATATGGAACCCGAAAAGAATTAGTAAACTAGATATGAATGTATTACTATGATAATATTTTGACACAAATAAAGTACTTTAAGTGAGTTACCTCCCATTTGAAGTGATAAGGCCAATTCAGGAGCAATCCCACTTATTATTCATTTTTATTTAACCACCAGAAGTGATATATACAAAGCCCGATAGAGCCATACTTTGTCTACTTAGTTATGCCAACAATACCTGTTATGACAAAGTTCAGAGGATAAATAATAAACCTGCAGAGATAATCAATGCATTTTTATAAAAAGAGGAACTAAACTAATGTATCATTTACTTAAAGTGTAATGAAACTAAAGTTATAACTAACAACCTTTTCCACCTTATGGTTACAACTTAATTCAATAAGAAAAGAAAACAATCGTGAATACATGACATACACAAATCCCCATTAATAACCCAAAACACATATAATTTTTTGAAATTAATAATCTGGAATGTTAGCACTTGACTGTGAACAAAGAAAACTAACCAATACATTTAGAATGATGAATCTCAAACAATTAACAATTGAAAAGGGTAAACTATGTATATTAGAAGTATCTTGACAATAAATTAAACCTAATCTCTCAACAAAATTTCAAAACAAAGGTCTAGGGTTTTGTTGGCGGGTGCTGGAAATTCATCAACTAAGGGGGTCTCCTTGATATTTGGTCCAAATTATACCTCACACCATTTGTGATATGAGCCCCATCCGGAATATGACCAAAATACCATTTTCTTAGAGCTTTTCCTTGGCTCTAACTCTTAGCAAGAGAGAGGAATGCATATGTGCCTTCGAAAATAAAGTAAGTGTGCATGGTGAGTGTTTAGTTGTAGGTGTGTCGAGGTTCTTCTAGATTAGAGAGGGAGAAAATTGAGTCCCTAAGAGGGAGGTAATAGTACCACCCTAGTATAGACACATGCAAACAAGAAGGACTCGTCTAACATCCAGCGGAATAGTCCACAAATATGCGACGATCAGTGCAACCAAGACAAGCACAAAAGGTATGTCTAAAATCCAGTGGAATAGTCCACAAAGATGTGACAACTATAGAAACCATTATAGTACATTCTCAATATGATAAGCACTAAAATAATCGAAATATTCCAACTACTTTAGCACAAATGAAAGAAAACATGAATTAAAGATATTCACAAAATAGTATTACAAATATTTACAATCCATGCATGAAGAACATGTTGGCCATGAGGCTTATAATATTAATTAAAAGTCCCAAGGCACATGTATACAATGACCAGTAATAGCTCCAGTAGTGGAGCGTTGGAGCCACTCCTTGCTCCCCAAAAGAACTAGCGTGTCTCTCTAATGCCTTGTAGGAGGAGGCACTCCTTTATCCCCAAAATAACTATCTTGTCTCACTAATGCCTTGCGACAGGAGCCAAGGTGAAATGTACTATTCTCATACAATGAGGGTTTATATATATAAAATGGGGAGGCAGTGCTTCACCTTCCTTGTGACTCTTTGACTACCCTCATTATTGTTTTACTTCCTATAACTTTTCAAATCTACATGACTCTTCATCTTTTGTACATCTCCTTTGGAATTCCACTTTACAATGCCTTTTGGAATAAGGAATTACATAATCCACAATAATGATGTGGGATATGATGGCCCATGACATGACGTGACTTGAAATTGGTGACATGGACTGCCTGATGACATAGCAATTTCAATCTACTTTTTCTACTCCGTGCTATATGTCTTCTTTAGAATAATCTTCTATCTACCTCCATATGGCTTAGAGGTAACGAGACTTCAATGATATTAAGTCTTGAGCGGTGGTCGAAAACTAGTGTACTTTTTACTTCTCTTGATCGATCAACTTACATAATCAACTATAAATATGTCTTCCAACATGATTCCATTCTTCATGTCCTTTTTCATCATCATGTCATGGTATGATGGGGTATCTACATCTGCAATTGATTCATGAAGAGACAACATCAGTATGATAAACCTATAGTTTAAGATGGTGCATGTTGATCCAATAACTGAGTTAGAATTAGGTGGAAGGTTGAGGGAGAGGTTCATGACTGCACAATTTCACAAATAAAATAGTTAGTGGTGAATCTTGAGCCTTGATGTTGTGCAATGTGCAGTTCAGGTTGGACTGGGTAGGCAAATTTTGCAGTTTTGTAGCTCATTGAGTTGGGAAAAAGGGTTGAGCATTGATTCTTCCCACTGCACAGTTCTGGAAGGTAGAGATAACCCGGTGATTTCATAATTTCACACTTCATGAGTTCAAGGGTTGGGCATGAGATTAAATACTGCACAATGCACAATTTGGGCTAGGTTGGAGGGCTAAATTATGCAATTTTAGAGGCCAAGGTCCAAGATTGAGCACTGAAAATGCACATTTCCTAGTCCTAGGAGGCAAGAAATATGCATTGCATAGTTTTAATAGGCAGGGTTGCAACTTGAGGGTTAGAAATGTGCAAGGCATAGTTCCAGAAGGCTGGATGAGGCTAAGTTGCTTAGTCGAAAAGTTTTCAAAATTTGACTATGTGTGGGATCAATGAATATGATGTGAACAATAATAAGACTTGATTGTGATCACACACTTAGAAAAATTGACAAAGAAATAAAATATATCATCTAGGACACATAAAAAACATACTCCCCTTAGTGCGATAACTTTGCGATGAATTACGATAAGTGTGACACTAAAGATACACTTTGTGACAACCGTGATGACACTTTTGTAACATTGCTTACAACTTTGGAAATGAGTGTGACAAATGTTTACAGGGTAAGATCAACGCATTTATACAAAGGTAACCCCTTGAAACCACCAAAATAAGCTCATATACATTGCGTGATACTTAACATGTGAAAAGATGAAATTTTTCTGTTCTTACAAAAGGGGCCAAAACACTTGAAGAAAACACATAAAATGGATTTAAATTTTTGCGAAGACAATATGGAAGACCAAGGTAGGCTGTGAAATTTGGTGTAGCCCAAAATTTTGGACATTGTTGCAGTAGAGACAACAAGTTTTCACCCACATAACTAAGAAGAAAACCTTTATAGTTCCAAACTATAAGTATCATTCTGAAACACTAAAAAAACACATTCACAATTAAACCCTCATGGAGGGAGATAAAAATCATCTGACATGAAAATTGGGGCTAGCATGTTATCAAAATAATTCGTATATAATAGAACCCTCAAGGAAAGGGTTAAAGCAAAAAAAAATTTCTAAATTGTAGGCTCACGACCTCCAAAACCTGAACATTTAAGGAAAAAGATATTTAAGAACCTACAGACAGAACAAAGAACTTAGCGTAAGGGTCATCTCGTTGTGATAATCGACCTAGGAATTTCTGAAGTAGTAAAAAATCTAAGATTTTGAACCTACATACCTGCAAATTAACCAAAAAGGAACTCAATGAATAAGTAACCTTAACTAAAACTAAGATATGTGAACTGGGTAAATGTTGATGGTGCTAGACACACCAACATTAAAGGAGACACCCGATATGAAGTCCCAATTAGACCACACACCGTTTTTTTTAGGAGTCCCATCTATAATACCACTCGGTTGTCAAAGTAGTGGGTTTTAATTATGCCCCTTGGATGCAACAACACACAGTGTGGTGTATTCATGACTTCGGGGAAACATGTTTTTGACTTTGTGGATGGTCAAGGGAAATGAATGAAGGTTCTAACACATGAGGGAAAAGTGAGTGAGCCCCTTAGAATCCTATAATAGTATGAAACTTGAAAGGAACACATGAGCATAATGACATCATAAGCTAGCCTACAAAATAGTTCACAAGTTAACCATGACGAAAAAAATACAACAACATGCATTGAACAAGATTCATGCTAATGCAAATGAAATAGTTCATAACCGTTAGCAAGAGTTAAGAAACATATATTGAAAATACAACAAGAATATTCCTACTATATTCACAACATATGGATGAAAACGTGTTGCCTTTGAGATTTTATTAAAATGAAAGTTTGAACCATACATATACCATTGACAGACCATTAGCCCAAATAGTGGAATATGATGTCAACACTTGCTCCTCTAAATAAATATACTCCCTTTATGCTACAGAGAAGCTAAGGCTCTCACAAACTCCCAAACTCTTGATTCTAAGCCTAAGCCTATCCAAACACTTGGTTCCCAAGATCCCTTTACATGAGTTATGAGGATATATTTATAAAAAAAGGGGTGACTCTTCACTTCCCCTTTATGACTCTTGGACTTCCCTCATTTCTCTTCAAATTATTTACAAAATGACTCTTCACATTCCACAACTAACACTTATAATTTCACTTAAAAATTAATTACAAAGAATATTACAATATACTCATACACATATAACACAAAATTGGGTAGATCTAACTTGATAGCCTAACAAGACAAAAAGGTTAAGCTTGAGTTTGGGGTAACTGTATCTAAAGAAATTATACTTGTTTCTTTTCGGTGACGTAATGGTACCAAGAATTGTATTGTGTGATTGAATTCCCAAACTATGTGATGATATCAGGATGTAAGTGCACTTTATTCTCCATGGCATCTGGGTACACTGATTTGGAACTGGTGTGTATTTCCATCTTTAGCAAGAGAAGCATAATGTTGACTTCAACAGTGACACCAATGTAGTTCTTCATGTTATTCCTGTTCACTTCAAGATCTTCCCTGGTGGCGATTTGTCTAGAATTCTCCAATTATTCTTCAATCTCCTACCTGACCTCATTCCTATGTTTGGCCTTAGTGAGTGAGCTAATTGATGAAATCTTGTGCGGTTTAACCAAGAAATCCATGTTGTTATATAATTGTGCATATGAGGCCTGAATCATGGCAATGAATGACACAAGTTATTTTTTATTCTAAATGAGTATCCGAACCTTTTATTTCCCCAACTCTACCTATTGCCTTGTCTTCTTTCCCAATTAAAGTGGTTCCCCTTGTTATTTCATTGACCATTCATGCATGACAAAAATAGCTGCTTGTACAACCTTAAGATTTTTTACATGATCTTTACACTTCTATTACAAGTCGTGCAAGTGGACTACTAGATTATGCACGGTAACAAGCTCCCCATAAATATTCCACATAGTCTCTCCCAGTGTCGATACTTCAAGAAGTATGGCTACCTTTAGTTATTCTAGATAAACCTGTGCGGGAGCTGCATTCTATACCTATGCTTGGAGTTGTTCAAACTCTTTCCTAGCAACCTGCAAGCTCTTTGCCAATTGTTTGTTCTCGACTATCATATACTCAGTGTTTGAATTTTCTTCACTTGTAAAGTCCAAGTTGGTTGTGAAAATGGTATTGGGATTCTTCTAGTGTCTGTTGTGATCACCTTTATCTTATGAATGCAGGAGATGTGACGTCATCCATAAAAAATTTCTTTCATTCTAGTACCATTTTATTCTGAAGGTCGTCATAAGTCAGATTGTATGTGTCCATAATCGAACCCTCATCAAGAGGAACAATTTCCTCTCCCTCGCTTGGAGATTTCTCTAATGGAGGAGGGGGAGACTGAAGGGTCACTTATTGCGTGCATGGCACCAAGTTGACATCTTGTTTCTATGGCTATGGGTCCACTTCCATGTCTTGAATCAAAATTAACTTCTCAATCTGTTGAGTGATCTCCTTGTCCTGCACATGTTTTATTTCCTCTTGTAATTGTTGATTCTTCTATTACTCTTCATCTTGTATTCATGGGACTTATTCTTCCTATGTCCTTTTCCTTTCTTATTCCTTCCCGCTTCATCATTTATTCTTTTTACAGCCTCCTCCGCCCTTGTTCTTCCCTCTACTTCTATTTTTCTTCCTCCATCCTTTGTTTCCTATTCTTCTTTTATACCATAGCTACTTTGGAAATGACTAGATCTACTTTAATTTTGTGGATTCACCCTCCCCTTATGTGATATGAAACCTTACTCTTACAATTTCCGTGCACTGGGTTGCACATTTCCACTATTACTACCTCTAGAGTGACTTATTTATGTGGAGTAACCTGCGATGTTCCAATGAAACGGACCGGTTAATGGGACTTGAAGGCATAATAACAATTATTCCATGTTTCCTCCTCAAGTCTGTAGAAAGTCCCACTTAGCGGATAGAGATTAATCCTTGCATAATGGTATCTACAAACATTCCAAGTGTTTTACAGGTTGAATTCCAAACTATCGATTGCAATTTTCTCTATTTCCTTACCCTCAGTGTCTACAAATTTCAAGTTATTGATCTCGTACAATTCAATATAGAAAGGAAGAATAGGCCAAGGTGCTTTCTTCTTCCTGTGAAAATTTGTTGGTAACCCTGTGGTATGTAACTTCTTGTTTGACTAACTTATTGGTGGCATACTTCGGTAAAAAATGTGTATACTTATATCCCCGAACACTCTGAGGAAAGTGTCATCTAGTGAGGCAAACAAACGTCCTATCTCCGACACTACTTCCACTACCCCACATGACATGCAAGGTGGCTCTTCCTCAAATATAAACTTATACAACAGAATGATGAAGAGATCAGCCAATTTTTCCATTACTCCTCTATGGTTGCACTATGAAAGAAGCTTTCAATACATGTGCATGACATGATCTAATGGTTTCCAAGTCCAATTCATTCCAAGGAATTAATTATGAGCACATATTGCATCCAGTAAATAGGAGGACATGTAAAATCTAGCTTGCCTGCCCTTGGGAGGATTCAGGGCATGGGATACATGGATGCTCAGCTGTCGAGCCAAAAATTCTAACTACTTGAATGGTCTATCTTCATTCACAGCCTGTTTGAGTAAGAATTCCCACCCTTCAAGGAAGGTCTTAGTAATATGCTAACCATAGATTCTGTATCATCTTATTATCAAGTTTATAGGCCCTCATGAGAGATTTTTTCTTGTAGGTGTTCGTGGGTGTCTGATAGAACCTTTTTGGCTCTTTCACCTAGATTTTAATAATCTCCTTTGTACTCAAGTAGCTGATGGTGGCATAAAATTAATAATCCATGAGCATTTTTGGCTCCAGTAAATGGTACATGAGATGGTAATGTGATGCCAGAAAATAAGGAAGTGCTTGCCCGCTAGCACTATTTAGAGCTATAATATTTGAATATGTATGAGACAATATCCAATTGACAATATGTGCACATGGGAAAGTTGGTTACCTACATGCATCCTTATGTAACCCTAATCGTTGAACATTGATATGCACCTATCGATCTTCTATATTTTCTTTAAAGAATTTTGCTGAGACTGCTTCATTCAATTTCTTCCATGTGATATTTGACTCATTTTCTATGAATGGCTGAGGCAAGTTCACCGACGTACTCTCAAATTCCTCCCCAATGTTTCTTTCAGTAGTATACTTTGAAGTAGATCTCTTTGGTGCCATGATATCAATGATTGATGAAGAAAATTGGTCAACAATTGCAATACCTATAGGAGCAAAATGCACTCATGGAAAAGTTAAATTAAATTCTGTAAATTGAATTACAAATAAATATCACAACAAAAACACATGTTTGAGGGGAAAAATGCACAAATATTGAGCTAGGAGAGTAACTCGCTACAAGAACTTCACATTTTGTAGGCTCAGTAGCCAATGGTTTAGCTTGAGGCTTGAGACTGCACAATACACAATTTATTCTGTCACACTTGGGGAGAGAGACATGATTGATCTAGAACTTCCCAATACGTATTTTGGTCAGCATGCTACTACGCATTGAATAGTATCAGAGGCTAGGTAGGAAACCTAAGGCTTGGACTTGTGTAATCCCCAGCTAGACAACGCAATCATTGGCCAAGGGAAGGGAATATTTTCCTAGAAGGAGTATGGAAAACTATAAGATCTAGGTGATGGTGCAAGTTAGAGTGAATATATGACTAAATATAGACATATTAATGTAAATAAAGTGCATAATATCAACATGAAAAATAAAAAACAAACATGCATAGGAACGTCACTAAAATGACGATCACGAGTGGGAAAAAACATGAAAAATAATGCGACACTTCTAAAAGAAGAATTTTCGATAGAACCAACACTTATACTAGCTAATATAAGTGAAACATCTAATAGACATGAAAAGAAACCAGTGAAACATGATTCACAGAAGAAAAATGACAAAAAGTGATAAAAGAAGATAAAAGAAAAACTCACTTGTAAAAGTGACGCAAACTCCACCAAAGGCTCCCTAATCTCCTCATGAAGTATATATGTCCAAGATCGAATTCACAAATGAGCTATCTAGTGGCGTCCATTATATAGATATAGACTGATTAGGGTTTATGATGTGCATGCCTAAAATCAAGGAAAAAGCGATAATTGGTGGAAAGTTCCAAAAATATTAAGTGTGCCACCTTTGGGAAAGTAAGGCTCCCTTTTAAGATTTTTGGGACCCGGGTACGCACACTACCAGTAAATATTATGAGGTTCCCAATGTTTAGGAAACTCCTTGACTTAGTGCATTACATAGTTTCTGAGCTCAAGGAACGCTTGCATAGTTTATTTGCTTAAGGCCACGATGTCTCCCAAAAATGCATAGTTTCCAAGCTGAAGGATGGCCTACCATTCTGGATTACGTAGTTCAAATCATCAAGGGAGGTATGCCTTCCAATTTTGTGTAGTTTCTAGAGACAAGCCCAACAATGCTGGAAGGTAAAGGTAGTAGGCTTACTTGTGATTGGAAAGGTTCAAGATGGGGTCAAAGCAAAGAATCACAAGTACAACATGAAAATTAATTCTTTAAGTTAGGTTGAATAGTTGATGACAGTAAGAGATAAGCCTTTGAGGACAAAAGGGATGCTCCAAAATCAAAGAACGCGAACAATTTTGGAGGGTGGTTTTACCAACTTCAATAGTAAATAAAGAGGTGGTCTCAAGAAAATTTCATCGCTTAGAAATTATGTCAGAAAAATGTTGTAATTGGTGCCGAGGGGTAAATTTCCTATCACATGACCAAGAAAAGTCAAACCTTGTAGAAACCCTTGAAGGAGAACAAAAGAAAGGAAGATTATAAGGAACAAATTGATACTTGGGAAGTTACAGTTATAATTGGATGGAAGGAGTAGTGGTGTTGACCAGCAGAAGAACCCTGGAAGAAATTTGGGCACCCACAACAAAAAGAAGCGACACACCATTAGGAGTAATTGAAAAATATTTTAATTATAGAACTAAATAAGAGTACCTCAACTGGAGCGTCGAAGCTTACTTGTGCTTACCATGGCCATCCTAAACCAAAACCCTAGGTGCATTAGGGTTTGTCATAGAGGATTTTTGACAAGTGAGAAGAGAAAAAATGTGGATGGAGAGGCCAGGGATAGGGCAGTTACCCTTAATCGTCCTTGTGGAGTCTGAGTCATCGAATGATCGCCTAAGGTGATCAATAGTGAATATGCGAACATATATCCCCATACAGATAAGGTAGGAATGAATATCAAGAGCGTCAGATGGAGAACTCGTGAAGCTTCTATAAATTTTAGGCCATATTGATACTTTAAAAAAAAGCGCAGTAGTATGTATAATATCAATGTTCATTTTAGATATAACATAAATTCTATGAGCATTCCAATGCAATCCATATTTCTGACACATTTTGCAAGGTACCTTGCAAAGAAACTCTAATGTGTTGCAATATAAACATAAATAATAAGGTCCAAATGAGTTATGTGATTAGGAGTTACCTTTTAACATTATATGGATAGATGATAAAAAGGTATAACGTGTTTCAGTGATAATTAATTATTTTTGTATGTTATGATCTTAATGGGTGTTACAAGTGGTATCAGAGATACCGTGGCGTAACTAGGCAGTTAAATATATTTTTTATTTTTATAATTTTTTTTTAAATATTTAAATAAAATAATTTTTCTAAAATATTTTATATTTTTAATGTATATATAAGGTGTTATATTTTATAAATTTTTAATAAAATTATTATATTAAATGTTGAATATTTAATAAAAAGGAATGCCAACATTTAGCTAGACCACTTGAGAGAGTTGATCGTTTTGGAGAGTAAGGATAATATTAAAAATAATATTATTTACAAATTTAATGATAAGTTGTGGGATGATCAAAATATAGAGGAAAAAAATAAGATAAGCTATTATAAGGAAGTGATTAAATCCGAACCTTGGTAAATAGAATTATATTTCTATGAAGAAAGTGAACATTTTCAAGATAAGAATTGATTCCCATGAGTTTCAAAGTGAAACTAGAGGTTGGTCATTTCTCAAAACACCTTAGAAAGAAAGGGTGTGTCTTTGCTCCAAATTTCAAAATATTTTCCACACTACCAACCTTCTTTATTGTTAAGTCAACAAAACTATGGTTATCTACTAAAGCTTCTCTCCCTTATTTTCTATCATAGAAATAAAACATTAAAAAATCTCAATTAATCTCTTACTTTGGTCTCATAAACCATATTGATCTTAATGAACGTATATCGTTATGATGATCATCATCATATTGAATCACTAAAATTTTATAAAAAAAAATCATAATTATTTATATTATTAAAAAAATTTAACCATGTAAATCTAAATTTAAATTCTTAGGCCCCTGTTGAGGCCTAAAATTTTTTTGCAAGAACATGGGGGATGACCACCTAGTCTGGACCTTAGAGCAGTTCCTTTTCCGTTCGGAATGGTGGCTTCGACTGGTTTAACTAGGTACAGTCACCTTTCTCAATATCCTATCTAGAGACCTCTTAACTGAAATAATCAATCAACAACACTCATGAAGAATTTCTCAAAACAATATTGATCATTTAATTAGTAACTTGAAGAATAAACAATAATATGCAGAAAAAGCTCACAACATATCACTATTCAATAAATCAGTTTTATAAGACAAATTTTTGAGTAAATAGTTACTCAGAAATCAAAATTCAGCCCATAAGAGTAGAGATAAATAATAACATAAAATTGAGGCAAATTACTCATACTGACAAAAGTACACAAATATGGAAGTAAATTGACATATTCCTGTTATCATAAAATGAAACAAAAGTTTAAAATAATAGTATTATAAATACCAATTGATTAATTCGATTTCTCCAGCTCCGATATCTTACAGTCCTTTACAATGCCTGAACTTCTGGTTTCAAAAATAGAGCTACAATAATGAAATTTATGTTCATTATACATAACTCAGAATGTAAAAGAAAAACCTCAATAATGTTGGAACCTTCTCATTGATTGAGATCTTCTTTTACTAATCTCTTCAACTGTTTTCTTGCAAAAAAAAATAAAAACCAATATTAAAATGCAAAAAGAAAACCAAAATGTCAAATATGGAATTAAAACAAATACAATCAAATTTAATTAAATAAATAATTGAAAATTAAATATAAGCTTTCTATTCATTCTTGTGATGACCTAATTGGTCAAGGATATCATTGACGAATGGATCTGCTCTTAGAAGAAGTTGTGGGCAAATTAAAATGCAGAAAAATAAACTCAAAAAATTAGTTTTGTTAAAAATTCGGAGCTTGACATTCTGTTGAATTTTAGACCCAATAAATGTTCAAATATGGAAATGAAACCACTTCAAAAATTTTCTCCATGATTTTATATATCCAATGAGCCATCCTCGACATCATTTGACCAAATAAAACTTCATTTATGAGCTTCCAAAGTTGGTATATTAAAATTGCTAGAATTCTGGAATTTTTGTTGCGGAATACCTTTTCATTAATTTTTAATATGAAAATAGGCGG
Organism: Pinus albicaulis; assembly: GCA_034641835.2. Taxonomy (NCBI): domain Eukaryota; kingdom Viridiplantae; phylum Streptophyta; class Pinopsida; order Pinales; family Pinaceae; genus Pinus; species Pinus albicaulis. Next base: position 577,184,406 of record CM076578.1, on the reverse strand, counting down.
AATTATTTTAACAAAAGCCCCTATTAGTGGGAGTAATAGCAGAGTGAAATTAATAGCCAAACCTTTTGGATAGACATGGAAGCAATGTGGAGCAGAAATGGAGGAAGATAGCGGAGGGACAGATGATAAAGTAAGTGACGTGGTAGGTAGAGATGGGGCCAATCGTAAATCGCAATCGAGCATATCTGTTAATATCATAAACATGGGGTAATAATTGTGGTTTATGATTTGCGAGATCACGAATCGCAAATTCAAAGGCTATCACAAATCGGGGTCAAAGCTTACTATCAGAATATTGGGGATCGAGGTTATCGACAATCACAAATCACATTTGGAGATGGAAAACGATGAATGTTTGGCAATACAACAGTGAGATATGCGATGAGCGATAGGTGTGACGTGGCGATAGGAAGGTAAGGGTCCCAGTAATATCGCAACGGCATTTCGGAAGTGGTAGCATATGAATATGGTGAATATTTTTTACGATGACCGATATGTGAAAAGGTAAGGGGTCCTACCAATGGTTTTAAGTGAGGATTTGTTATATATATGATATTTAATATATAATGTGGTAAGGTTTATGATATAATGTTATATAACACGGTTGTTCGATGGGTGGGCAGAGCTATAGCATTAAAATTTCAAATTTTAATATAAGTGGGTTTATAAAGTAATAAGTGTCGAAAGGTTATGTATGTGGGTTTTTGGGATTAAATGAGATTGAAATCATTAAAATATGGGTTTTAAATATAGTTTAGGCTATATAGTGAATGAAATTTGGGTTTTGGGTAACAACTTGGATAAGTTAACTTAATGAAAATCCTAAAAGGTGTTTAGCCAAAAATTTTGTAGAAATGGTCCCCATTATTGAAGTACATAAGTAAAAATGGGGGAGGGGGGGTTGTGTTTTACCACAACAATGGCAACATGTGAGAGAAGAACCAATTATCTCTGATTAAATATAATGAACTTAAATTTACCCAAAGGTTAAAAATAATGGATATCATGAAATCGTCTAACAGTAAAAAAATTCCATAGGTTCCATATAAGTAGATTAAGCAATGTGATTTTGTAAATATAAGTACTTAAAACATACTCTAGTAAAAGTGATGAATCCAAACTTTGGGAATTTTTTTTTAAACTACCTCATATGAAAAATAGAATAAGGTAGAGATAGGAGTTTTTTGATAAAGCATGTATGCATTTTATGATTGTTTCTAACATCGCTTCGCTTCCAGCGAGCCTAAACAATACCCCGACGAAGTTGTCTTTTACGCCATACAAGCCTAGTCTCGCTGTCAGCAAGCGTCCATAGCCCCGACAAGTTTACTTGTATTTCTCATGCTTCCTCATTTTCACTCTTTTAATAAGCGCATTTGCAAGATTTCAGTTTATGATTTATTTGAGTGAAAGATGTGGGATGGTAATAGAGATTTATGTTTAATGGACATAATACTTTTATATTTTTTACTCCAAATTCTTTCCCTGCAACTATCAATCAGAGGATTTTATGTGGAGGGATGGGAGGGATACATTGTATTAAAATCAAATCAGTTCTTTCCTTGAAAAGTAAACTCAATCACTTAGAAAGGATGGGTGTTCCTCCATGAAAATATTTAAAACAAGATAGTTTTATGACTCCATAAAGATATGCCTTTAATGATAAATGAGATTTACTGAAATCGATAGAGTAAATGTTTTCCCATGTATGTCAACGACTGTAAGGTAAGAAAAATGTCTTTTACATAAGTCATGGAAAAGTCATCAAAATCAAATCAAAATTGAAAGTAAAAGGAAAATAATTCCTAAACTAAAGTAAGGAAAGAAATTAGCGAATAAAAAAATAAAAATGAAGAAAGTAAAAAGCAAATTTAAAAAGTAAACTCCAACAAGACCGCATCTATAAATTTCTCAACAAATGATTATAAAAGGAAGTAAGCATATATACGTTCCTTCCTATGTTGAGATTTTAAAATTTTTATCTTGCAGATTTATAAGAAATGAGACTCTTAAAATGTAGAAAGTGAATAACAGTGATGATATATCATACGATGAATGAGAAGTTTATGTCTATTGTAATTTTCCTTCTTCTAAAGAAAAAAAATCTTGCAAAAAGCATCTTAACCATTTTCTAATGAAATCCATGCTTAAAGAAACAGACCATAGGTCCAGAAACTACCTAATTTAGCTGACTCGATGAGGATTGTTACTTCTTTTCTCAAGAATCTCAAAGAGTAAAAGAAAATTAACTTTGAAAACTTATCTAGTAGAGGTGTGAAAGGTTTACGAAGACCTATAGAAACAGAGTTCAAGATCAGTGAAAATTAAATTGAAACAAAAACGAAAAAAATATAAATAAATGAAAGTGAGCATATAAAATTACCACTAGAGAATTTCATTTCATCTTACCTTAAAGGTATTAATTCTCCAATACAAGTTAACCTCTTTCTTTAATTAGAATTAAAAGCATGAAGAATTTTTATTGACCAAAAAACATTATTTATTAAATCTAAAGAAAAACAAGTAGTGAACTAAAAGAAAGCAATATTTCATGTTCAAGGAACCAGAAGTAAATCGAATCCATTAGAAATGTGGATGATAATATTATTCTTTATGAATTATAGTGATTAGTGTTCTTTTTTCTTCTTCCATTCTGAATTTATATAAGCCCCAAAGTATTGAAATTTATTCAAAATCCCAAATGATGTAACAATATATAAAGAGGATTTGAATCTTTATATGATAATTATGGAGATAAATTTAGAATAAAAGAAAATTAAAAATATTAATTATTCATCGGTACATTGCCTTACTGATCTTTTCGCATTGCGAGATTATTTGCCATACATAACTTAAAAGTTGTGACTTCCATCCTTGCCAATATGTGATTGAGAATTTTATATAATGATTGAAAGTCGAATATCGAAGTTTATCCGATCAAAAGATCTTTAAGGCAAAGTTTCATTTGAGTTTAGCAATGCGATATAATTTTTTGTGATGGTAAAGCTCCGATATGAGTATATGTGATAACAAACTGTGATAGAGTGATTTGCGATATCGAAAGGAAAAGTTCATCGGAGATCGGAGGGAATGGTCATATCGAGGGATCGAAGATATTTGGAGTATGCTCATTTGAGAACCTTCGATATGCGAACTACAATATGTGACATGCCATATGGAGGGCCAATGATTTCTTAAAGTATTCAATTCAAACTAGAAAGAAAATGATTTAACTTTTCTTTAAAATAAATAACCCTTTAATAAATTAATTAACTGTCGGAAAATTTTGATTGGAAATTAATTTTATCAGAACTTTATTATAAAGAGAGTTGTGAAATATACTGATATGATATGAGTCCTTTGACAATTTATTAAGTATTATCAAGATTTCAATAAATATAAGAAAAATTTAGATATCCTTCAAATTTCAGATGAAATAATAAATACTTCCCTCAACATGTTGCGGATTTGAACAGATCTCAATGCATGCTTATCTTGAGTCTTCATAATCAAGTCAATGAATACCTTAAAAAAAAACAAAAATAGAAATAAGAAATAACCTTTGAAAGTAAAATAAGCAATAGATGACGATGAACCTCTAAACACATACCTAGAAGAATTTTGATTGTAAGTTTACGTCATGAATTTTCAATTTCTCCCAAATTTTCTCACAGATTACATAAGTTCAACATCACCTTATTATTTTAATCTAAAATGCTAAGTAATGACTTTTTTTCAAATTGCATCATTTCCAAAATTACATCAAAAGACAAGAGCGATAAAAATGAGTTCTTAGAATTACTTGTGAATCAAAAATTTTCAAGTGGTAGAAAATTCTTGGAATCTCTTCATGTATGATTAATGTTATGAATTTTGAAAAACAAGAAAATTGAAGGCTTGAAAAATAAGTATGATATGATAATTCAAGAGCTTCTAAGATTATCTAGGTTGTTTTTCTACAATTGAGATGGGATGCCCAAAAGAAATCATATTCATTACCTCTTTTATTGAAAATTTGAAATAATGAAATAAATGAAAAAAGAAAATAAATTAATCTATTCCCATTTCTAACTCAATGAAGGAAACATGACTAGGTATAGCCATAATTCCAATGTAACCATGTAAGCATTTTAATTCTTGTATGTATGTACATGTCAAACATTAATAAAAAAATGAAAATATAATTAAACTAAGAAAAGTAAACCTGAAAGCATAATTGTTAGGTCCCTATATTACTAATTTAGTCCCTTATTGTTATTAGTGTAGCCCCCTTTCTGTTATTTTGGCCCCATAGACTCCTATATATAGAAGGAGGTTTTGGTCATTTATATCATCTAAGAATTGTTCATTTATGTCATGTATTGGAAGTCTCCCCCTCGAAGTAGCTGATTTCTAAGGCGTTGATCTCTCTTTTATTCTATTTTTAGAGTTGGTTTCACAACATTTGATATCATATATTTGGATTCTAGGGTTTCTCTGCTCCAAACCGATCATCGTGGAAGTTTAGCTATAACGTTTTTTCCACGAAGGTTCAGAAGCTGAAATTTTAATAGAATGAATCCGAAATCCAGAGGAACGTCATGGAAATATTTCAGATCTAGGTTCACAATATTTTCAGAGAGATGATCTGTACAAGCTAGGGATTTTTGTAGTGTCTTGAATTTAACCTAAACATGTCATCCTGGCATTTTCGCTATAATTTTTTTTTCTAGAAGGGGTGAGAAGCTGAAATTTTTACAGAGAAAAGTCGTAATCCTGATGATCGTCATGGAAAAATTTTAGAGCTTGATTCGCAATATTTTCGGAGATAGGGTCTATGGAAGTTAAGGACTTTTTCAAGCTCCAAAATTTCATCTCAAATAGGTGACTGTGAGAAAATTGTCATAACTCGTTCTCCGAGCATTGGATTGGAATTCTGTAAAAATCAGCCGCAAGTACATGGACTTTAGTTTCCCGTGCATCAATTTCAGAGCTGAAGGAGGAAACAGTGACACGTGGCATGACGTACAAGGTCGCTCTACTGAACCAGTCCATAATTAGGTCATTGTGGGAGATTTGGCATAACGTTTTCTTGAAGGATCCAAATCATGTTAGACCTATGGAATTTGAAAGAAGATTCAGAGGGATATTACATGGCCCAATTTCAGATATTGAATATCCAAAATCACAGAGATAATTTAGTTTCAATATTGAGCTCCTCAAAAGAAAGAAAAAGGTGTGTATTTTTTTTTAATTACATAAGTCTCGTTTGAAAAAATTAGTTTGAATTTATTCCAAGGGCATATTGAAGAATATATATCAGTATTGGGTTCTAAAATGCCCCCTAAAAATAATTCAACACCCATTAAGCCTTTAGAAGTCTCTACTATGACTCATGAAGACGAAGAAATACAACATGAGATATCAAAATTACAAGACCAAGTGCACCAAATTTCACTATTGCAAAGAGAAAAAAAAAATGAAATGGAAGTTTTGAAAAAAGGTGTGGAAGCTAAAATGGATGGTTTGAAGAAACACGTGGAAGCTAAGATGAATGGTTTGGAAGCTAAGATGGATGGCATAGAATTTGGTATGGAAGCTAAGATGGATGACACGAACGCTAAGATCGATGAAAAAATGAAAGACACCATGGAAAGAATGAATAATCATATAAAAGTACACATCAAAGGTTTGGAAAAGTCAATACAAGAAATGTTTCCTAATGGCGAAAAGATAGTAGAGGAACCTCATGATGAGAAAAAAATAAATGTTAATCTTGATTTCATAAACTCTAATGTTGGATGGAAGAACCACCATATTTCAAATATGGATATGAGGAAGTTTGATGGAAAGGATCCCGTAACATGGATACTACTTATGGAAAAATATTTTGATCTCAATAATGTGAAAAACACACAAAAGGTATGCATTGCAACTTTACATTTAGAACAAAATAAATTTGTATGGTATCGATGGCTTTTCTCCCGTAAAAAAATTGTCACTTAGTCAATTTTTACGGAGGAAATGATATCACTTTATGAGGATACAAAAAGAAACACCTTCTCTAGCCAATTGATAAATCTCAAACAAAAAGGTTTAGTGGTGGAGCACATTGAGGACTTCCAAAAATTGAATATAAGGGTAACTGATATTCCAAAGGAACACAGGATTTATTTCTTCATAGGGACTTTAAAGGATAACATCCAACATAAATTTCGCGTTTGGGAACCTGATTCATTGGAAAAGGCATTCATGTTCGAAAGAAAAATTGAACGTAAAATTATGGCGAAAAGGAAGCCTACCACTCACATATATAAAGATGGAAGTCTTGCTACTCTTAGACTTCCAAAACCTACAAGGTTTACACCACAACAATTGGAAGAAAAAAGAGAAAAAATAATTTGCTACAGTTGTGATAGAAAATACACTAAAGGTCATAAGTGTGCTAAGAAGAAAATATTTTACATAGATTATGAAGAGGAAGAAGAAAATGAACAAGAATCTTCAAAAGAAGAGGATGTAATACACTAGGAACCAAACATGGAAGAGGAAGAAATGAGTCCGACCATATCGTGTAATGCATTGGCAGGAATTACCAGTCCTCAAACTCTCAAGATAGAAGGACATATCAAGAAGAAAAAGGTAATAATGTTGATTGATTCGGGTAGCACCCATAATTTTATTCATTGTAAGGTAGCCAATGAATTGAATTGTTTCTTATACCCAGCACCGAAATGTCAAGTGATGGTTGCAAATGGAGGAAATATAAATTTCTCTGGAAAATTCCATAATATCAAGCTAACCATGGGGGAATATGTATTGAGTAGTCTAATTCTTTCCATTCCAATGGGAGGTGTTGATGTCGTACTAGGAGTACAATGGTTACAATCTTTAGGGATAGTGGCTTTTAATTTTCAAGAAATTTTCTTGAATTTTTTTTTAGAAGGAAAGGAAGTCGAATTATGGGGTATCGCAGGGAAGCCAGGAAAGATAATAAGCTGTAATGTCATGACAAAGCTTTTGAAGAAAGAAAAACGAGGCCTAATTGCACAATTATGCTCACTATAAGTTCCAACATCAAAATCATCTATTTCTACATATCTCCAAAAAGTCTTCGACAATCATTCCAAGGTGTTTGAAACTCCCAAAGGACTCCCACCTATTCGTGATCATGATCATGCTATTCATTTGATTGCAGGAATGTTTCTTCCAAACATCAGGCCTTATAGATGTCCTTATGTCCAAAAGAGCGAAATTGAATGTATGATTGCAGAAATGTTAGAGGTTGGTATAATTCAACCTAGTCAAAGTTCTTTCTATGCTCGAGTATTATTGGTCCACAAGAAGGATGGATCATGGTGCATGTGCCTGGATTATAAGGAGCTCAGTAAGCTCACCATTAAAGATAAATTTCTCATTCTTGTGATTGGTGAATTTTTGGACCAATTACACGGAGAAAATTACTTTACCAAGTTGGATATTTGTTCAGGATATCATCAAATTAGAATGAAGACTGAATATATTCCAAAAACAACATTTCGAACTAATGAGGGTCATTATGAATTTTTGGTCATGCCTTTTGGCCTTACCAATGCACCTTCTACATTTCAAGCGTTAATGAATTCCATTTTAAAACCCTTCCTTAGAAAATTTGTGCTAGTATTTTTTGATGATATGGTAATCTATAGGAGGTCTTGGAAGGATCATGTTCAATATGTTGACATGGTGCTCAAGCTATTGCAGGAGAAAAAATTATATGCAAAAACATCCAAATTTTTCTTTGGAGTACAAGAGGTGGAATATCTGGGTCATATTGTATCTCACGAGGGTGTTAAGGTAGACCCTAACAAAATTAAAGCCATTAAGGAATGGAAAGTCCCCACAACCATAAAATAGTTGCGAGAATTTCTCGAGTTAACAAGGTATTATCACAACTTTGTTAATAATTATGGGAAAATAGCAGCACCTATAACAACATTATTAAATAAAGATGCATTTTCATGGATTTCTGAAGCAACTAAGGCCTTTGAATGGGTCAAGTGGTTACCTCTCATTGAATTGTGGTATAACACTTCCTTCCATACTGCAGCAAAAATGACCCCATTTATGGCACTTTATGGATATCATCCACCATCCATCACATTATATTTAAGAGAAAATTCTAAGGTTCAACTAGTGGAAGATCACATCGAGCATCAACAAGAAGATCTCCAACTCTTAAAAGATAACCTAAATTTAGCACAAAATCGAATGAAACAACAAGAAAATCAACATTGTAGTGTGAGAAGTTTTGATGTAGGAGACTGGGTATTTTTAAGGCTACAACCATACAAACAAATGTCCCTCAAGCAAACTAAGAAGTATAATAAGTTATCGCCAAAGTACTATGGTCCTTACAAGGTGTTGCAAAAGATTGGTACTATGGCATACAAATTGGAGCTTCCTTCTTCTTCATGAGTGCATCTAGTTTTCCATGTTTCCTGCTTAAAGAAGGTTATAGGTGAAAATATTCTAGTTCAAATAATATTTCCAGAAATTGATGAGGAAGGAAAAATCATATTGGAACTTGAAGAGGTCACGGAAAGAAGAACTCGAGAGCTACGAAATCGATCCATTTCAGAGTATCTCATCAAGTGGAAGAACTTACCCACTAAAGATTATACATGGGAGGATGAGAATTTTATACAGAAGCACCCAGAGCTACTAAAGCATTGAGGACAATCATTTTTTGAAGGAGAGGGACATGTTAGGTCCCTATATTACTAATTTAGTCCCTTATTGTTATTAGTGTAGCCCCCTTATTGTTATTGTTGTACCCTTGTAACCCCAATATTGTTATTATTGTTCCCTTACATTATTATTGTTAGGTCGGATAGGATTTTATTGTGGCCCCATGGACTCCTATATATAGGAGGTTTTTTTCATTTGTATCATCCAAGAATTGTTCATTTATGTAATGTATTGGAGGTTTCCCCCTCGAAGTGGCTGATTTCTAAGGCATTGATCTCTCTTTTCTTCTTTTTTTTGGAGCTGGTTTCATAAAAATAATATACATTTATTGTTAGTAGCTTATTCACCAATAACTTCTCTTGAAATTCCCTTTCCAACTGAATTTTAATTGGATCATAGAAATATGGATGGATTTCCATTATTGAGTGGGAGAGGTTTAAAAGAGAAGATGACAGACCAGGTTGTAAAATTGATCTTTCAGATATAATGGCCCATGTGATTATGTTAGTGTTATGTTCAAGTGCTAACTCATTAATAATCTTCTATGAAGGAAAAATCTCCAAATGTCTTTCAAATGGCTCAATAAAAAATGGACGGAAGTCTGATAGGTCCAACAGAAGATTATTAATTGAATCAGGCTATTGGTCATAAAGTGAAAACATACTCTCTTGTTTTCATTTCTCTCGATAAGTAATAAGTAATTGATAAGGAATGGACATCAATTGAAATTGAAAATTTAATAGCTATTGATGTTCACCATTATAATTTGTATCTTCATTTTTCCATTTAGGCAATGCATCAATTGAGCGTTCAAAATTGAACTTCTAAATATGTCAACATAAAGTATCTAAAACTCTAAGATTAAAAAAAAAAAAAAAATCCAACGTTAAAAATAAATTATGAAATAATAACAAAATCGAATCATAGTTTACAATACTGTTACAAGTATTTTTACAACACAATTGGGACTGAGTTAACACAATTTCTTCTTCACAAGAATTGGGCAGAATAATGCAATTAGGATGATTATTGATACCCACTTATGAATTAGAGAAAGGGTTATGACTATGAATAGGAATGCAAGTTTGATCATCATATAAATCATAGATTGGAATGATTTCTTGAATGCTAAAATAATTAGTATGATTAGTTGTTTGAAAATGAGAACTCTTAGAAATAATTTCGGAATAAGATTGTTCTTCATTTTCAAATGTGATTAGACTTTGATTATGAGGATTCAATTGTAAAGAATACAAATCAATATCCTCAATGTCAAAGTAGCTATCATATATGACTTTATGACATTCAATAGAATTCCCTTTGATCTCACCTAATGTATCAAAACAAGAAGGGATATTGAGCTTATGTTCATTAATTCTAGATGAATGATCATTGATTAATTCTCTATTATGATAAAAACTAATCGATAATTCATTTAGGTTAGGCTCTCTATTTTCCAAAAAATCATTAATGTGAAGAGAGGATAAATTTTTATTAGAAAAATTATCCGGATAAAGGGAAAAATACAAATATGAAACAATGTATTTGAAAATTTCTCTATTTGAAAACTCTTGTACATTTCTTCATTGAAAATTTCATATTTAAGATCATTTACTTGGCTACTTATGCTTTCTTGAAGAATGTTGCTTTCTTGTCCTGAATTTGGCATTTCTTCATCGTAAAAGAATTTAGAAATTTGTACCACAGATTGTGTATTATTGGAAACTTTAATCACTATTTATACTTGTCGAATTATGCTCTGATTTTATGATTCTAACTTATACCTATTCTCAGATTTTAAAGAGAAATTATCTTCAAGAGTGTTGCTAATATCTTCTTGTGGTTGAAATTTTCCAAGCTTTATGATTGAGATTCATTGACATGTGAAGGTGGACCTTGATCTTTATCAATACTGTAGGAAGTGTGCAGTAATTAAAGGAATTTATTGTACAAAATAGAGGCCACTTTGTTATCATTTATTTTTACCTCCATATTGAAATTCTTACTTATGTCAATGAAATTAGAAGAAGATTGATCAAACCTTGAAATAATTTCACATGGATTATGAATGGAAGGAAGAGAGAAAATATGGTCAAACTAATTTAATAATTCTTATTTCGAAAGTTTTTCTTCAATATTAAATTTTAAACAATTTAAGTGAAACCTGATAGAAAAATCAATTAAAGACTCACCTTCAAACCTTCGTAGATCTTCAAAATCGTCACATACATGTTCATAGATATATCCATCAAATTTACAAAGGAAGATTGTAATAAATTGTCCCCAAACGTGGATTGAGGCAACTAAAAGTGATTGACACTAGCTTCTAGATTTTGCCAAGAATGTAAGAGTAAAAATCCCCCATAAAATGTCCTCATCAATATCATAAAAAGTAGAATTTGAAATTTTTTGAATGAATTGTAAAGCATGATTAAATGCAGAATCATTCCTCTTACCGTTAATCATTTCTGGTGAAGTATTGGAAGATGAACATCCATAAATACAACTCCAAATTGGAAGTTTAATAGGAGTCATTGTAATCAAAATAAAATGTTAGAATACAAAGAATCCAAACGAGAACAACTCTCAAGTCCTCCTTCTACTGCCAAAATGTTCAGGCCTCGAAATTCACAGCAACAACATGGGGGATGACCACTCGGTCCAAACCTTAAAGCAGTTCCTTTTCCATTTAGAATGGTGGCTCTGACTGGTTTAACTAGGTCCAAATACCTTCTCTTAATTCCCTTTTGCTTAAAATATAGCTTTTTTCTACCAATGGGAAAGAGACATCAGATCATTTTTCTTGTTGATCACGCAAGAAAGTGATCCTTAAGCTAATTTGGGCTTAGCCAAGCCAAAATTAAAGTTTTTCCTCTTTGGGAAGATGACTTTTAAGGGATGTAGAATTTAATCTATATGAAAAATTATTTTAAGATGGAAGCAAAATGAACTATCTTAATCATATCTTAATTAGGAAGATATAGATCTATCCTAACTGAGAGCAGTATTTTTTAAATAATTGAGATTTAAATATGTCTGGCTTATAAGGAATATCAAGCTAACGAAGTAGTTAAATTAATTGACATTATAAATACCAAACCCATCCTATCTAGAGACCTCTTAACTGAAATAATCAATCAACAACACTCAGGAAGAAGTTCTCAAAATGATATTGATCATTTAATCAGTAACTTGAACAATTAAACAATAATATGTGGAAAAATTGGACAACATATCACTATTCAATAAATGAGTTTGATAAAACATATTTCTGAGTAAATAGTTACTCAAAAATCAAAATTCAACCCATAAGAGTAGAGATAAATAATAACATAAAATTGAGGCAAATTACTCATACCGAAAAAAGAGCACAAATATAGAAGTAAATTGACATATTCTTCTTATCATAAAATGAAACTAGCATTTAAGATAATAGTATTATAAATACCAATTTATTAATTCTATTTCTCGAGCTTTAGTCTCTAATAGTCCTTTACAATGCCTGAACTTCTACTTTCAAAACCAGAGCTACAATAATGCAAACTCTGTTCATTATACATAACTCAGAATGTAAAAGAAAAACCTCAATAATGTCCATATCTGAGATTCCTATCCTCCCACCTACAACTCTAAATTCCTATTACATAAGTGTTTTTTTAATTCTAGAATTGCAAAGGAGAGAAGCTCATATTACATTCTACAATCTGATATTTACAAAATGATTTATTCATTGGAAAGTTTGTTGAAAAGTGGTTTTTCTCAATCAATTTTCATTGGTTCAAATCATATTATTCAAATGTTGGAGACTTCTCATTGATTGAGATATTCTTTGCTAATCTTTTCAACTCTTTTCCTGCAAAAACAATAAAAAATAAGATTAAAATGCAAAAAGAAAATCAAAATGTCAAATATGGAATTAAAACAAATCCAATCAAATTTAATTAAACAAATAATTGAAAATAAAATATAAGCTTTCTATTGATGTCTGTGATGATATAATTGGTCAAGGATATCATTGATGAATGGATCTGCTCTTAGAAGAAGTTGTGGGCAAATTAAAATGCAGAAAATTAAACTCAGAAAATTAGTTTTGTTAAAAATTCGGAGCTTGATCTTCTGTTGAATTTTAGACTCAATAAATTATTAAATCTGGAAATGAAACCACTTCAGAAATGTTCTCCATGATTTTATCTATCCAATAAGCTGTCCTGGGCTTCATTTGACCAAGTAAAACTCCATTGATGAACTTCCAAGTTTGGTATATTAAAATTCACAGAATTTTGGAATTTATCTTGTGGAATACATTTTCATTAATTTTTAATATGAAAACAGGGCAGAATTATTTTAACAGAAAACCCCTTTTCTCTTTTTTATGGCGCAGATTCATTATATTTGGTAGTTGCTCGAATACAAAAAAAATTGGATAGATTTTTCCACGGGTAGTTGGAGTATTAGTGGGAGTAATAGCAGAGTGAAATTAATAGCCAAATCATTTGGATAGACATGGAAGCAACGTGGAGCAGAAATGGCGGAAGATAGCAGAGGGAATGGCGGTAGAAGCAAGTGACGTGGCAGGGAGAGGTGGGGCCAATCTCAAGTCGCAATCGAGCATATTTGTTAATATGAGAAACATGGGGTAATAATTGTGATTTGCAATTTGCGATATCGCAAATCGCAAAGTCAAAGGCTATCGCAAATTGGGGTCAAAGCTTATTATCGCAATATCGGGGATTGGGGTTATCGGCGATCAAAAATTGCATTTAAAGACGGGCATCGATGAATGTTTGGCAATACAACAGTGAGATATGCGATGAGCGATGTGAATGTCGTGGTTGTAGGTAGGTAAGGGTCCCACTTAATATCGCATTTGCGTTTCGGAAGCGGTAGCACATGAATGTGGTGCAGATTTTTGTGATGGTCGATATCCGAAAAGATAAGGGGTCCTATCAAATATTTTAATCGGTGGTTTGTTATATATATGATATGTAATATATAATTTGGTAAGTTTTATGATATAATGTTATATAACATGGCTGTTCGACTTTTGGACGAAGCTAGAACATTAAAATTTTGGATTTCAATATAGTTGGTTTATAAAGTAATAAGTCTCGAAAGGTTATGTATGTGGGTTTTGGGATTAAATGAGATTTTAAATGGGATTTGAAGCCTTAAACTATTAGTTTTAAATATAGTTTAGGCTATATAGTAAATACAATTTGGATTTTGGGTAACAACTTAAATAAATTAATTTAACGAAAATCTTAAAAAGTATCTAGCCAAAAATTTTGTAAAAAATATCCCCATTATTTAAAATACATAAATAAAAATAGAGAGTCTAGTTTCACCACAACATCACCCTATTATCACAATCCTAACTAAAATCTTAAACTGATTTCTAATTTTTGGAACTAATTTATTAATTCTCAACTATCCTTATTTATCTTTCTTGTCTATCTTTAAACTTCACAACTATATCATGAACAAATATAGCCACTTACCCATACCATTCGAAGAATATTCCCACACCGAGCCATACTTCCGAACCATTAAATGAATATTTCCACACCAAGCCATTATGGCTAATACTGCATAAAATAAAAAAAGACCCTTAAATATTTTATATAAGAGTCACAAAGAAAATTAACCATGGTATGGCTCAAATTGATGAGAAGGTAATCACTCTCAAAAGTTCTCAATATATTTTAAAAATAGTATCACTCATCATTGATGCGAAAGCAACCAAATTGGATTTCACAGTTCTAGGAGGACCGTAAAGAAGGTAACCTCGTTTCCAAGGATGACTGAATTTGCTATGAAACTCTTTTCGTTGCTTGGATCGATCCAAGTCCTCTATGATCTTCCCCTTTATCTTTGGATCCAGAGCCAAAGAATTGAAAGAGGACGGATGCTTGAACGTGACGCCGCTCCATTCCGATCCATCCCCTCTATCATTGGTATAGAGATTTAAGCCCCTATTCAATCTCTTCAATTCAATTGCACTATTTGCAATTTGATCCAAATATGCTGACAAAAATGACTTGTTTGGCCCGGCTACCTTTAGATTATACCTACGTTGCTCGTCTTTCTTGCTGTGAGATTCAATGTGGTGAGAAAACCAATCAGTGGCTCCTTGGAATAAGTCCACCACACCCTGACTAGTAGTTGGATAGATATCTGCAATGCTTAAGTTCTTGGAATGGAATAACAAAGTTTTTGGCTGTCGAGTGGGTTGGGATAAACCTCATTGAAATTCCCTCCATAACTGGGGAATAAATGGGCATCCTTGATTGTTGATTTTCCAAATATATGGTAATTAGAGCTCCAATGTTAGGATTACCAAATATTCAGGAAATCAACAATTGACATAAATTCAGGGTCCATAATTCTCACTATACTCTAGAATGAATCTAAAATGACAACCATTGATTGAAACACTGAAGCAACAACTATTTCAGAAATTCTCGGCATTGAAGAGGAATGATATTCAAGAGAAGAGTGAAGAATCCTAATAGGGACCATATTTGTCCAATCCTATTCCAAAACACTCTAAAACTTCACAAAGGGTCGGATAAATGCAAAAAAATAGGATTCCTTTCTGTTGGAATATATGAAAATTCCAAAACAACAAATGGAGAATAAAACTCCCCTCTTTAACACAGAGAAAATATTAAAATTTTACTCACAGTGACAGAGTTTCCACACTTAAAACAAACTTCTATTTCTTCAAAAAATTGTTACAAATTCTTCCTCAACATAGAGGGATTACAACTGCTTGACTGCTTCTAAGCACAGTGCCAAAATAACACACTCTGTCTCTCTAAAACATACACTGCTATGTATACAAAATATTTCGCACTACTTTCTGTCTTTTTATTCACTGTCTCTATCTATTACAAAACAAAACAACTCTCACAATGCACAACACTCTCTATATCTCTCAATGCTCACGACATATGCTTTTATATGAAACATTACAATAATATATATTATAAATATCATATATCTATAAATATAATATAACCAAAATTAAAACTAAAATGTACTGCGGTAATAAAACATTTACCCACCGTAAAAAGTTATAACAACATTGCCGTGAAATAAAACAATTAAATCAAAACATTTTAACATAAGGTTAAAAAACCTTATTTCATTTTATGCTTTCCATTTATGTATTCCGGGGGTCTCGTGAAGACCATTCCCCCCAGCTTTCATACTCCCCCGAAATCTTCTGTGAGTGGGCCCAGCTGAGGATGACATCAGCTTTCCGTGGGTCTCCACTCCTCCAGCTGCTTGGCTTTTCTAACCCCCGCGGAAAGGCTTGCCGCCTCAACTCTGTTGTATTAAATATGTTCAGTGGGTTTTAATGTGGTTGTTGATGCAGATAGGATGGAGTTCTTCCACCGCTTTTTCATTCAAATCACAGTTGTTCAACTTAACATCTTCCATAACTCCGTCGTTTTGTTGTCTCTTCATTCCCTTTTCAATTAATTCTGTCGTCTACTTAGCTATGTGGGCAGTTGGAATTAATTTCCAACAC
This sequence comes from Pinus albicaulis, assembly GCA_034641835.2. NCBI lineage: Eukaryota > Viridiplantae > Streptophyta > Pinopsida > Pinales > Pinaceae > Pinus > Pinus albicaulis. The sequence continues at coordinate 577,168,160 of CM076578.1, read as the reverse complement.
TCCCCCTTAATTTCAGCTGTTGGGTTTTCCTACATACCCAAACATTTCCTGAAATAATTAAAACTTTTTTGAGCTAATGGTTTTGTGAGGATATCATAAAATTGATCCTCTATTCTGCAGTGCTGCAAAACAATCTCACCATTGTTAACCAATTCAAGTATGAAGTGAAACTTGGTGTCTATGTGCTTTGTCCTTTTATAAAAAAAACATAATTTTTAGATAAAGCTATCGCTAAGCTATTATCACAGTAAATCACTGTCCCTTTTATCTGTTCTTGGCATAAACTTCTCAACATTCTTCTCATCCAAACTGCTTGACACGCTGCTGCTGTAGCTACCACATATTCCACCTCTGCTGTAGATAATGCTACAATGGGTTATTTCTTAGAAGCCCATGAAATGGCTTCTGAACCCATGTGAAAAACATAACCGAAAGTGCTCTTCCGATCATCTACACTTCCAGCCCAATCACTATCATTGTATCCAACTAAATCTGAATATTCTGAAGCAGTATATAAAATGCCATACCTTTTGGTTCCTTTAACATACCTCAAAATTATTTTTGTTGCCTGTCAATGTGCATCTTTTGGCTTTTCCATGAATCTGGAAATCAAAATAACATCATGCATTATGTCCGGCCTAGTTGCAGTCAAACAAATGAGGCTGCCAACTATGCTCTTGTATAAACTAGGATCAAAATCCTTGCTGCTCTCCTCTCTGCTGAGTTTTAATCCCATCACTGTGGGAGTGATTGCTGCTTTGCTTTCCTGCATATTAAATCTTTCAAGCACCTCATTAACATACTTTGCCTGTGAGATAAAAATCCCATTTTCATCTTGTTCTACTTTTATTCCTAAGAAGTATCTCAAAAAACCCATGTCAGTCATTTCAAATTCTTCTTTTATGACAGTTTTAAAATTTTCAATAAGGTAATCATCATTAACTGTGAAAATAACATCATCAACATATAAAACTACAATCAACATTTTACCATTTTTTTATTTGACGTACAGGGTGGGTTCTCCCTCACACTTTTCAAATCCATTTTCCAGTAGATAGGAGTCTATCCTACTATACCACGCTCTTGGTGCTTGCTTCAGCCCATAAAGAGCTTTCTTCAACTTGCACACTTTGTGCTTTTGGCCTTTCTTTTCATAGCCGAGAGGTTTTTCAATGTAAACCTCTTCCATTAACACTCCATTTAGTAATGTTGACTTCACGTCCATTTGGTAAAATTTCCACTTGTTTTGTGCTGCTATGGACAACATTGCTCTCACGGTTTCCATTCTAGCAACCAGTGTGAAAGTTTCCTCATAATCTATCCCATGCTTCTGCTTATAACCTTTGACAACAAGTCTTGCCTTGTGTCTCTCTATGTTGCCTTCAGCATTACTCTTGGTCTTGTAGACCCATTTAACTCCAATGACATCTTTACCTTTTGGGAGTTCAACCAAATCCCAAGTCTTGTTTCTTTCTATGGCATTTATTTCCTCATCCATAGCTTCTATCCATTTCTCATTCTTGATAGCTTCATCGAAATGAACAGGATCATCAACATGACAATATAAAGCAAACAAAGAACTGATACCTTCATTAGCTATATCTTTTTCATAAATATCTTTCAAACTTCTGAATTTCTTACCTTTTTCATTAGATGTACAAATGCTTGAAGAAGCACTTGCATTTCCTCCTTGTGGTGTGCTTAGAGAAGCAGTATCATTTCTCCTCAAGGGTGCGATCTGCTGCTCTTGTGTTGGTGCTACTGTTTGGGGATTTATTTCAGCCAACTCATCATTATTTTTATCATGAGATAAACAGTGTTTTACATTCACTGTTTTCTCTATACTTCCATCACAAGCTTCCTCTTCAATAAACTGAACATCTTTGCTCACAATAAACTTCTTGGTGGATGGGTTATACAACCTATATGCCTTGGATTTCTCACTGTATCCAATGAAAATATATTTCTCCCCCTTGTTGTCCAACTTCTTTCTTAGCTGATCCAGAATGTGTGCATAAGCCACACATCCAAAAACCTTCATGTGTGTGATATCTTGCTTTGTGCCACTCCATGCCTCTTCCGGCACTTTGTTCATAACTGCTTTTGTAGGGCATCTATTTAAAATGTACGCTGCACAGTGTACAGCTTCAGCCCAATAATCATTAGGCAAATGTTTTGTCTTTAACATACTCCTTGCCATGTCCATTATGGTTCTATTCTTCCTTTCAGCTACTCCATTTTGCTGCAGAGTATATCTAGTTGTAAACTCCTTATGAATATCATTTTCTCTACAAAAACGTAGGAAATCGTTAGAGATATACTCACCTCCTCTATCAGTCCTTAGGAATTTGATGTGCAGCCCACTCTGGTTCTCAACAAGTGCTTTGAAATTGCGAATTTTTTCAAACACTTCACTTTTGTTTTTCAAAAATTAAACCCATGTTTTTCTTGTAAAATCATCTATGAATGTTAACACATAGTGGCTGCGTGCAAGCGATGGAGTTTGCATCGGTCCACACAAATCCGAGTGGACAATCTCTAAAGGTGCTTTTGCCCTTATGCTTTTTCCGGAAGGAAAACTTTCTCTGTGTTGTTTCCCCAAGATACAACCTTCACAAAGGCTGTCCAGTTTCTCTATCAATGGTAAACCTCTTACCATTCCTTTTCTATTCAACAAATTTAGACCTTCAAAATTGAGATGTCCAAATCTGAAGTGCCACAACCAATTATCATCTTTTGGTTCACTTTGGAAAGCCTCTTATGTCACTGCTGCTTTGTCTTCTTCATTCTTCGAATCTACTCTCATTCTGAGAGGGAACATCCTGTTCCTTGTCATATTTACTTTAGCAATACATTGTTTGCTGAGTGGTTTGTCCATGATGGTAGAAACATCATCCTCAAAGAAAAAATTATACCCCATATGGACAAGCTGTCCAATACTTAAGAGGTTACACTTCATTCCTGGAATGTAATAAACATCTGCTATGGATTTCTTTGCACCTTTCCTTGTTAAAACATTTACATTTATTTTTCCCATAACAGAAACTTTACTATAAGCTCTTAGTGTGACTTGTGACTTCACACTCTCATCTAACATAGAAAACATTGCTATATTTCCTGTCATATGATTATTACAACCAGAGTCTAGAAACCATAAATCCTCATTCTTTTCTTCAGCCATATTACAAGATAAAAACAAATTATTTTGGCTGATATTTTCTTTAGTGAAATTTGCACTAGTTCTACTTCCCGTATCTTGCTGCTTCTTTCTACATTCATTAGCATAATGACCATATTTTTTACAATAGTGACATTGGACATTTGACTTACCATAGCTTTGTCCTTGAGCATTCTGCTGACCACTCTCCTGGCTGCTTCCTTGGCCATGGCTATGATTTTGTCTGTTGCGCCTTCCATGTGAATGTGAAGGGATATTCCTTCCACCTCTGTTTTGGCTTTTGCCTCCTCCTCTTCCTCTACCTTGCCCTCTTCCTCTTCCGAAAGACATCTGGGTCTTAAAGGCATGCTCAAGATATGAGTTTTGACTCCTACACAATCTCTGTTCATGGGTCATCAGTGATGCATGAAGTTCATCCACTGAAAACTTTGTGAGATCCTTAGTCTCCTCTATGGTGGTGACAATCACATCAAATCTTGAGGGTAAACTTATCAAGAGTTTTTCCACAATCCTCTTGTCTTCAAGAGTCTCTCCATGAGATATTATTTGTGTGACCATTCCAATCACATGAGTGAAGAATGAGTCAATAGTATCTGACTCTTCATACAGAGAATCTCAAAGTCTCTCCTCAACAACTCAAGTTTTGTTGTCTTAACTTTTTCCATGCCTTGATAGGCTGTCTTGAGAGTTTCCAATGCTTCTTTGGATTTCTTGGCTGCTGCTATCCTAGGAAACACACTCTCATGCACTGTTTGATACAATAAGAAGAGAGCCTTGGAGTCTTTCTTCCTAATGCTTTTCAGCAACTCTTTCTCTGCTTGAGTTAATTTTTCAAACTCTTTTTCATCTGCTGGCTCTACAAATCCATCCTTAACTAATTCCCATAAGTCTTGGGAGACAAATAAAGCTTTCATAGTGATTGACCAGTAGTCATAATTCTTCCCATTAAATATTGGGAGATTGATATTTCCCATACCCATACTAGTGCTGGCTCTAGCCATTCTGCACTCTTAACTATGATTCAAAAACACTTGACTGTGTATTTAAAATTGACTGACTGTTCTGCAACAGTAACACAAAAACTGTGTAGAGAAATACCTTTGGATTCTTTTGGTTGAGTCTTCACACTGCTGGAGAAGCTACTGAAACAAAGAACTCCTTTACTTCAGCTTCTTTGATCTTCAAAGAGCCTGGACTATCTCCGATACCATGTTGGAATATTTGGAAAATCCAAAACAACAAATGGAGAATAAAACTCCCCTCTTTAACACAGAGAAAATATTAAAATTTTACTCACAGTGACAGAGTTTCCACACTTAAAACAAACTTCTATTTCTTCAAAAAACTGTTACAAATTCTTCATCAACACAGAGAGATTACAATTGTTGGACTGCTTCTAAGCACGGTGCCAAAATAACACACTCTGTCTCTCTAAAACATACATTGCTGTGTATACAAAATATTTCGCACTGCTGTCTGTCTTTTTATTCACTGTCTCTGTCTATTACAAAACAAAACAACTTTCACAATGCACAACACTCTCTATATCTCTCAATGCTCACAGCATATGCTTTTATATGCAACATTACAATAATATATATTATAAATATCATATATTTATAATATATAATATAACCAAAATTAAAACTAAAATGTATTGCGGTACTAAAACATTTATCCAGCGTAAAAAGTTATAACAACATTGCCGTGAAATAAAACAATTAAATCAAAACATGTTAATATAAAGTTAAAAAACCTTATTTCATTTTATGCTTTCCATTTATGTATTCCGGCGGTTTCGTGAAGACCATTCTCCCCAGCTTTCATACTCCCCTAAAATCTTTTGTGAGTGGGCCCAGTTGAGAATGACATCATCTTTCCGTGGGTCTCCACTCCTCCAGCTGCTTGGCTTTTCTAACCCCCGCGGAAAGGCTTGCCGCCTCAACTCTGTTGTATTAAATATATTTGGTGGGTTTTTAATGTGGTTGTCGCTGCAGATAGGATGGAATTCTTCCACCGCTTCTGCATTCAAATCATAGCTGTTCAAATTCACATCTGCCATAAATTCGTTGTTCTGCTGTCTCTTCATTCCCTTCTCAATTAATTCTGCCGTCCGCTGAGCTATGTGGGCAGTTGGAATTAATTTCCAACACTTTCTAGATATAGGGCAATGGAAATGTGTTGGAAGGTTGTTCTGATTGCAGCGGCAACGCAATCCTGGAAACACCAGTGACCATGATCTCTAGTGATGAATTCCATTTATAGTGGGTGATAAAATCCCCGTCACTTCATGTGCTAATATCGCCACCGACCAATTTGCGAAAGAAAGACATTAAGGTCATTATAGCTATATGAAGTGCTAATAGAAAATGAATTAGTAATAAAAGGAAAATAGAAAAAAAAAAAAAACATGAGGATTTACTGAGTTGGCTGCTATTCCATCCAAAATCTCGTAAAAGCAAAATTCATTTAAAAACAGTGCCCCTCCACTGACTATTGGAATCCTTTCAATAGCAGCTCTGCTTTCCACTCCTCCACTGACGCCGCCTCTGTGTCGATCGGGCGACCGCAACACCCACATCAATGGTTTCCCGCTTGCATCGAGAGAAAGTGCCAAACTCCACGATTATTTGAAATCTCACGCGGTCATCCTCCCCATTTCATTTCAATTTTTAAAATATTCGGCGCAACTAGTTAAGTTTTAAATGCGGTGAGAGGTTCCATTCAACGCATGTTCCAAAAACCCATTTACATCAATTAAAGCTGCATTAACTACGTTAGAATAGTTAAGTCGGAGTGGTGTTGCCAGTGGACTCCGGAAAAACTGATCTGATCGCAGATGGTTTAACATGCATGTTAATGGTACCATGTACGTAAGGAACATTAATACATCATAGCTACATATATATTGGTTGTGCCTTGAAACTATCCACATCGGGAAAAAATCATTTCACAATAAGACTCTCGTCCAAATAATCATTTGGAACTTGTATTTTTATGATTCTTTCAACGTATAACGACATTCTTAAAATAATGCCTTATAGCAAATATTACTTTTAATAAGACATTTAAATATATTTTTGATTTAATTTTGTTTCCAGCAGAATGTAATATTAAATTAATTAATTTGAATATAAAAAAATATTATTAAAGAACATTTTACACTTCAAATATTTTTTTTTTTTTATTCAAGTATATTTTATATGAGAACATTTGATTAAGATTATGTTGTTGTTTATTTTGAGTGAAAATAGTACTGCTTTTGAAAAAAAACTACATGATAAAATTAGATTATCTAGATAGTTTAAATCTAATTAAATCTAAAAATTATAATTTTAAGAGACACAAAAGACCAAATTTCTTATGAATTAAAAAAATATCATATATATTAATATACTAGTCTTTGAGGCTATCGGATAAAAAAATGTTGATAGGAAACTATGAAACCAAAGACACAACACGAAAAAAAGACTAGGAAGAGGGATTAAAATATGTTGTTGCAATTTGGACAACTCCTTGTCATGGCTTGGTGGGCTTCTAGTAATAGGAGGAATGCTCAAGTGCCTCTTGATGTGTTCTAGTCACTTGTTGAGGCCCTTCATGTGTTGATGGAGATGCTCCATGGAGAGGAGGAGGTCCTCTTTGTTCTCATGTTAGTCTAGTTGAACATTTCTTACTAGGAATTTTGTGTGCCAATATAGGTCCACCATGTACATACACTCATTGAAATTCTCATGTTTGTGCCATGTGTTAGCCTCCCAATCAACCAACTCTGCTAATACCTCAGTGTGAGAGAGGAGGTGACTTTGATTGGTTCCTTCCCTCTCGACATGGGTGAGTTCTTGAACGGGGAAGAGGGTAAGATCTTGAAAACAAGTTGTTAGTTTCATCACTTTATGATGAGTTCATGTGTTACCACAACTAGACCTCTCTTGATGTTTCCATGCGCCCTTGCAAATCTATGCTTGTTGGGATTGCATGGCGGTTGCATGAGGATATGAGGAAGGCCAAGGAATAGGTAAGGATGTGTCAAGAGAGAGATAGAGATGGATATGCATAATGGTGGGGATATAATGAAAGAGATATGACCACGTCTCGAGCTAAGGTGTGTGGAAGCAAAATAGAGGGTTCTAGAGTGCTTAATAGAGTGCGAGTAGATGGTAATACCCAAAAAAATTACGGAGAAATATGTTTAACATTACCAAGGGAATAACCACTCTAATTATCTTATGGAGATTCACCAATAAAGAGTGTGCCAACCTACTTCAAAGCTATAGATACACTACTATGTAGAGAACCCTCTTATTGAACATAACATAGTACCATTCAAGATGCAGAAGGAAAGTTTCCAAATTCATGGAGAAAAGCGTAGTATAGATCGGATTTCCCTTTCTCCAATACCACATAGAGAGAGAGAGAGAAACAATGATTACTTGAGAGCTTAGATGATAGAATTAATCTCATATAACTTTCCCTTCACTAATTTAATTATTGCATTGAGTTGATAATTGGACCAACAATATCGCTAGATTTCATTTTTGGTTTACTCCTTTGCACTCGTAATCTTTCTTGCTAAGGTGGTCGACCTTGGGGGAGCCTTGAATTTCTTTGACTAGGTCACTGAATTCCATTTATGATCGCGGAAAAGTCTTCTTAGTAGCACGAGACAAAAAGATAATACAATTAAGCAAGGAGATTGTGAGCCAAGTAAGGAAAATATGATAGGGGGTGGGCTAGATGGATCTAATGTGAATTTTATTTCTTACTATCACATTTTATAATACTCACTAATGTCATTATTTTAACTATTCTATGTAACGTATAATATTATAGGAGACCATTATTATGCATCTATTCAACTAATATATATATATATATATATATATATATATATATATATATATATATATATAATTGTTATTAATATTATAATATTTGTTAAAGGATCTTAGCATTACTGTTTTGATGAATAATTAGTTTTTCCAATTGGGTGGGAAAAAATTAAGAGTTAATATTGTTAAATATATTTATTTTTCCAAAAAGAAGTTACTAATTTCTTTTTTTTATAATATAAAATTATTTTACCTTAAAAATTACTAAAAAATTATAAACACACTTTACAAAATTATTAAAAATTTAAATATTTTTACAAATATATTACTAAACATTTTACAGTTTATATATTAAATATTATATTTTATAAATAGATTTTTTTAAATAAATAAAAACATACGTTGTTATTATTTCCATCAAAAACCATTATGCAAAACTTATATTTATCTGATCCTTTTAACTTAGGAAGTTCTTCAAAATAATGAGCTATAGCAAAACAGAAACAGATACAGATTGTTCTGATTAAGATATTTAAATATGTTTTTGATTTAATTTTGTTTTCAGCTAGATTGTAATATTAAAGGTAATTATATAGAATGTAAAGACATTTTATTAAAGAAATCTTTAAATTGCAAAGGAAAATATGCTTTTCAATGAGTATTTTATATCATAATATTTGACTATAATAAAGTTTATGTGTTATTAGTAACAAATATTTTTATTTATTTTCATTATTTTATAGTAGGTTTTAAAATAGTTTTTGTTTAAATAAAAGTAGGTTTTCATAGAATTTATGGTGGCCGAATATTTAAAAGTGTTTAGTTAGAGTAAAAAACCACCCATTAAATATTTTAAATTGCTTACTTTTTTCTTGAATCAACATAAATTTACATATTACTAATAGTCATTGTATCTAGTATTAACTAGTACCAACTTGAAAACAACATTCTGAATTGTACTTAAAACAAAAACAAAAAAACGAAAACAACTTCCCAGGCAACTTATCAATCTTAATAGATTTATTCCCCAAGTAGAGAGGTTGACCTGCTTCTACCTCTTCAAACATTTGGTGAATGATATCATATCTCAATTGTTTTTTCTATTGAACACATGAAATGATCATATAGGGTTTTTGATCCCTTCGCAAATCATAAATCCGGCTCATGTCCCATACAGCCAAAGTCAAACAATGATGCACGCGTTCTCGTTTTGTTCCAGTTTAGGCCTTACGCCAGATGCTCAATGATCAAAATATGCTCTTGCCATCTCTTCTCAAAGTTAAAAATAAAAAATGATATGATCCAGCCATACATATCTAGCTGTGTGAGGATCTGATGTCTGCGATAATCTTATCCCGTGTATTTTACAGCTTACATTTGTGCGACCACCTACTATTCATCGATTCCTTCCTTATTACAAATCTCTCTTGGTTTTCCGTTAATTGCATTTTTTTTCTTTTAGACAGGAACAGAAAAAACTTTCTCAGGTATATGCAACATTCTGGAAGCCACATCTACCAGAAACTCATTACTTAAAAGTACCTATAGCATCTAGCAATGGGGGCGTATATCCCTCTCGCTGATCATGGCTGGCAATAGACAACCCTACCCCTCGCCAGTTTTGAACCTGTGACCTCCGAAGAGAAATCACAAGTTCTTAACCATTGAGCCCACTCAAGTTGTCTTCATAAACAATATATAAACAAGTGTAGGGCCTAGGCAGATCTGAAAGAACTTTCTTTAGCCAGCTGGCGAAGTGTTTGCTTTGCAATTGCAGAAACAATATCAAGAATACATGTGTCAAGTATTAATTGCTACCTTGTTATTGTTGCCATAAAAATGAAGCATCCATCGTGTCTTCTGGTTGTAGTATCTGTGTTGAGCGTCGCAATTTGCAACCAACAAACAGTTGCGGAAGCAAGTGTGAACATTAGTGAAACCATTCCAGCATTTCTGGTTCCGCAGAATGACGCGAGAAAAGAAGTGGGATTCCCTCCACTGAAATGGGATGTGAAGCTTGCAACCTATCCTCATGTTTACGCAAGGGAAAGAAGGGGAGACTCCCTCCTTCAGCATTCCGAGGGTCCCTTCGGAGAGAATATATTCTGGGGAAGTGGTATAGGTTGGAATGCTACAGAGGTTGTGGGTGCATGGGTGGATGAAAAGAAGTGGTATAACTATGCAAATAATAGCTGCAACTCCGGTCAAGACTACACGCACTACACTAAGCTTTTTTGGAGAACAACAGCGAAAGTTGGATGTGTCGTCATACCAAAACCAATAGAGAACTTAGGGCCAGAAGACCAACAAAATTAGAAAAAAATTTATGTGCATTATACATGAGAGGAAACCTATGTGCATTATGCATTTGAGGATATTAGCAGAGAAAGGTTATCTACATCTAAAGTAGGTGACGATAGAGGATGGAACTTGCAGTGAACGTTTTTTTCCATGTGGGACATTTTAGCTTCCATGTGATCCAACATTTCTAGAAGATGCAACTTCCCTCTTTGGAAAATTATTAATTTTTCCTGCATATATCATTGATATCTATGGAGGTCATTCATAAAATAAATGACCAAATTTATATCATCATCAAAGTTCCTACTCTATTATTCTAGTAGAATTTTGAGTTGATGAAGTTGGTTTCCAGGGTTCTCTTGTCCAAGGTTAGCGTCAAGAAAGCTAAGAGGGTTTATAGGATTTTGTTTTATGACCTCACTCTGGTGAGGACCCTCCAGATGTGGTCAGCTAAATTTTCCTCATTCCCCAACTCTAGTTCTTATCATGACACAGTCACACGGAATTAAGCACTTCTTTCTCAAGTAATTCAATATATATATAAGATAATTACATGACAAACAAAACTAGTTCTAATGTGGGAAAAGATCCCATTGACATGCCCAAATAAACAGAAAAAAAATAACCAATTGACACAAAGTATTATATCCAAGACACAAACCCCAACTACCACGGTAATATGAAAATGCAAGCGCCCACCAGCTAACATGAAACTTAAGACTCTAGAACCATTAATAATAAAATACAAGAGACTCTAGAAAATAAAAAATATAGAAAGACCATGTTGGTACTAAGTATCAACCTACAAAAATTTTCTTATGCTACACCAACCCGAAAAAAGGAATTAATAATGAGATTCAAACACCACAAGATATACACAACTCCCTACAAACACTAAGACCACAACCACCATTGCGCCCACTGAAAATCTACAAAGCCGAGAAAACCAAAATGGGTGCAACAACATTTAAGAATTAAAACCAATCTGAACTACCCACGTTACCTTTCTCTAACACAAAGATTCTAGTGGTAGGCACTGCTTCGTGTTTAGTGAGCTAAGAAAAACTCCCAATTCAAGTTGTCCTGAATTTGGCTTAATGATAAAATTCAGGGAATGGAAAATACCCGGATCCTAGAAAACATACACTAAAGACTATAGCAAGTTACACGCTATATATGGAAACCCATAATAGACCCTTGTCAACAATCTATGACCATATCCTATAAAAACTAACCAGACCTTGTATAAGCATAAATCACCACTACAATCCAAGTCGTTGGGTTGAAGACTCAACATCTAGTAGACTCACGATGTCGCTCTTCGCAACATATCTTCATACCAAAACCAAACTAAGGATTTAAACCTCCTTCACATTGCAATACTAATTATCACACGTTTGAATACATCACAGAGTATTTCCACGCCCCCCGCCTTAGATATCATGGAGTTCAGTAGGGTGGCAGAAACTATGAAAACTACTCCCTATTTCCATTCTTCCACCCCCGTCCAGCATATGAAAAAGTCATCTGTAAGAGAATGTGATGTAATTCTATATGACAATGATGATAACAATTGTTGAATCCAAGATACTAAGATTTCCAATTGCTAGCTTTCAATGACTTTGCATATCACGGTACCATAAATAAGTTTTTAAATAGTTGATACTAATAGTTGGGAGTCTCCATCCACTTCGATATCATAAAATGTTCTTCCCCTCCAATCCTTAAGAATATTTCTAGGGAAATGAATTCAGTTACATTATTACTTGTGAAACCACAATTACCAACATCTATGCTTAATGTATTCCAAGACAAATCCTGAAATATTCCTCATACCCATCCAAGTCCCCGTCAAAGTTTAATTTAATGAATCTAGGGGGTGGAAGAGAAACACTTTGGTGATGACCTTGGATTCCATGGGATTCTAGGATTACTTTTAATAACCATGTGCTAAGAGATCTAGATATCTATTAGTATTCATTCCTCTTGTGAGTTAACCTTCCAATCCTCTAAAATCCACGACTTTGATAGGATAGTCCCCTTAAAATTTTCTTGACGAGTTTCTATTTGAAATTTAGTGAGGACTTTTGATCCTTGAAGATACGTCGATTCAACTTCTCTGAAACATTCCAGAGTAAGAAACCGACCACTAAGGCCCAAACTATATTGAAAACTAGGTTGTTATAAAGTACTCAACGCCAATTATCCAGAGTATTGCCAAGACTATTCGACGATGATCGAGATGTCCGAATAACTAAATTTTTATGCTATTTAGTATAATTAAAAAACAAATATTATTTATTTTATAAAACAAATAAAGGAAACACAACATCTCCACGCTCTTCGCTTAACATAAAATGACTTTCTAGGTCCCTGAATAAGCTGTAATTTTCATTTTTAATCTTTTCTCGACGTCTTATCAATATATTTGAATTCTAGTGCGAATTAGAAGGTAGTATAGTAGTAGAATTTTGGGGAAAAGGTAATGGATCCTATTGTGTTTAAGAAGGCGAACTGAAATGTCAATAATTGCAATGGAAAGAAGAATATTTTTTAATTTTGTACAACCTACACACCAGATTTGGTTGCTCCATTCGACTCAATTCAAAATAACCATTTCATTTAAGATATAATATTAAAGTTTTATATTCCTTTGGAGTAAATTTTATGAATATATCTTTGTTTTTTTTGCTTAATATATTGAGAAACCAAACTTCTTTTTTTATCCATGAGCAGTGAAGATAAAAGAGCCAAAAGTAATGACAAGCTAACAATCACTACATGAAGATAGTAAATTGAGGCATCAATAAACCATGTAACTCAATTTATGCTATTTGTTTTTTTACAAATTTCATAGTAATAAACAATTTCATATTCCACAATATATAAGTCCAAGGAAATCCTTGATCATGAACTGAATCCAGGTGATGCAACTCATTGTACTTTTGAGAGTAGCAAAATAGGTACCAAAGGAAATCATAACCATCCCCTAAGCTTATGCAATAATTACACCATAGTAACCATGTATTGGAGAGAAAGAAATATGATAAAAAGATGGAGTAACTACACTAAACATGAAAAAAAACACTTATACAACTTTCTTGAAGATCATTTCAAAGATGTTGAAAGTTATAGATGATTATTGCTACAAAATTTTGCAAATTCAATTGTTGATCAATTACATTTACGGAAGCATGAGTAATGTGCAACAAAAATTTCATATTGATACATAATATTTATGTTATGTGAATAGAATGAGACTAATTTGAAGCTTACTTCGAAACTATAACATATTTTTTTGGCTTCATCAAAAAAGGATTTAAACAACACTATGAAAAGTTAGTATTTTATTTTTTCATGTTTTTTCTCTAACAACTTTTTTACTAGATGATGATGAACATTAAGTAAACAACAAATACTTCCAATCATCATTGTGGCAAGAATGACCATTCAAATACACAAAAATCCATGTGCAATGAAATGATATGCAAACATGCAAGAAAAATAACACACAATAACTACAAGATGGCTGTTAAAATACACATAAAGTGTGTTAACTACCCTTGAGAGACTATTTCACTATTCAAATATTCAATAATAAAAACTAATCATTAAAAGAGACATTATATATTCTTCTATAAAATGATTTGAACATAATTTTAAGATATATCAATTGGTCTTTTAACAATAAAACAAAATTATATAAAACATACCTTTTTAGGATTGAGAAGCTAATTCCTTTCCCCAAGTCACGATCTTGTTCTTATTGGAAAAATAGTATGAATAAGCCGCAGTGGTGCCAAATTGTCTCCCAAATAGCCCATTGATATTTGAGCCTACGACAAACCTCATTAAAGTCAACACACAAACATACTTACATATTAAAACTTGTAAGAAACAAAATGAACGCAAAGGGGGACTTTCCCCTTATAGTTTAGATAAAGGTGTTATCTACGAAGGTCATAATTTCATGTGGATGGTGAATTTATTAATGGAATTTGGTGAAAAAATATTTAATTTTTTTTTACTATGGCGGTGTTTAAATAATGTTTTGTATGGCATAAGTGGATTTAGCACCATAAAGAACCCATGAGGCACCCAAAATCCTGAAACTTGAACACTGTAACCCAAAATTTCATAAATTCTAGCTGTATTTCCTCAAAATCATGCCAAAATTTCTATTATTTTTTGGGTAAAGTTGTGGCCTATTTAGACTATGTGTTAGATAAACCATAATCTGATCCATGCCATCTAGAAAAAATCCTAATGTTGATGGGTGATTGATAGACAATTAAGGAAAATATATTAATCAATAGACATATCACAAGGAGAAATGATTGAAACTCTGCATTTGTGGCCTTAACCTCAATGTAATATTGAGGGAAAATTCAGCCACACCCTTGACCTAATATGATATGTAGGATCAATTACAAAACCTGATACTAATGAACGATCAACAGGGAGAATTTCTGAAATAAACGAAATATCACAAACCCCGTACTCTTGAGCTTAGATTTCATATAACAATGATATTATGCATAGAATCATAGCTAACTTCCAGTATATTAAATTTCACATCTATACATGAGTTGAAGTATCCAAGAAATGGACCGTAGGGATTGGTATATATGCTTGCATACCTTTTTTATGTCCAACTCCCTTATCCGTTGTATGGCATTATGCACATTTGGCCTTGAATATCTTCTCTCTGGCTTTTGTGTCTCGGAGAGGATCCCCTGATATTTTTGTCATCGATGGAAGTTGTGATTGCGATGAAAGAATTTTTAATCACTTCATAAATGCATACATATTAATGGGAAGACACATCATCTGCTTTTATTATATGTAACACCCTCTTCCCACATCTAACCAAGTAACCGACCAACCATGGTAAACATGTGATGAGAGGCTACTATAATGAAATGCAACCTCCTAGGTGACCTTAAGGAAGTGGAATTGATGAAAACCTAACATACATACCTTGTACAACAACAAAAGCACCCCAAGGAGGTAACCCAACCATTTAGGCCTCTTACCCATGGGTCACACTGACATTTTGACCTCTTTGAGCCATAGCTACATGCACAATCTTACATGCCTTTGTCCAGGAGGCTATAGACGCATGCATAACACTGCATGTCAGTGACTAGGGCCCCAAATACTCAGTTGTTTGCCAATGTCTTCAGGATTTGAGCCACCTTTTCAGGCCCATAACCTAGTGCTTTTCCCAGGACTTCAAGAAAAGTTCAGAGATGATAATAACAACAAGAAAATGATACAAACACAATAACATCATTAAAAACTAATTTGGACCACTCCTAGCCATGACAAACATTTTGTCAAACATATCATAAACATGAAAGTTAGAGGTGTAAACAACATAATTGATCATAGGGGTCTCATACTTATCTCAAAATCGCTAAGAAGCATTTATCCCTTACATCATTAGCTACAATACAATATATTTGACCATATGTACGTTGTGCATTCATTTACAAGTAAAGCATTAGGAGAACCATACATCATCGTTGTAAAAATACATGCTCATAACCATCATAATAACAACATAAATACCATGGATACAACAACAATAGAATCCACATATAAATCAATATATTTTCATACCAAATACCAAGGGAATGAATTTCTCATTGATGAATGTAGGAAAAAACCAAAGATGGGACTTCCGAATTCCACCTGACCATAGATTCCCTGAACCAAATCTCACTTAATCTAATCACTCCCATGCCATATTCCAAGCATGGGTGTGGGATCTAATAAAACACATCAATAAAAACCAATCGAGGGATTCCATGGGCCAAACAAACTCAACCCTTGACCAGTGATTCCATCTCACGATCAGACATCACAACCATCACGTATTGGTCTCTATCCAAGTTGTTCCGGGGCTTCAAAGTGTTTTTTCCAATCAAGGTTTTGAGGACTAGTACCTCAACCCCAACATTTAGAGGGCTTCCAGAGAGATTTTCCAACCAGGGATTCCAGGACAAGTAACTCAACCCACCTAAGGCTTCCAGAGTGTTTTTCTACCTAAGGCTTCCAGGACTAGTAACTCAACCCACAGTTTTCTGTCAGGCTTCCCAAGTTTTTTTCCAACCAAGGCTTCCAGGAACTAATAACTCAACCCATACCTAAAGTAATCATGACAACAAACTAGAAAACAATCAATGTAAATAAACCCACAACACCATGTCTATCCAGGAAATGGAAAGGCTAGGAAAATAAACTGTCAACCTAGGAAATCCTCCATGCCGATGATAGATCATGACCAGGAAACCACATGCATACACTATGCATGCCAAAACTAGTGGGGAAAACATACATCCAACTCAGTACCTATAATAAAAACTCAATGTAGCTATTGATCCCAATGTCCTCTTGCACTTTCCTACTCTTCCTTTACCTTCTTGCTCCAAATCACCAAGTATCCACACTCTCCAAAAGTTCTCTAAGAAAACTCTAAGTATCTACGAGTATGAGAGAGAGAGAGATATAATAATGAGAGATCTCCAAAAATGCATTAACAAAAATTTGAACCAAAAAAATCTTACCAACTGATCCTTGGAAGCCTTTTTATTAATGAGGCCTCTATTTTCTTCATTTTCCATTATTTTTCTTTCATTTCCTCCTCACATGAAACCTGTGACATTTCACTTTCATTTTCTCCTATTTTCCATTATTTTCATAAATAAAATTGAAATTAATGCCTCATGCCTTTCCAAAGCCTTTGTCATTTCATTTGCCAATTTCCTTATCCATAGTAAACCAAATTGAACACCTGCTAAGATGTTTTTCCCAACAATCATCTTGGAATAGGTGTCCCATCAACCATGGTTATTATTTTTTCTTTTATTAACTTTTATTTTATGGTATTTTCACCAGGTCTATTACATTATATATATTCATCTCTACCTTACTTGTATGATTCTCTAGACTATATATTTAACCTTGATGACTCATATGGTGTTTACAAAGTCCTCATTAGATACAAATTCTAGAAGAAAGAGAAAGCTATAGGGCTTAACATAACATAACATGAGCTGGCACACAATGCAGAAATTGGTTGTGGCTAGTTAGGTGCCTTATACGTAAGTCGCATGCAATAAAAATATGCTAGAATTCATCATAATACATATCAAAGAAGGAAGTAATGTTATCTTTTTTTTGGTTTGACGATATTAGCAAAAATTCAAAGAAGAAAAGAAGGTTGTGTTACTTCTTTCATTTAGAGAGTTAATATTGAAGTAGGAGGTTCTAAAGCCTAAGTTCAATGAAATTTTAACTTAAACCCTAAAATCTTGAACTCAATGAACTATTATTTCTCGCTCGCAGAGAGTCAAACATAATGAACCTTTCAAACTCACAATCCAAACCCCAAGAGAAACTTTTATATATATATATATATATATATATATATATATATATATATTCTTTCGGATCGTGATGGTTACACTTTTCAACAAAAAAAAATTGATTACCAATAAAATATATGATAATCACGATCATATATCATTTATCAATCTAATAATGTTGACCCAATCGTAAAATTATTCAGTAAAATAAAAATTAAAGTTGAAATTTTTTCAAGTATATAATCCTTAATTATAAGGAAATAATTACCAAAATATGAATATAAGAAATAATTACCAAGACATGAATATAAGAAATAATTCAACAATATTATTAATAATATTAAAATTATTATTATTATTATTATTAATGTAAAAACAACCTCAACTAGAACAAGAACACTGACGAGATCTAGGACCTTTATTTATATTATTAGGTAAAGAAAATGACACATGATGGTACAATAAAATTGGAACCCCAGAAAATGGCATGCACGACTGTTTAAAAATGGAAAATCTAAGACATTGAAGCCAACTTGTGAGTCCTGAATGGATCCACCATGCAAATGTCACTAAGGCGTTTTAGTGTCGAGATCAAATTAGAACTGGCAATGCCAAGTTCTCAAAAAAACACAATAAGACAGACAAACTCTAGATTATCCAAAGTTATAGGCATAGCTTCTATCCCCTTTAATATGCTTGATTGGAACTCTATAAATGTTATTTTGTTATTTTCCCTCAAAAAAAGGAAGGTAAATACCACATGAAGATCCCTTGGGAAAATACCATGGGTAAATTCTGTCCATTTTGACCATATCAAGAAAAGAGAATATTACATAATGTTGAACAAAAAATATTAATTATGGTTCAATATTAACATTAAATTACATATATAATAAATATATGTAATCATATAAGGGAATATTACATAATGTTGAAAAAAATATTAATTCTGGTTCAATATTAACATTATATTACATATATAGTAAATATATTATTCATATTTGGTGAGAGAGGTTTTAGGTTGAAGTCCTCGTGGGTGAATAATGTAATATTTGATGAAAATATTGTAACAACTTAAAAATATTTATTTAAATTAACATTAATATTAGCATGTTAGTGTTAATATTAATATTAACATTAACATTAATGAGATGTTAATGTTAATATTAATATTAAAAGCAATATTAATACAAACATAATTAATTTTAACATTAACATTATGATGAAACTCATCTATCCTTTTCAACCATGGTTAACCATGGTTATTGAATTGATACCACACAAACACATTTAGTAATCTAGTTGATATGAATTGATCAACCTCATTTTCCATCTTCCGCCATATTAGTAGATATGGTTGTGCTAATTATATTTTCCTTATTCTCTAAATTGCAATAAAATTATTAAAATATACTAATATTTTTACACATGAACTAAATTAATACTATACATAAAACTAAATATTAATTGTAAGTATTGGTTTGAGAGGCTCATTCTACAACTAGTGTGAGGGGTGATGTGTAATTAGCTCAACATGGATTTGACACATGTCCTACTTTAAATAAAAATAACATATTATCTAAATGAAAGCAATGTTGGTTATAATAAAATATATAAATAAATATGCTATGCATGTTTACTAAGTTTTTTGTTTGAGGTAATATAATTTCATATCAAGAGGTAAAGTAATTAGAAGTGAAAAAAATGTGTTTGTAAGATGTTAAAACCTTATTATTTTCATATTTCAACATTGGATTTAAACTAGCCTAGATCCATCTTAACCCCAGATTTAAACTAGCCTAGATATGGAGTTAAGATGGATCGAGTTAATATGGATCTAGGTGACTTTTTATATCCACATACTATATCTAGGTTTGATTTATATCCCACCCTCTCTCTCTTCCCTGGTGATCTACTCTCTCCCTCCATCTCTCCTTCTCTCTCTCTTCCTTCCTCTCTCTCCATTTCTCTCTCTTCGTTCCTCTCTCTCTCTTTCTCTCCCACTTCCCTTTCTGTCTCCCCCCATCTCTCTCTCTCTCTAGTCCACAACTCTATCATTATCTCCATCCCTCTCTCCTTCTCCCCAATCCATCTCTATGTCTCCCTCTATTTCTTCCCTTTCTCGCCCTCTCTTTCTCCTCTCCTTATCTCCACTCCTCTATCCCTCTCCCTCCATCTATCCCTTGTGACTCCCTCTCCCTCCATCTCTCCCTTGTCACTCTCTCTCTCACTCGTTGTCTCACTACCTCTATTTTTGTATGTCTTTTTTCTTCCATCATTCTTTCTCCCCATCAAACTCCATTTCTCTCCATCCCCTCTTCTCTCTCTTCATTCTTGTATTTACCTCTCTCTTACACCTCCATCTCTCTGTCTCCTCCCCATCATAGACTCTCTCTCTCTCTCTCTCTCTCTCTCTGGGTGCTAGCTGTGTCACTATCTCCATCCCTCTCCTTCTCTCTCCATCCCTCCCTCCCCCCTCTCTCTCCATTCATAGATGGACGATTCCCACTCTATGTAATCAATGCTATATGTAATGTCTAGAATATTTTACATTCTAATTTTTTATTATGAAATGATTTATGGTGGTATGCCATGGTATCATTACAAAACCTATTTACAAGTTAATTTTATCCATGCCACATGGTAAAGTGGGTGTGGATATCCACGGCTAAGAAACTTGTTATAATGTAATTTTATTGAAAGTATTAAAATTTTATGTGCTTTTTAATTAAATTTAAATATGGTATGTTATCATTGTTAGTCCCTACCAAGAAACAGCTCTAACAATCAATTTGTCTCTTGATAATATTAGTTTAACATTGACTACTGCAAATTATAATGTTTAATATTGATTTAAATTAATTTTCAAACATTTGATTTGACCATATATTGAAGGACTTATTGCAAACTTTGCACAATATAATCTCATGTGGATAATTTATTTACACATTTTAAGCCATAATTTATGGATTTCTTTGCAATATGCATGTATGATATTTAGATATTTGTGTAGTAATTTTTTATTATTAATCTTTGTAGGAAAACCATCCAAAAATAAAATACTTGAAAATAACTTATATTCAAGTAAATAACATATCAACCATCAATTATTTTCCACCATAATTTAAGCAAGTCTTTGCATAAAAAATGAATAAGAATAAGATGTAAAAAATATACTTACATGAGTTACTTCCTACCATTATTTAACATTGACCAATGTAAGTTATAATTATTTATGCAATTTTTTGCATAATAATTTTGGAAACACTTATGCTTACACATCCACACCTATACTAAATTATAAAGCAATACTAGAAATAATAAATATTTAAAAATTTATGCTAATTAATTTATATTAATATCAACAAAATAATAATAATAATAATTTATATATTCAAATTTTACTATGAAACCCTTATTTAAACTTTTATAAAATTACCCATGCTAAAATACATCGATACTGAAAATAATGCCCGTTGGATCCACTTCTACTACGCAACGTTGGGCCTATTGAGAAATATAAATCTGTATATCAACGAGAAAGAAGAGATAACATAATCCTCTGCATTTAACCCCCAAGATTTCGATCCACTTCTACCACGCAACATTGGTGTTATTAAGAAATATAAATATCTATATCAATTTGAATGAAGAGACAGTAAAGATGATATAGGTGATGCTATATTTGTATGGTTGGATAGATTCATTGCAGTCGACGGCGGAAGCCCATCTGATGTCAATGTGTTGTCACCGCTGTCACCAACCATTTCAAACGCCGACGAGGGTCTTCCATTCGGATAACAGCTGATTCGTTTTGGCCTCGTTTAGATATACGACGCTGATTTTTCTGGCCGCCTCTTATATGATACATTAGCCATGCATATACACCTTTTAAACATATATATATTTGTAAACTATATCTTCAGATTAGATTTTACGACTTCGAGTCATAATTTAATGAGTCTTTCTTACTTAGCACTTACATTTGCGGTGCGCGTTGCCATTGAATTATCTAGCCACTACCACAATGATATCTGAAACGTGTGTATATATATATATATACATTTGTAAATTAGAGTTCACGTTTTCGATGTATAGTTTATCCCAAATTTGCTTCTTGGCGCACGTTTGTGACGCACGCTGTCTGTCTTGGCTATCTGTGAATTCTCTACGTTAACATTATATAATCAACCTAATCTTAGACAGATTTTAACATTTTTCTCCGGCGAGAGAACCAGGGATATGCTCTGCAGTTGTAATTAACGCATGGCGGCTATATCCTTTCAGTACTAGCTGATGCTGTGCTGCTTATAATAAGATAAGCGGGCGATTGTGTCTACCGAATCTAGTTGCCGCCTTGACCGTTGCAATCTGTAACCTGCAAATGGTTGCTTTGGTCATGACCATTGGTTAAGCGATTCAAGGATTTCTGGTTCCCCACAACTAAGCAAGAAAGCGAATGGGAGTTCCTCCACTGAAATTGGATATGAAGTGTACAACTTATGCTTGTACTTACTTAAGGGAAACAAGAGGTAAATGCCTCCTCCAGGTATTGGAACGCTAAAGAGTAGGAGGGGGATTATAAGCCCAGACTAACAATTAATGGTGAATGGTGGATGGCAAATTTCGGTACGGCCTCTCTCCAACATTGTGACAGCAGGGCAGTAATTGTAAAACATGAAAGTGTCATTGCTGTCACATTTGATCACGGGGCATGAAGCATTAGTGGTTGTTCTGCAGACAGTCTGAGTGTAGTGGCTGCAGTCCTTCCCAATGTTGCAGCTATTATTATTTGCATAGTCATACAACTTGTTCTCATCCGCCCGTGAGCCAACCGCCTGCCTAGGGTTCTAACCGCTACCATGATCACCCTCAAGTATGTTCTCCGAATAGAAGTTCCGAATGTTGACAACGACATCACTACATCGTTCCTCTCGTCTTTCCTTTGGGTAAGTACGCGCATATGTTGTAATATTCCCATCCCATTTCAGTGGAGGGATTCCCACTTGCTTGCTTGCCTCGTTCTGTGGAACCAGAAATCCTTGAATCGTTTCGCCAAAGATCATGGCCGCAACAACTATTTGAAGAATACAAATTATTGCTGTTAATGTAGCTATTACAACCAATAAACACAATAGCTTCTTTGTTCTTATAACAACAAAACAATCTTATGGTGGACATACTGGGTGTGGTGTTTATTTCGCTAATAAAGTCTCACAAATTTAGAAAATTTCCAAAAATAACCCTCCTATTTATGATAAGTGGTTCCTTAATATTGAAGTGGATGTTCAATTTAGTTAAATATTATATTTGATAGTGTATACCGTGTTTCTTCCTATGTTGCCTGTAGCCATTATATCCATTGAAGTTGAATTGAAAGCTAAAGTACCTAGGTTTTGATTCACACCAGTTTCTCCTTATAAATTTTAAAAAAATATAATGAGTTAATATATTGAAACCTATTATAGTTAAATCTTAGATACAAAGAATTAAGTGAATTTGATTCTTCCTTCATTCTTGTGAAGTACATTAATCATTTTAGTTTAGGTTAAGGATTGTGCCAACATCTATATAGATGAATAATTAAATCCAACGTTCCATTGAATCATGAGAAAAATTGGAATAAGTAAATTCAACATATCATTAAATTTGAAAATTGGCACAATCGACTAAATTGTTTGAAATTTGGCACAATCTACTAAATTGTTAGCTGTAAAACTTTTTCTTGGTTGAAAAAATTGCTCAATGCTTTTACAATTTTTAACTCCTCTCATATCGAAAATCAATGTCTTTTGAAAATTTATTTTTCTCCATTGGAGGTGTTAAGTAATGTTTTCTGTATGGATCTAACTACATATAATTCTATTCATCTTTACGGATTCCAAATTTGGATTTTTAAATTCTATATGGGCTTTAATTTCTCATCGAGTCTTCTTTGCATTATTGAGTGGTGCGTTTATGGGAGACTAACAAAATGGTATACCATAGACTCACAACAAGTATGGAATAGAGTATAATTTTATAGGTGAGATTGAATTAGATGAAATACTCTTTATCCTCTGTGTATCAACTACTGCGACAGTTAACTAAAATTTTAAATTTAATGAATTTTGTACCCCAAATTGCAATGGAAATACCATGAAGTTATATATAAATGATATGAATCTCTCTTTGTAAATGGCAATGGTTAGAATGTAAAGAGACTTATATCTTATAGGGAGACACCATGCCATAGGTCCATAATCGTAATTATACATAATTCTGAGAGTTGAGATCTGACCTCTACGGAGGGTGCCAATTTAAAGTTTGATTAAATCTTCGTTTACAGGTGGTCAGTGACTTAATTGTTTGGCCTTATTAAAATAATCCACATGTATCCCTTTCAAGCTGTTCACATCTCAGTTGCAAGATGGTCTAGGGATCTGCCAATAGTCTTGACACAGACATACGAAGTCATATATATACTTTTAAATATTAATTTTATTTTTTAACTTTTCTGAAATCCCACGAATGAGTTCTCATGCGTCTCTGGCCTCCTATTTCATTTTCCACGTAACGTTAGAAAAGGGGTTTAATAATCAAAATTTCTCTGAGTACCACATCATTGAAACACTTATCGTACTTTCCCTTTCGTACAAATAATACATATAACAAACGACATAAATATAGTTAAATACATTTATAATATGGTTAATATAGTTGATATATGACGTAGATTTACAACTCATTGTGTTAAGCGGATAAGTCTATATTCACTAATCACCATATATATTTTATCAAAATAGATATTATACATATATATTTTATCAAAATAGATATTATATATTTATGAATATAATTACTAATATATTTTATATATTTATTTATAATATATTAATAATATTAACTATATATATTATTTAATAATAAAATATATAATAATAATATATTATTCAATTTATTCAATATATTAATTGTTTTATTTCAAACTATAAATCTTTAAATAAATATTATAAACCGTGAAATAAATATTATTATAAAGATAAATAACTAATAAACCTAAGGGTTTAATATTATAAATCTAAATCTAAGTTATTCGTGAACCCAAGCGAAATATATTAAAAACCTAAAAGATCAAGAAGCCCAAAAGATCCATATTAAAAATATAAAAGGTTAATAAAACCAATGGATTATTAATATTATAAACTAAAAAAGTAGTAAACCCAAAGGTTTAATATTATAAACCAAAAGAATTGGTGAAGCAAGAGATAAATATTAATATTATAAAAGAAGAAATTAAAAAACCTAAGAATAAATATTTTAAACTCAAGAGATTAAGAAATCCTAAGAAAAGATATTTAAAACACAAAGCCTAAGAAATTAATAAACCATAAGAATTAATATTTTAAACTCAAGAGATCAATAAACCATAAGAATTATTATTTAAAACCCAAAAACATAAGAAATTAATAAATCCTAAAAATTAATATATTAAACTCAAGTTATTAATAAACCCAAGAGATTATTAATAATACAAACCAAAAGAACTAATAAACCCAACTTTTAAATATTATAAACCAAATGAATTGGTGAACCTGAGGGATAAATATTAAAAACTTAAAGGATAAATAAGCTAAGGGATCAATATTAAAAATACAAGAGATTAATAAACATGAGAAATAATGTTTTAAACTCAAAAACCTCAAAAATCAATAAACTATAATAATCAATATTTTAAATTTAAGATATTAATAAACTCAAGGAAATATTAACATTATAAACCAAAAGAACTAATGAACCCAATGGTCTAATATTATAAACCAAAGTAATCCATGAACCCAAGGGATAAATATTGAAAACATAAGGGATCAATATTAAAGACAATAGGGATTATTAACATTATAAACCAAAAGAACTAATGAACCCAAGGGTTTAATATTATAAACCAAAGTAATCTGTGAACCCAAGGGATAAATATTAAAAACATAAGGAATCAATATTAAAGACAATAGAGATTAATAAACCCTAAAAATTAATATTTTAAACTCAGGATATTAATAAACCCAAGTCGTTAATAATATTATAAACCAAAATAACTAGTAAACCCAAGGGTTTAATATTATAAACCAAAGAAATTTGTGAACCCAAGGATAAATATTAGAAACCTAATGGATCAATATTAAAAACACAAGATATCAATAAACCCTAAGAATTAATATTTTAAACTCAAAAACTTAAGAAATTAATTAGCCCTAAGAATTAATATTTTTAAACTCAAGATATTATTAAACTCAAGGGATTATTAGTGTTGTAAACCAAAATAGTTAATAAGCCCAAGTGTTTAATATTATAAACCAAAGTAATTATTAAAATTATAAAGTTAAAGAACAAATAAACAAAGGAGTTAATATTATAAGCCCAAGAAATTAGTAAAACCAATGGAAAAATATTATAAACTTAAGGGATAAACATTAGTATTATAAACCGAAAGAGTAATAAACCCTAAAAATTAATATTTTAAACTCAAAAGATTAATATACCATAAGAATTAATAGTTTAAACTCATAAACCTAAAAATTTAATAAACCATACGATTCAATATTTTAAACTGAAGAGATTAATAAATCCAAATGACTATTAATAATATAAACCAAAAGAACTAATAAAACCAAGGGTTTAATATTATAAACCAAAGGAAATGGTGAACCCAAGGGAAAAATATTAAAAACCTAAGGGATCAATAAGGCCAACGGATCAATATTAGAAACACAAGAGATTAACAAACCCTAAAAATAAATATTTTAAACTCAAAAACCTAAGTAATTAATAAACCATAAGAATCAATATTTTAAAATAAACACATTAATAAACCCAATGGATTATTAATATTATAAACCAAAACAATGAATAGACCGAAGGGTTTAATATTATAAACCAAAAGAATTGGCGAACCCAAAGGAAAAATATTTCAAAAATTAGATATCAACATGGCTATGGGATCTATATTAAAAACAGAAGAGATTAATAAAGCATAGGAATAAATATTTTAAATACAAATGAATGAGAAACTCACATGATTAATAAAGAGATTAACAAATATTAGGAATTGATCTTTTAAATAAAAAAGATTGATAAAGTCACATGATTATTAATATTATAAACTGAGGGGAATAATATTAAACCAAAGAGATTAATATTACAAACTCGAAGTAGATAAAATCCCTTTGATAAATACTATAAACTGTGAAATAAACATGGTTGACCATGCTTGATTTTAACATTGAAACAATTGTTGTCACAATGCAACGTTCGACCAAGTATGCCCATGATTGGCCATGGTTGATTTTCATATTGAGACAATATTTGTCACAATGTGACATTCAACCATTGAACACATTGATTGACTATGGCTAACGTTGATTAACAATGGCTTCCCATGGTTGATTCTCATATTGAGACAATGTCTTTCATAATGTGACATTGGACCGAGCATTAGTATTAAACTGTTGGACTAATATTACGAACGCAAAGAATTAGAAAACTTAAGGGACCAATGTTATAAACCCAATGGATCAACCAATATAGGGAAATATTAATATTATAAACATAAAACATCAATAGACAAAATTGATTATTAATATTATTAAAAAGAAACATCAATAAAATGAAGGGATTATTAATATTATAAATAAACATTATTAATAAAATCAAGTGATTAATAAAGTCGAAGGAAAAATAAAATTAATAAAAAAATAGAAAAAACCAAAGAAATTAATAAACACTAAGAATTAATATTTTAAACTCGAGAGATTAATAAACCCAAGGATTATTCATATTATAAACCTAAAGAAGTGATAAACCAAAGGGTTTAATATTATAAACCAAAGGAATTGGTGTACCCAAGGGATAAATATTAATAACCTAAGGGATCAATAAGGCCAGAGGATCAATATTAAGAACATAAGAGCTTAATAAAGCCTATGACTTAATACTTTAAACAGAAAGGATTGATAAAGTGACACGATTATTAATGTTATAAACCCTAAGTGATCAGTAAACCTTAATGATTGTTAATATTATAAACTGAATGAATTAATAAACTAAAGTGATATTCAATTCCACCATCAGTGAAAACAAATAAATAACATTGAAATTAACCTATATATTTTTTTTTTCTTTACATCAAAAAATCCCACTACAAAAATGGACTTTAAACTCTCTATCAAAAGTCATTTATAAAATATCCTCTTCCAAAATACAACCAGACCAACAACAAAAGGAACACCAAATCAAATCAACAGGATAATGACAATGATACTTAACGCTTTCCAACCAATTCCTTCTTGTTTTTCTCCCAACCTCCCTCATGTGCACATGAAACAAGTATTTTACATTCATTTTCATTTCATCTAGTACATGAAGATGCTCATAAATAAAAGAAGGATAGAATCCATGTTTTCTATCGAACTTATTCCGAGGATACGAAAGAAAACTGTTCACTCTAGAAATATTTTCCACCGCTTGATTATAGTAGATGCCATCATTATTATCCATATATGAATTTTAAAGGAAAAATGACAAAATAAAAATTAACACACACACACACACACATATAACAAAACACCCCATTTTTATTATTGTTAAAAAACTTAATCTTAAAATGTCATGCTATAAAATTACCTAACGCTACATAAACCAAATGATATAAAATTTATACAAATATATACCTCATTAAAGCTGCATATTGTACCCATGAAATGAGTGATATGACCCTTATTACAATAATCAACAAGAAATCACAATAGTTTAAACTTAATGTTTAAAATCAAATATTAATAATGTTAGTAATTATATATTTGTATTTAAATTAATGTTAATGCATATATTAATTTTAGTTTAATATTAATAACAAATATAAATATGTTGTCATTGAACCAAACCGCAACATATTTAGCAAACCACATTGATAAATATTATTAGTTGCATGTCACAGGGATATGGACTTCAATCTTGATTTTTAAAGATTTCCTCATACAACTAGTTGTATATGTATGAATGGTTCATTGTAAACAAAAGAACAATAACGACTTAAAAAAAAGGTAAATTGAATAACATGAAAAATGATGTAACAAATTTCTGAGATATTACTATGAATATGAATTTATTCATTTCATTAATACATGAAAATCATTATTATACTAAATGTAAATAAAGAGGACAATAAAAGGAATTTAAAAAACAATCTATAAATATGTCACAATATTATTAGTTGCATGTTATAGTGATATGGAATTCAATCTTGATTTTTAATGTTTGGCTCATTTAAATGGTTGTTTATCTCTAAATGGTTCATTGTAAAAATAATAACAAAAACCACTTAAAAAAAATAAGTAAGTTGAATAACAAGAAAAATGATGTAAACAACTTTCCAAAATATTACTATGAATATGATGAATGCATTTATCTCATTAATATATAAAAATAAATATTATATTAAAAGTATATAAAGAGGACAATAAAAGAAATTCAAAAAACATTCTATAAAGAGCTAAAAGTATCAATAGTTGCATGTCATAGCAATATGGACTTCAATTTCTCCTCTTCTTTCTTCCTAATTGTAACATATGCACTATCTTTCATCTTGGCGTAATGCTGAAAAGAGAGAGGTGGTGCAATGCGTAAAACATCTATTGATTTCATTCTTCATATGGATGTGAAGGTCAGTCCTTGCTACTCTTTATTCCCGATATCAATTGATGATCTTTCTATAGTCAAACCTTGAGACTTCTGGATTGTAAGAGCCCATGCCATATTTAGAGGAATTTGTTTTCGATTTCCTCTTATCACTGGTGTGATAGGTACAATGTTTGGACTGCTTGAATCAAATGGAACACCAACCTACTTATAAAAAACAACATTTGTGAACATTAGAAGCTGATGTGTCTTAGAGGTAGGCATATAAAATATTTCCTTCACATCACAAAGTGCACCATTCACCAAAATAGCTTCAACCCACAAACTACATGTCAACTTAACATGTTGGTCACAACACAACAAAAAATCACAGTCCAATTGATCATCATCGGCACCACTAATTTCTGAATGCCTTGAATTCTCAACAATACATCGTGTAATTGGAGAGCTTAATCATTTCAACATATGCCTGTTATGGAAGGACACCAAATTATTTTTTGGAAACATGTGAACTGCTACATTAAAAAATCCCTTTCTCTAGGATGCAACCTCATATCAGCCTGCGACATAAGAATCACCCAATCATTGAGAACATGTTATGAATTTCTTATGTTATTGAGGACTCGACGAAAAAAATATTGTTTCTCATTATTCCCATGTTGGTGAAATATTGTGTCAAGAGTGACAACAATGTTGAATTTTTTCCATAAGACTTTCCCTGTTGTATTACCTACATACAAAAGCTTCTCTCTCACAGGAGGTAGTTGGGCAAGGTCACCCACAAGGATGATGTATCTACACCAAAAGGAAAATTATTTTCCTCTGGAAATGCTTCTCGTAACCGAGCATCCATTTGCATGAATAACCTTGATCCTAAAAAGCTCAGTTCATCAATCAATATACATCGAATATGCCTCATTTCTTCTTGGAATACTGCTAGTGAGTGACCCTGTAGTGGTTTAATATGTTTAATAGTAATTTTTAGAGCAGAGTGTATTGTTTTTTCATGTATATTAAATGCATTTATTCCTGTTGGGGCAAGAACAAGCAAAGGAATTTTTCCATCACTTGACAAATTAAAGAGCTTAAAAAATACAATGGATAAGGAAATACTTGCCAATGCTTGCATTACTGTGAACAATCATATGAAGAGCTTCACGAATCTCATATTCAGCAAAATGCCTTAAAACAATTTGAAAATAAAGTTGTTGTTTTTCTGCCAATGAATGTGGAGATGAAAATGTTCTATTTCAAAGGTCAACAATATCACCGATTGATTGTCTATTCCTTATAAAATTAATAGCTTTTTCCACAACATCATCATAAATAATTGTGCTTTTCCAGCCAAAGGATATATCAAAATCCCTTCGACCAAGGGTGTGAAGATCATAAAAATTCACATTATTTGGTGGAAACAAGTGAGAGAAAAGTTGCCATTCTTGAAATTCATCTTCAAGATTCATTTTCTGGTTATAAAATTCACATCTTCTCCATCTTCAATATTGTCAAAAATTGATGGATTTTGATCTACATGCCATGCTCGATATTAGAAATTCCTCCAATTTTCAACAATAATTTCAGCTGAAAGCCCAATCTCCGCACAAATGTCATGAAATGGCTTATACAAGAGAAATTATGTCCATTCGTCTAAATCCTCACTAGGAACAGAATAAAATTGTGGCCAAACCCAAACAATATCATCAACATCTCTAGGCTTCCAGGGATCTTTTTTACGCTTGCTATGAAATGTCCAGTATCATTTTGAATCTATCAAAGATAGATTTTTAAGGAAAGAAGGCCTATTCTGATATTGTTGAACAAAATTATTCTCATATGAACATTGCATGACATCCCTTGATACTTCCTTGAAAACCTTTCTTCCAACATTTAAGGAAATGAATTTTCGACTACAGACAACAAGAGGTAGCTTAAGTAACATATGGCATGTCTCTTGTGCTCCAACGTCATGATCAACAATCATTTTTGCAATAAACCTTCCTAAGCACATAAAGCATGATCCACAAAGGAAATGGAATTTGAAATTATAGTTAACATGTCATGATAATTTTCAAACCTTTTCTCTACTTTTTATGCATACTTCGAAATATATTTCAGGACAACATACCGAGAAATAACTGGTTGGAAATCTACATTTGCACTCCACATTGTTAGAAGGTCAATGTTATGTACATTGAGCATATCATCATTTCTTGCTTGATCATATTTTTTTCTTCCTTGATCATCTATGAACAATATTGATTCGTCAGAAAGATCCCATGGAGAATTGTACCGACATGTGATAATAGTGCCCTTTTTGTGCAAACAAGAATCTACACTACACTTTGTGTGCCTTTGCACACAGTTTTACAATTCTTCATAATCATTATGAGGATTGCAAGAGAAAATCTGATTAGTATTCAATAGGAAAGGGTTATCATTGAGACTTCTTGGAACCATTATGTTGTGAAGGTGTATTTAACGTGGATTCCATGCAGTTACATAATTATCAAAGAATCTCTTTGCAAGTTGTAAATCATAAGCATTTGACCAATCAAGTCTTTCCATGTCAAGAGTGCCTTGCATCGATAGGAAACCATGGATATGTGTTGAAACTCTATGTTGCCACTCATATCTCAATAAAATGAATAGATTTATTACAAAAATTATAAATATAACCATAATAAGAAATTCACAATGAATAGAAAATAAATTCAACAACATAGACATGTACCAAAAGTCTTTCACTTTAAGATTTTTTGGATAAATTCCTCTCAAAATATATTGAATCTATGGTGCATAAATGTGGAAAAAATATGTGGGTACTGGATAACATTCTCAATTTTCATACATGCTCATTTAAGGAACGAGAATTTGAGGGTACAGACATGAGGTTATGCAACTGTGGCCACATTGTGTCAGTTGCACTCAAAGTAAAAATCAAAGATGCACATCCCAACTGAGTAATCATGTCAGTCAATTCAACCCGGAGTCCATTATGCCCTTGTACCTCTCAGAGTAGAACCAAACCTCATAATATGCTCAACCAAATTATTATCTGATAAATCAAAAAGTTGGTGACGCAAGTTTTCAATTATTGTCGGTGAGTTATCATGTAAATGTTTCTTCACAGAAACTAGAGTAGTTGCTTGGATCTGATGTCGCATTATCATGTTCAATAGGTAATATCGAAAGTGAGGATGGCTTCCAAACCTCTTCTCATAGTGTCTAAGAAGATGCAATATGAATTTTGACACTAAAAATACATGGTTGCAACCAATCAACATCACCAGTGGGGAACAATGTGGGGAATGCCATATCGAATAACCCCTCAATATTATATTCATTCACCAGAGAGGTCCCAATACTCAGCCAATCCATTTCTTTACCATGTGAAGAATCAACATTATCAAGGAATTACCTATTTTCTTCAACTTCTCTCCCTTCATTGGGTAGGCGAGCAACAAAAGAAGAAGGATGAGAGGGAAAATTATCCACATGCAACCCTTTATTATTACACCTTTGGAAGAAACAAACTTTGCAAGATCTTCAAGTACAATTCAGTGAGCCTATTCCCATATTCTGTGAAAACACCAATGCCATCAGCATCTCCAAGAATCCTGTCATGCATTAAAAAATAAAACACATTCCGATCAAATATAGTTTTGTTAGGGAACAAGTCGCTGAAAAGAATATCAAACTTGAGTATGTTGGTTCAAAAGAACAAATCATTGATATCTTCACTAAACCTTTACATCATGAAGCATTTGAATACCTTTTCCGGAACCTTGGAATTCTCCCAATTTCTCATTATATTTTCCTTATTCAGAATATAAAGGGGGAGTGGAAGTGTGTACAGGTACACAGGATGGTTGTGTGTCAGGGGTAGTGGAAGTGTGTATAGGTTTGCATGATGGTTGTGTGTCAAGGGGAGTTACCCTTTGCCATTGATATCAAAGAGGGAGATAATGTTGTAGGAAGAGGTGTCATGATTGCGAGGGGAGTACTTGTGTTGCCATCAATGCCAAAGGGGGAGATTGTTGATCACTGTTTGTCATTGATGTCAACCGAAGTAGCAGCAGGGGCTACCCTTATCTTGCATGGGAATTTTGACCTACGAAATTACTATATTATGGGTCAAGAATTTTTTTGATGGTTTCTACTTATCAAGATGTTTCTGTTGATATATGGCATGCCATGTGATTCTTCACGGTTT
This sequence comes from Pinus albicaulis, assembly GCA_034641835.2. Taxonomy (NCBI): domain Eukaryota; kingdom Viridiplantae; phylum Streptophyta; class Pinopsida; order Pinales; family Pinaceae; genus Pinus; species Pinus albicaulis. The sequence continues at coordinate 577,134,590 of CM076578.1, read as the reverse complement.
GAGAGATATTCATGTTTGAAGTTTGTAACCCCTCTTAGTGGGCTAAAACCCCATGGAGTTGTGGCATGGATCATTGAAAACTGAATAACTAATAATTTTTGAGCTCCTAAAATCCATCCCACGTTCACTTATTGAAGACTCTCTCAACCTAATCATTTATATAAATTGTGATCCTCATATCCTCCTCATGTAGGGATTTATTTACCTGAAAGAGGTAATCATGGAATTTTCACTATAAATTTTGTTTTACTAAGGTTAAAAAGCTGAAATTTTTATGAGGGGATGTCGAAGTCCTGAGGAATCTCCTGTAAAAATTTCAAATCAAGGTGCGCAATATTTTCGGAGATATTTTCTGTGGAAGTCGGTGTTTTTGCACGCTTCTGAACTTCATCTAAAAGAAGTGACCTTGGAAAAATTGTCATAACTCTCTCTCTCTGTAAGTATTGGATTGGAATTTTGTAAACAATGGTAGATATTTCACAGACTGTAGTTTTAAATGTATCAGTTTCATATCCAAATGAAGAAACAGGGACACGTGGCACACCATACAAGTTCGCTCTACTGAACCATTCCATAATTAGGGCATTGTGAGAGATTGACCATAACTATCCCTTGAAGAATCCAAATTGGTTCAGACCTATGGCATTGGAAATAAGACTTAGAGGACTACCATAGGACCGAAAATCACATATTGGAGATCTTTAGTAATAGAGATACACCAGATTAAATATCGAGCTCCTAGAAGGCAATAAAAATCTAGATCATGTGTTGTCAGGGGCTGTAAAGGACCAGAATTTCTAGGGTGGAAAAGAAAAGGAAGGTGCATCAGAGGGTAGCATAAAAAGAGGAGCAATCATGGTGTAAAACAGTAGTAAGAAGTTCACCACATGAAGTCTTTAGGTATGTAGCACTGCATACAGTCATTGTAAAGGTATCATTGTACTAAGTCATTGTAAAAATTGTACAAGTGTCTATCTACCAAGAGTTGAAGAGGAAATGTAGTGAGGTCTAGGATCATCATTAGGTGGTTGTGTCATAGTCAGGGTTATGGTCTAGTGTTTCTTCTTCTTCTACATCATTCTATATCATTGTAAAGTGGACCATTTTCCCTGGAACAAGATTCCATTCTTGTTTTATTCTTCTATAAGGTTGTAGGGTGGTGCTAGGCTGGTGCATGAAGTCACCAACAGGATCAATCCTATGAAAAATTCAAGGTGATAGGGTGGTGCTGTTGTGAGTTGTAGCTCATTGGGTGTTGGGGCATCCGTTTAGTTGACTACTGAAGAATCTCAGGCATTGGAGTGTCCATCTAGTGGGAGCTAGAGAAAAATGATTTTCTAGATTCTAGGAAGTTGGAGCTTTATTTTTAATTGGAGTTGAATATCAAATAATTATTAGAAAAACATTCAGGTGGTTTTTTTCCTGGAGAGGGTTTCGACCTTAAAATTTTTGCGCATTTGTGTTCCTTTTGTTTACTTATATCATTGTACAAACATTGATAATAATTAAAGATTAACTAATTCTCTGGAATATTAATAATAATACTAATTGAAAGGAATACTGATTCACCGTCCCTCTCAGTATTTCCAACAATTACCATAAATAGGGTCATTTTCGCTGCATCATAGAAGGAAGTTTTATACCACCATTCATCCAAAGGTAACCACTTGACCCATTGTGTATGTTTATCAGATACAAAGAAACGAAGATATGCTTCCAATTTTTTTTTCACTATCTCAGCTTCCGCATCAGATTTAGGATGATATTATGAGTTATGAGCTAATTGAGCACCCAAATAAGAAAATAATTTCGTCGAAAAAATTCTTGTAAAAATGGGATCTTTGTCACTTACAATAATCTTTGGTTTTCCACGTATCTTTTGAATTATTTCCATAAATGAAGTAGAAAATTTACTGGATTTAAATTGATGAGATCATAATTCACAAAAGTGTGCATATTGGTTAAATCTATCAACTACCACCATGATGAAAGTGTTTCTTTCAGACTTGGGTAAACCTATGATAAAATCCATTAAAACCCTCCCAACGTTGACTTGGAATGGATAAAGGTTGTAATAGACCTAAGATCTTAATTGTCTCAACTTTATTTTGTTGGTAAACCAAACATTTTCCCACAAACTTTTGAATATCATAATGAAGGCCATCCCAAAAGAAGTCCTTCTTGACCCTATGTTAAGTTTTTAAAAATATTGAGTGCCCTCCTAATGGAGAGGTTTTCAATTCCAAAAAAAACTTTTGTTTTAGTTGGGAATTATTACAAAGATATAAGCGATCTTTGTACCATAATGCATCATTTTCCACCTAATGTTCTGCCATCTTGATACAACTTTTGAATGAGTGTCCACACCTCTTCATCATTCTTCCATTCATCCCTTGCCTCAATTATCCACTTGGGTTGGATAATATTAATGGAACAAGGCAATGCTTCCAAATCCTCATCCTCTCTTGAGAGTGCAGTCGCAACAACATTTTTCTTCCCTTTTTTGTAGATGATTTCAAAGCCATAACCCAACATATTTATGACCCATTTTTTCTGCTCTTCTGAAAATAATATTTTTTCCAACAAGTATTTAAGACTATCATGATCTTTTTTAACCTTGAAGTGTCTTCCCATTAGGTAAGGTCATCATTACTTTAGTGCGTGTAGTATGTCCAACTTTTCCTTCTCATAAATAGGTTTCTATAAATACTTTCCTTTGATTGGAAGACTTTCAAAAGAAATGGGTGTGCCATTTTACATTAAAACCATAGGAATTCCATTTCCCGAGGCATCACATTCCACAATAAAGGTTTTTGTGAAATTTGGCATAGCTAAGACCATTTCTTAGCACATTTCCTCTTTAAGATATTCAAAGGCCTTAGTTGCTTCTAGAGTCCAAGAAAATGCCTCTTTCTTCAGTAATGATGCTAGAGGTGTCGCTATTCTCCCATAATTATTAACAAACTTGCAATAATACCCTGTTAACCAAAGATATCCTCGAAGATTATTTATGGTTGCGGGGATTTTCCATTCCTTAATGGATTTCATTTTGTTAGGGTCTACCTTAATGCCCTCATGAGATAGAATATGACCCAAATATTCCACCTCTTGTACTCTAAAGAAAAATTTGGATGTTTTTGCATATAATTGTTTCTCCTCCAATAGTTTGAGTATCATGTCAACATGTTCAGCATGATCCTTCCAAGACTCATTTGTATATTAGTATATCATCAAAAAGTACTAACACAAATTTTCTAGGGAAGTGTTTGAAATGAAATTCATCAAACCTTGAAATGTGGAAGGTGCATTAGTAAGGAAAAAAGGCATGAATAAAAATTAATAATGAATCTCATGAGTTATGAATGTTGTTTTTAGAATTTATTTAGCCTTCATTCTAATTTTATGGTATCCATAACAAAGATCAATCTTGGTGAAGTAAATTGATCCATCTAATTCATCCAATAATTCATCAATGACGGGGATGAGAATTTGGAAGATTGTCTTTAATAATGAGCTTGTATAGGTCCCTATAATCCGAACACATACGCCATGATCCATCCTTCTTGAGAACCAATACTACCAAATCAGAGAAAGAACTTTGACTAAGTTAAATTATACTAGCCTCTAGCATTTTTGCAACCATAAATTCAATCTCATTCTTTTGGGCCTAAAGATATATATAAGGCCTCATATTTGGAGGAGAACTATCTAGAATCAAATGAATAGCATGATCATGATCACGAATAGGTGTCAGTCCTTTGGGAGTATCAAACACCTTGGAATGATTGTCCAATAAGTTTTGGAGATCTGGAGACATAGATGATTTTGATGTTTGAACCTCTAGCGAGCATAATTGTGAAATTATGCCATGTTGTTCTTTATTCAAAAGTTTTTTCATGACATTATAGTTGATTATCTTCACAGGATTCCCTGCGATACCCTGTAATTCATATTCCTTTCATTTCCCAAAAAAAATCAAGAAATGTTCTTAAAAATTAAAAGCTATTGTCCCCCAAAGATTGTAACCATTGGACTCCTAGTATAACATCAACACCACCCACTGGAATGGAGAGAATTGGAATATTCAATATATATTCCCCCATGGTTAGCTTGATATTATGGAACTTTCAAGAGAAATTTATATTTCCTCCATTTTCAGCCATAACTTGACACTCTGTTGTTCGGTATAGGAAACAATTAAATTCCTTGGCTACCTTACAATGAATAAAATTATGGGTACTACCCAAATCAATCAACACTACTACATTTTTCTTCTTGATATTTAATTCTATCTTCAGAGTTTGAGGAGTGGTAATTCTTCTTAATGCATTACAAGATATGGTCATATTTAGTTCGTATTTCTCTAGATTTGGTTCCTGGTGTATATCCTCTTCTTTTGAAGTTTCTTGTTCATTTTCTTCCTCCTCTTCACAATCTATGTAAAATAATTTCTTCTCAGCACACTTATGACCTTTAGTGTATTTTATATCACAACTTTAGCTTAGCCCTTTTGATTTTTTTTCTTCCAATTGTTGTGGTGTCAACTTTGTAGGTTGTTGAAATCTAGGAGTAGCAACACTTCCATAGTTATAGTTGTGAGTGGTAGGCTTCCTTGTCACCATAATTTTTCTTTCAAGTTTTCTTGCCAACCTGAATGCCTTCTCCAATGAATTAGGTTCCCAAAGGAAAACCTTATGTTGGATGTTATCCTTTAAAGTCCCCATGAAGACATCAATCCTGTGTTCCTATGGAATATCAGTTACCCTTATATTCAATTTTTGGAAGTCCTTAATGTGCTCCACCATTGAATCGTTTTGGTTTTAGATTTATCAATTGGATAAAGAAGGTGTTTCTCTTTGTATCCCATGTGATATCATTTCATCCATAAAAATTGACCATGTGATAATTTATTTATGAGAGAAAAGCCATTGATGCTATACAAATGTGTTGGGTTCTAAATATAAAGTTGCAATGTGTACCTTTTATATGTTTTTCACTTTATGGAGATCAAAATATTGTTCCATCTACGGTATCCATGTTACGGGATCCTTGCCATCAAACTTCCTCATCTCAACCTTTGGAATATGGTAGGCTTTCAATCCAACGTTAGAGATTATGAAATCATGACTAACATTTATTTTGTTCTCATTATGAGTTTCCTCTACTACTATCTCGCCCTTAGGAATCTTTTCTTGTAGAAAAATTTCAAAACATCTTTCAAACCTTCCATGTATTTCTTAAACGCATTCATGTCTGATTTTAAACCATTAATTTCACCTTTTCATTCTTTTTTGGTTTCTCTTTCTGAGAGCGAAATTTGTTGCACTTGGTCCTGTAACTTTGTTATATCATGTTTCACTTCTTCCTCTTCATGTGTCATAGTAGAGTTTAATTGAGTGCTTAATGGGTGTGGAATTTTTGTTGGGAGGCATTTTAGAACCCAATATTGATATCAATTCTTCAATTTTCTCTTGGAATCACTTCAAACTGATTTTTCAAACAAACATTATGCAATTTTAAAACAATCTACACACCTTTTTCTTTCTTTTGAGTAGCTTGATATTGAAACTAATGTATCTATGCGATTTTGGATCCAAAATATTTGAAATTCGGTCCTATAGTAGTCCTCTACATCTTCTTTCAAATGCCACAATTATGACCTAATTTGGATTCTTGAAGATAAAGTTATGCCTGATCTCCCACAATGACCGAATTATGGATTGGTTTAGTAGGTAGAAATTGTATGGCATTCCACGTGTCACTGTTTCTACCATCAAATTTGAAATTGATATAAAAGAAAATAAAGTCCATGCAATTTTGGAAACTTTTTACAAAATTTCAATCCAATGCCTCAAATGAAAGTTATGACAATTTATGATGGATCAGTTTTAGTTTGCATTAGCCCACATCCGACTTTATTGACTCTCGTTGGGAACCTCCACTCATAGAAAGACAGAGTATACAAGTAACAATCTCGTAATTTTTTCCACATCACGCTACTATAATAGACCCATGTGTGCACTTCCCCATTAGGGAACAACAACCAAGATTGAACCACCTAAACCTTGAGTAATTTATGCATGCAGCCTTCCTCCCATTACAAATAGTTGGCTCTCTGGAGATCAAAAGTCGACTCTTCCCTTTGGAAATATTGTGGATTCCATTTTCAAGCTATATGCTACTGCTAAAATTACAACACAAATCAAATCAAACTTCAAATATTTGAAATCCAACTTGACCTTAAATATATAGTTCACTGTTTGACAGTCAACTGTAGTACACATCTTAATAACCAACAACAAAGAAAATACAACTCGAATCAGAGTTTCAAATCCATGCTTTCCTTTTTCTATCCATTTCGACAATCGACTAGTTGGTAGTAACTGCCAAGGGCACATGTAAGAATCAATCATTTATTCAGATTTCATTTAGTATTAGGAGAAAACTCACGAGCACGTGTAAGAATCAATCCTTTGTTCAGATTCATTCACAGAATAGAGGAATTCATAGAGAGTGATATTCCCTTTTTGAAAGTAAACAAGAAATTCTAGCACACACACTAGTGTGGGACCACAGGACCTAGCAATACATTAGTGTGAAAGCCAATTTATTTAATAAATAGGAGAAGTGTCTAATTTGGAGAAGTGTCTAATTTAATTTTTTGGTAATTAAATTGGACAATAAAATGTAACCTATCTCATAATCACTTGTAATAGTTAACTAATTGTGATAAACTCAGCTAGCTCATGAATTTCGAGTTGAGGGTAGTTGGTGAAGGATGCAAAGTGATTCTATGGTTATGGAGTTTGAGTTGCAGTTAGTGCATTATTTTAATGCATGAGAAATCAGTTAACTCAATTAGGCGATTTAAAGTCTGTTGAACTAGTGAGATATTAAGTGAATTAAATCATATTTAATTCACATGCAGTGATCCACCATGAAACTGATGATTTACTATTAATATTTGGATGCATTTAAGTTCGATTGGAGACCCATTTGAGAGAAAGGTTAAAGGGATGTTAACTATTATTTGTATCATTAGTAGGTTTCCCACATGCAGCAAGACAACTGTAGGATTTCCCATGAGAAATGTGCAGTTTAGGGAGGTTGAAATTCCTAAATAATAGGGATTTCATTCATCAAGAATTGTGCAAGAAAGGCAAGATGAGAAGAGGTTGAAAATTGGCTAAGTGTTGGTCGATTTTGTCTAGATGAGTGTGATACATTTGTGAGACTGCAGGAGACTCCTGTGAGAAGAGAGAATTGTAACTGTTTCATGATTCCTTGGTGAATATACAATAGAAGATAGAGGGGTTTTTAGCAATAATATTTCCCCAGGAAAATATCTATGTTTTGGTTTGATTTTCTTCTTTATTTACTTGTTCTGATGGGTGATCGTGTTTATTTTCCACAATTGATTTGTAAAAGGACTCAATATATTTCTTTAGTAAATTGCATGATTGGATTGAATCCATTGGTATAAAAATTGTTTGTATAATTTCTACATGGTATAAAAGCATAGGAAATCACTATAGTGAAGAATAAATTCAATTTGCGACTAAATAGAATTCAAATGTGCAATAGTATTCTTTGGTGCACCAGGTGGATCAGGCTCGTGATGGATTTCAACAGCTTGAGATTGGAGTATGCACTCGAGGTAAGTTTCAATTATATTGCATGGAAAGATAGGGTGGAGGTAGTACTGGAGGACAATGGGTTGAAGTAATTCATTGGTAATGACATTCCCACACCCGTTGCAGTAGATTCTGGAAATATTGATGCTTGGCGAAAGAAGGTTGCAAAGGCGAGGAGTATCTTATTGGAGGGAGTATGAGACCACATTTTCTAAATTCTCCATTGAAAAGAGACTCCATATGAAATTTCAAAGTCTTTGACCGATCTGTTTCAAAGTAGCAGTAATCATAGAAAATTTTCATTGAAGGACAAGCTCAAGAAAATCAAAATGGATAAAGGTGACACTATTCTGAAATATTTAACCAAGTTTGTCTAATGTAGAGATGAGCTTGGGAGTGTCAGAATTGTTGTCGCATAAAATGAATTGGTGAGCCTAACTCTTATAGGCCTTCCAAAGAGTTTGCATTATTATCGGGACTCTGTAAATTGGAGGGAGAAGCTGCCAGGTTGGGAACGACTTTGGTCAGATTTGGTGCAAGAATAATTCAGGCGAAATACCAGGGATGGATCTTCATCTAAGATTGACGATGAAGAAAGTTTCACTTTGGATGGTAAGGAGAATCAGGGGAAAGGAAAGAAATCCTATTCCAAATCTGAGACCGGTAAAGATGGTAAGAAGCATGACATGTCCAAAGTGAAGTGTTTTCATTGTCACGAGAAGGGACATTATGCCACTAATTGTCCACAAAAGAAGAAGAACAAGAAGGCTTCAGGATCTGCATCTCGTGGGGTTTTGGCTTCACAATTTGACTTGGACTTCTCACTCATTGCATGCATGGTGTCAAGTGTAATGGGATCAATGTGGTACTTGGATAGTGGTGCGTCTTTCAACATGATAGGAGAGAAAGAACTTTTCAGTATCTTGGAGGAGAAGGACCTCCAGATGCATATCGAAATTTGTGATGACGGGAGATACAGTGCTACAGGGATTGGTACAATTACCTTCCAAAGAGAGTCAGGTAAGCCCTTCTTATTAAAATATGTAATGCATGTACCAGGCTTGAAAAGAAATCTAGTTTCAGTCGTAATGTTAGAGGATAGAGGCTATGATGTGGTTTTCAGTGAAGGGAAAGCTTTCCTTCAACACGAAGCCACAAGAAAAGCCAAGAAGATTTGGATTCATTTGAAGGATCTCTACAAACTTGATGTAGATGGATGCGAAGCATTGATGGGTAAGGTAGACAAAGTGGTGAGTCATGATGCGGGTGAGTTATGGCATAGGAGATTGGGCCATCTAAACCAAGGAACCTTGAATGTCATGAAGTATATTTCTATAGGTCTTCCCAAGGGTACTCTTGTGTAGATAGACATATGCAAGGGATGTACTATGGGAAAGTATGCAAAGGCCACTTTTCACAAGAAGGATAATTGAGTAGCGAAAATCCTTGATAGAGTTCACTCATACATGTGTGGACCATTCTCTACAGCTTCGACAACAAAGCACAGGTATTATGTGATATTTGTTGAATATTTTTCTAGAAACTGTTGGATCTACTTCATACATAAGAAATATCACACGTTTTCAAAATTATGTGAGTTCAAAGCACTAGTGGAGAAATATACGGGGAAGCATGTGAATGCTATGAGGAGAAAAAATGGTGGTGAGTACATCTACAATGAATTTAAGAACTTTTGTATCAAAGAAGGAATTCAAAGAGAGGTGATTGTGCCTCATAACCCACAACATAATGGGGTCACAGAAAGAAATAATAGAACAATTTTTGGTGTGACATGAGCGATGTTGCATGATTAAGGCCTATCGTTGCATTTGTGGAAGGAGGCATGCAACACAATGATGTTTGTGCAAAACCGTAGTCCTCATAGTATACTTGGCATGAGTACACTAGAGGAGGTTTTTTCTAGTAAGAAACCTGATGTTTCATATTTTAAAATTTTTGGCTCATTTGTCGATTTCCATGTGACCAAATATTCCAAGAAGAAGCTCAAACCAACAGTTGATATTGGGATATTTGTGAGGTACACTGGTACTCCCCACAACTATCAAGTGTATTTTCCAAACAGCAAGATGATTGTTGTGAGACGGGATATAAAATTTGATGAGAAAGCCATGCGATTGTCCCTTGAGAGGGAGTTGGAATTTCATATAGATGGGGAACTCTTGGATCCAAAGGATTAACCTCGAGATGTGGAGCAGCCACATGTGGAGGATCATGGACTAGAAAAAAACACTCATATAGAGCCATCCACTAGAAATGGTAGATGGCGCACCATGGAGGTTGGCAGATTGAGACTTGATGCGATAGAGCATGTAGGAGCACCTGCTTCACTGCGTAGAAAGTGAAATTCTCCAGACATGTTTACTATATACATGGCTCTTATGAGCAAGTGTATTGTGACAGAACCATCCTCGTTTGAGTAAGTGGTGCAACAACCAAATTGGGTTGACACCATGGTTATGGAGTATGACTCCATCGTCAAGAAAAGTGCATGGGAAGTTGTCCCAAGACCATTCGTAAAATCAGTGGTTGGATCTAGATGGATCTATAAGGTGAAATATACAGTTGATGGGAGTGTGGATAAGTACAAGGCTAGATTTGTAGCCCAGGGATTCTCACAAGTTGATGATATTGTCTATGAGGAGACTTTCACACCAGTTGTGAGATACTCATTGATTATATCTATCCTTGCTCTCTCAGCACAGATGGGGTGGATGATACATCACATGGATGTGAAAACTGCATTTGTTAATGAATTTATTGATGAAGAAGTGTACATAGAGTAGCTAGAAGGTTTCGAGATATTTAACAGTGAGTTTCATGTGTGTAGACTCAAGAGAGCACTGTATGGTCTGAAGCAAGCATGTCGTACTTGGTACAACATGATTGACAGCTATTTCACTGGGTTGGGCTTCATGAAGAGTGAAGCGGATGCGAACCTGTACCAGATTGTGGTTGATGGTAATCTCTTTATTATCGTACTTTATGTTGATGATCTAATTTTGATAGGTGATGGGCAGCTAATAATTTCTTGTAAAGAGGATCTTGCAAGAGAGTTGAAAATGAAGGACATGGGACTCCTTCACTATTTCTTTGGTTTGTAAATATGACAGCGGGATGGTGAGATATTTGTTTCTCAAGGAAAGTATGCCAAAGAGATTCTGAGTAAGTTTCACATGGAGATTTGTGAACCTATGGAGACTCCTTTTCGATGAAATTGGAGGAAAGAGGATGCTACTTCAGGTGAGGTAGTGGACGTTACTCTTTACATGCAGCGATTGGGTTCATTGATGTCAACTACTCTAATCATCATCATTAGCCTTCACTATTTATACCTTGACCTCTTGCGACCTTATATAATTCTTCATTCATTTCTCGTCCTGAAGATGGATCCCCGTTGGGATTCGAAACGTCGACAATTGTTTTATGCTACTATGGATAATCTGGTTTCTGCAAATAACAACAACCACAGAAGTTTGAGAACCTTCTTTGACATACTTGGTGAACACCAGACCAGACATTTTCTACGCAGTTAACCACCTAAGTCAAGCTATGGTTAAGCCGACCAAGATCTTTTGGAAGGTGGGGAAGCATGTCTTGAGATATATTGGGGGAACTACAGAGTATGTATTATGGTAAAGATGGACATATGGAGTGAAGGTTCAAGGCTTCCCGGATGTAGATTGGGCACGCAGTCCATCAAACAGAAAGAGCACATCAGGAGGGATCTTCAACATAGGATCAACAACAGTTTCTTGGTACAATAGGAAGCAGAGATCTGTGGCATTGAGCTCATCCGAGAGAGGGTACATGGCATCAAGTCAAGATGCATGTGAGGCCATCTGGATGAGGAAGATTCTTGTTCGTTTGTTTGGGCTCAGATGGATCCAACGATGGTGCATTGCGATAACCAGAGTTGCATTAAAATCTCAATTAATCTATTATTCCATGATAGGTCCAAGCACGTATACATCCAGTACCACCATCCCAGAGTTTGTGTTTAGAGGTGCATTATGTTACTTCAGTACATTCCCAGGGAGGATCAAGATGCAGATATTATGAAGAAGGCCCTCGCCAGGAGAAAATTTGAATACCATAGAGGCAAGATCAGGGTGGTAGATAATCCCTTTCTTGTTGAGAGGGAGCATTGAAAGTCAACAAGAAATTTCAGCATACACACTAGTGTGGGACCATAGGTCCTAGCGATACATTAGTGTGAAAGCCAATTAATTTAATAAATTGGAGAAGTGCCTAATTTAATTTTCCCTTAATTAAATTTGATAGTAAAATGTAATCTTATCTCATAATAATTTGCAATAGTTAACTTGCTGTGATAAACTCAATTAGCTCATGAATTTTGAGTTGAGGGTAGTTGGTGAGACATGCAGGGTGATTCTATTAGTTATGGATTCGAGTTGCAGTTAGTGCATTAGTTTAATGCATGAGAAATCAATTAACTCACTTAGGTGAGTTAAAGTCAGTTGAAATAGTTGTAATTGTTTGTTTCACTAGTGAGAGATCAAGTGAATTAAATCATATTTAATTCATATGTAGTCATCTTCTGTGCAATTGATGATTTACTATTAATAATATGCATGCATGTAAGTTCCATTGGAGACCCAATTGAGATAAAGGTTAAAGGGATGTTAACGATCAGTTGTATCATTAGTAGGCCACCCATATGTAGCAAGACAACCATAGGATTTTCCATGAGAATTGCACAGTTTAGGAACGCCGAAATTCCTAAATAATAGGGATTACATTCATTATTAATTGCACAATAAAGACAGGTTGAGCAGAGGATGAAAATTGGCCAAGCTTTGGTCGTTTTTGTCGAGATCAGTGTGAGACAGTTGTGAAAGTGCGGGAGTCTCTTGAGAGAAGAGTCCATTGTAATTTTTTCATGGTTACTTGGTGAATATATAATAGAAGATATAAGGGTTTTGAGTAGTAAGCTCTCACCAGGAAAATATATGTGTTGTGGTTTGATTTTCTTCTTTCTTTACTTGTTGTGATTGGCAATTGTGTTTATTTTCTGCAATTTATTTGTAGAAGGATTCAGTATCTTTCTTTACTATATTACATGATCGGATTGAATCCATTGGTATACACATTTTTTATATATTTTCTACATCCCTAGCCCGCAACAAAAGATCCTCAACTTCTTGATGCATGGAAGAAGAAGGTAGCAAAGGTGAGAAGGATATTGTTAGAAGGAGTTCAAGATCATATTTGTATAGAGTCTCCATGGGAAGGAAAATCCATATGCTATGTGGAAGGCCTCAACAAATATTTTTTAGAATAACAGTGATCACAAGAATTTGGCACTAAAAGACAAGCTCAGAAAGGTCAAGATGGAGGAGAGAGAGACGATACCAAAATTCTTGACGAAATTCACTCAATGTCGAGATGAACTTGGAAATGTTGGTGTGATAGTAAATGATTTGGTGAGCCTAGCTCTTCTAGGCCTTCCAAAGAGCTGGCATAGTTACCACGACTCTGTGAATGGGAGGGAGAAGCTGTTACCCTAGGGGCATTTGTGGTCCGACTTGGTAATAGAAGAGATAAGGTGAAGCACTAGAGAGGGACCTCTAACATAGACAAAGAATAATATTTTTCATTTGTTGGAAAAGGAAATAAATCCAAGGGGAAGAATTCACAAGGTGAGGAGGTCAACAGAGACTTGTCCACGATAAATTTTTTTCACTGTCATGAGCACTATCACTATTCCTCGAATTTTCCATAAAATAACGAAAGCAAGAACTAGCCTGCAGTTGTAGCAGGTGAAGCACTAGCTTCACAGTTCGAGCTTGATTTTAATATCATTGCATGCATGGCCAAAGTTGTAATGGGATGCATGTGGTATCTAGACAGCAGTGCCTCGTTCCATATGATAGGGAATAGATATCTCTTCAGTGACTCGGAGGAGAAGGACCTCCAACAGAACATGGAGTTTGGAGACAAATAGAGGTATAACATGACCGATATATCTACAGTTATGTTTCAAAGGGAGTCTGGCTCCCCTCTCAAACGGGTAGATGTTTTGTATGTTCCAGGACTAAAGAATAATCTTCTCTCCATAGCAGTATTGGAAGACTATGGTTATGATGTCATATTTAGAAAAGGAAAGGCGTTCCTTAGACACATGGCCACATGATAGGTGAAAAATATTAGTGTACACATCATGAACCTATATTCTCTCGACTTCGAAGATGTGTGTAAAGCTTTGAGGAGCAAATCAGAGGTTAGTGACTTGGTGGTTAAGAGGGAGCACAAATTACCTCTCAACATGTTACCTCAGAAGCACACTCAAGAGGTTGTGGAGCAACCATAATTGGAGAATTAGAGAGGAGAATGAGTCAATTCATCCACTCAAGAAAATAATTCCAATAGGGCGGGGGGGGGGGGGGGAGGGATTTCAAGGTAGATGGGCAGAGGGAGCACATGCAACCATACCTCCAGGTGAGAGGTGGGGCAATGTGCAGACATAATCCCATGAGGAAAAATTTCAGCAGGATCCATTGAGACAGCTTGTCTCTTGGATCATACTTGGCTATGGCGAGCCCATAAAACATAGTAGCAAGAAGGATTGGTAGGATTGATGCAGTCAGATTCCAGAAAAACAAAAATCATAGTGAGAAATGTCAGATACTTGAGCATAGATCAGAATTGGCAACAGTGCAAAGGGAACAGATGTAGAGTCAGCAACAACATAGAGTTTTCTGTAGACAGTGCAATAACCAGTAGCAGTCAGATACTTTGATGACAGATGCATCATACTGATTCAGTTTTTTTTGGAGGCTATTCAGTTTTAGGAGTTTTAGGAGAAAACAACACTAGAGAAGTGTTGCATGCAGAAAATTCGAAAGGTACCATATCGAGATAGATTGAATTTCTTTTTTGTTGAGAGGGAGTGCTCAAATTGGCAACAAGAAACATTGAAAATGGAGTCCATAAAATGGCACCCAGAAATGACACCATATGACGCTTCTGATTTAATTTTCCCTTAATTAAATTGGAAGAGAAATTGTAATTTCATCTCACGACAACTTGTATTAGAACTGAGCCAGGAAGACTTAGTTAACATAGGAAATTTGAGTTAGAGGTCAAAGAGGAAGTATGTAGAGGATTTTCCTATTTTTAGGGGGGGCACTTACACTTATTTGTAAGTTTTAACTAGTTAACTCAATTAATTGAGTTAAAATCAGTTTAACTTGTTCTAACTGAGAGATGAGCTAGTGATAGGTCCAATGAATTAAGTTTGATTTAATTCACAAGTAGTGATCAATCAATTAACTGATAATTCGCTATAAATAGTTGTTTTATGTTGTTGCGTATCAGTTCTAAAGAAGACCCAGTTGAGACTAAGGTTAAAAGGAAGATATCTATCAGTTGTACTATTAGAAAATTGTACAGGTCATGCATGAGGTCATCAATAAGGCCTTGAAGGATTGCACAATCACTAATTGGTATTTTTTTAATTAATAGGGCCTCAATTACCTCAAGAATGTGTAAGGAATGAAGGTGAGGCAGAGGTAAGAAAAAAGTTAAATATTGGACCAATTTTTCTTAGATAGTATGCTAGATTCGAGCAGGATCAGAGTGAGACAGTCAGTAGAGTGAGTGCAGAGGTTTCTTAGCAAGTGAAATAACATTGTATTGTTTCATGATCTTGACCTTATGCAATATAGAAATAAAGGGGTTTTGAGTAGTTTCTTTCCCCATATACATCTTATGTTGTGCGATTTCTTAATTCATTCTCTTACCTATTAGGTGATTGTGCGATTTTGTTTTTTTTCCGCAAATTGTAGAAAAAATCAATATCTTGTTTTAGTACATTATAAGATTGGATTGAATCTCGTTATTAAATTTTCTACACCCCTTTGATTTTGAATTGGTGACCTGTTAGAAGGAAACACATGCTATTAACCATATTTAATTAAATAATTATAAAAATAAATTTAATTTTTTATTTTAAATAAAATAAACAAAAAATTGCTAAAATCTTAAATTTATTAAAAATACATATTAATAAAAAATTTAAATATATATATATTTTAAAATTTTTCTCATATACATTTATAAAATTTTTCAATAATGAATTTTAAACTATCTATCAAACATTTTGATTTCCAAATATTTATATTTGAACTTAATCTCAGAAAAAAAAAAAAAACATATTATTTTCATGTCAACGAACGCCAACCATAACCATTATCATCGAAATCAATAAAGCATAGCACAATGTAAATAGAGTTGGATTAGTGTGTACCCATGAAAATGTTGCATTGCAAAATATTTGAGTTTTGGTGCAATACTTGAGTTTTGGTGGAGGATATATATTTGAATGGTATATATGTTTGTTTTAAATTTTTTTATTAAGTATAATATTTTTAAATATTATTTTTTAATAGTAGCTATATAAAGGATTATTAAATGTTAATAGATCCAACATTTCAAATTATTAAAAATTATTAAAATTTAAAAATAAATTAAAACCACCGCTAACAATTAATAAACAACACCGTGAGTTGCTCTTTAGTCACTTGAACCAAACCAATAAACTAACCGAATGGTTATTGATGTTTTTTCACGCTTTCTTATCTCTAAAATAATGTTAAAGTTATATACCTAAACAATTTTGATGAATTTTGATGTGGAAACTTTTCAAATTCCAAACCAAGCCAAAACCAAGTAAATTTTGAATTTCCCGTTAAAAACAAATTATTTCCATGGAGAAATGAACTTTTCTAATTGCAAACCCAAACCAAAAGAAGGTAAAATACTATTCCCCAAAACGAAATGAACAAGTCAATTACATTATCCTATAAAATTAAATCTTGAAACCCAAACGTAGTGGAAAATCACAATGAAAGGCAGCATTATTGAACCCGTAGGCCTTTCTGCCGCCTTTGCAAATACCGACCAAACACGCAGTGAATAAACACCTCCATGAAATTAAATAGAAGTAAAATTTTATTATAAATTTACAATGTGTGTACACGGCAACAAAACCATCGAGAAATTAACCTAATTGTTTAGGGATTAAAATCATAAATGTTCAATAAGAATTTTGATCAGTTCCAACTATTAAAAATAACAGCGGGGTAAATTACAACCGCTGCGTATGAGTAACTTATAATTCATTATAAGTTTTCAATTAATTAATTAAACAAAACAATAGAGCAGGTTCGCTAATCGTGAGTATAGGCTGATCCACAGTCGATGATGAGTTTTATTGAATACTTATGAATATAGGTGGGACTTTGAAAGAATGAAATCGGTGTCAGGGGAAACTGGTAATCCAAAAAGGAGAATGAGTGCTAAATTTTGGGCGCAATTTTCAGTATGTTCTGGCGCCAACATAGTTGCCAGCACGATAGTAATTTCATGTCATAAGGTGTCACCATTGCTACATTTGATGGTGGCACATCCAACTTTAGTGGTTGTTCTCCAAGCGAGCTGAGTGTAGTGGGTGCAATCTTGCCTCGAGCTGCAACTATTTTTGGCATAGTTATACCACTTCCTCTCATCCACCCATGCACCAACAACATTTGTAGCATTCCAACGGCTGCCCTTTCCCCAAAAGATGTTCTCTCCGAAAGGGCCTTCTGAATGGTGGAGGAGGGGCTGTCCCCCCTTCTTTCGTAAGCGTTGCATTCCATTTTAGTGGAGGGAATCCCACTTGCCTTTTTGCCTTGTTATTGTTAGGAAACTAATTCTTGGGTTAGTTTGTGTTAGATAATTGGTTATTAGAGTCCAAGAAACATGGAGAATTGATTCAACAGTTTCTTGATGTATTTATATGTGTACACATTGTACATCATTCCTTGAGACATTTATTATTATATTGCTGAAATTTGTTTCCATTTTGTGTGTTGTGTATCTTACAGTGGTATCGGAGCACTGGTTTGAGAAGATGAGCCACTAGTTTTGTGGCCATGAACGTTTATGCTCTTGAGGGCGGATGCTAGTGAGAAGCTTCCCCTATTGAGGAACCATAGTTGTGCGTTGAGTTAGCAGGTATTCTTAAATGGGTTGAATGTTGTTTAAATTTGATGTTATCCATGGGTTTCCCTTCTGACTGAAAAGAGCGTCAAGAAGAGCAGCAAAGAGCCAAGGCTTCACAGCCAAGGCTTCATAGCCAAGGCTTCACTATGCTGTTGTCCTCCATAGAATTAAGTTTCTGAGTTTCATTTTTAAGAAAATGTTTGATTCATTTTTATGAAAAAGTGCAACTGATTGACCTGAACCAAAGATAGTTGGAAAAATAGTTGAATTTATCTTGGCAATTGATTGGCTAGTGTGGAGAATATACGGAATTAATATTTTTAGTTATGCACTGTCATACTAACCATTAAAGAAACATAGTTTCTTCTAAATCCCAGTGCCTTTAATTTTAAAACCATTATGGCTCGATCTTCAAACATTTTCTTGGATGACCTGGAGTCAAAAACTAAGAAATTCTCTTGTTCGTGGAAACCTTAGTTGTTATTTTCACGCGTGAGAACTGCTCGAAAAGTGAAAGGAATGAGTGTTCATTAGACCCACAAAATACAATTCAGGAAATCTGGGGGCTTCTCATCATCAAGTGGTACTGGTAAGGAAATCCTCAATTTGAGCTTTTCATCATTTGATAGCCCAGTCAATGTGATCTCTAATTTGAGTTGTTGAGAAGAAAGAAAAAAAAAAAAAAACTGTTATCAAGGTTTGAAGAGAAGGATCCCACCATATAGTGTGTTAGTCAGAAAGATTATTTTATATCTTTGCAATTATGTTTGTATTTTGGAGATTTTAAATATAAGTGCTGGAAAATGAATTTCTCTCCTTACCCATTGCTACCGTGATATCCAGTGATCGCGATACCATCTCTTGATTCCTTTTAAAAAAAATTCAAACAATACATTTCCAAGAGTGTTGTTGTTCTAGGGAAATTATTTTGATGGGTGTTGATAGTAGTGAGTGCTGATAGTGTTTGGACAATCTTCTGAGTAAAATATTGAAAGCAGAGTTGACAGGTTCAGGTAGTTTTGGGCTTTGCAGTGCGCTGCCATGTTCTAGGTAATACAGAGCTGAGATTAATGTTGAATTTCTAATTTCGGAGAAATATTGAGAAAAGCAATCTTGAATTTGGGAAAAGCTTTAAATATCTTGAGTATACAACCTTCACTTGACTAAAAAAATCCGCTGGAGTTTTCCTTTGTACCGTCTTTAATTTGCATTTTCTGAAATGGAAATATTGCATTTCCATTTTTTTAAAACTAGTTGAACTCTTTGAGAGTTGGTGGGAACCTTGAAGTGTTTTTTGGATCTCAGTGTTGAATCAGTACTTTGCAAATTGAAAATTTTGTTGGTCATGAGTCTTCACTGTTGTTTTTTATATTGGCATGGTTGGAGCCTATGACAACTTCACAACTATGTGGGTGCTTTAAATTTGAATCAGTAGCAACAAACAAGAAAGCCTAGTTTCAAAGGAAGGAAATTGCAGTCCGGTGGAGGTAATCTTGCAAGATTTGTGTTACTAGTGTGGTTTTAATATGGTTGGATTTTTTTAATATTTTGAAAACTTATGAGCAAAAGATGAACCAATTGTTAGTTGGCTAAGTTTTGTGGATTTATTTTTTAAAAACTAAATTGGAATATATTCTTGTTGATTGGTATTGTTGATGGGTGCATGATTGGTTGAACCTGAACCCGACACCAAGTTAAATCATTGTAAATTTGTTTGTATTGGGTGCATTTGCGGTGGTAGTCGATACCCCTTTTTCTGAGTTGATTGCAAGTTTACTTTGATACTGCACTGGAGCAAATGGCCAAACTAAATGATTTAGTACATTCATTAAGAAATTTAATACTATCTACTGTCCATAATGATGTCCAAGTTAGCAAGGACATGCTTTGTGACATCCAATCATGTTTGAAAAATGCTAAAAGAAAAATGAAATTCTTGGAGTTAGAATCGCAGTTACAATGAGACAAACTTCAAAAGAAAACTTGTGATTCTGAACTGGTGTTTGTTCGAAAGAACAAATTTTTTGAGCCTGATCATGAGTCAAAGAATGATCAAAGAAATGAAGTGCTTTCAGGTGAAAATTTAGACAGAGTTAGAAGTGCTTTTGTGAAACCCATTATAAGACCATGGGAAGAGATGACACAAAATAAACACAGAACAGGTCTTGGTTATAACAATGATGTATCTATTCACATTCCAGATTTCGCTAAACTTATAAAAGTTCGAAGTGCAGGTTTTTTGGATGGTGTAGTTCCAGAAAAAGTTAATAGATGTCAACATTGCAAGAGAGTTGGACATATAAAAGATCGGTGTTTTGATTTTCACCCATGCGAGAATTGTGGAAAGCGAAATCACAAGTCAGATAGATGTTCCAAAAATAAGAGCACTACAAGAGAGAAGGTAATTTTTGGATGGATTGCTTCTTGGGAATGGACCAAAGTAGCCAAGAATATATATAGATCATATCGAAGAATTTGTTCGAGAGTGACGAGTCTTGCAGTGATGACGAATATTTCTCACCTTGTATCCGACAAGGGGGGATTTGTTGGTGGGTGGTCGGCTACAGGTTCGAGTTCGAGATGTCAAGCGAGACTGAGTCAATGATCCACATCCTGAGCCACAATCTCAGTTGATTGAGTTGTTTCTGAGTGAGCACTTCCTGATTTGGAATTTTTCGAGGAACTGTTGTGACAGTTCCACAGTTTGTGGTCATCTTAAAACCACATTTTTTGTTCTGAGAACTCTTATGTAGGTTCCAAAATTAGTGTTGGTTAAGAAATCGATTTCTCCCATTTTCGGTTTATGGTCATCCTTGAAAACCATTTCCGAGAGACATTCAACTTTTGGCTGAGATGCATTTTTGCATTCTGAGCTCTCGCTCTTGGAATTTGGTATATTCCTTCGGATTAAGGGGGGAATGTTAGGAAACTAATCCTTGGGTTAGTTTGTGTTAGGTAATTGGTTATTAGAGTCCAAGAAACGTGGGAAATTGATTCAACAGTTTCTTGATGTATTTATATGTGTACACATTGTACATCATTCCTTGAGACATTTATTAATATATTCTTGAAATTTGTTTCCAGTTTGTGTGTTGTGTATCTTACAATTATTTGGAACTAGAAATCCTTCAATCATTTAACTAATGCCCGTACCTTCTACAACCATTTGTAAGCTGATCGTTATAGTGTTCAAGGCAACGACTACAACCAGTAGGAAAAATTGTCTGCTCATTTTAACAACAACAATGAAAAAAAATCATGATTAGAAGCAAACTAACAGCTAGGTCGAGACGTATGCAGCAGCAATATCTTTGACCACAACCATAGAGGAAATTATTCGCTGAAGAAAAGATGTTAAAATCGGCCCGCTCTTAACCTTTTTATATAATGTTGATGTACACTATTAACACAAAGTCAATGCAGACTGGTAATAAGAGTGATGAAGTTGTGAATTTCAGCTAGGGCCGCAAATGTAAGCGTGAGGTAAGATATATGGATAACACAGTGCAGACCTCAACCTCATATCCTCGCAAAAATACAGTCTATAACGAAACAAAATATGGAAAGATATAAAGACAGAAAGAAATGTGCAAGGTTGTAGCATATCCTTTCTAATTTTCAGTTGGTAGCTACAGAAATCGACGCTATTTTTCACATCAGGTGTTAGAAGGTTTAGCCACCTAAGAATGCAACAAAGTCGTCTTATCTCATGCTTCCTAAGGATGTAACGTGCACCAAGGTTGACTTGGTTGAACGAGATAGCAGTGACAACAAATAGAGGGACGACGGTTTGTTGTTTGACAAAGAATCATAAATTCCATCTAGATATCCATTGTGAATTTTACACACCTAGCAAGCGGAATGCTCGGGCGGACGTCCGGATTTCATACCAATGTAGCATTGTGAAGGACTTTTCTTGGGTATTTCTAGTGGCAATCAATATTTGAGATATAATTTTATTAATGTATTAAGTAATATAGGTAAATCTTTAAATTTTGTATTAGTTTAAATTCAAACATTTACATTTATAAGGAGTTAATAAAATTATAATTCCACCAATATTAATAACCATTACCAACCAATATAACATACTAATCATAAAAAAAAATTTCTTACATGGACAGAAAAATTTCTTACATGGACAGACATGAATGGCATCTGGAACCACGTTCCCATATTACTTTATTACTTTATCTACCAGTATAGATCCATCTAATGCACTTATCTAACATGAGCCCTAACATGAACCTAGAAGGATCAAATTTCTTTTGTTGTAAACTTATTTTAGAATGAAAAAAACCATGCGTAATTTTTTTACTGCTTAAATTACATTTTTGAATGTTATAAAGATTACATAACATGTGTATTGAACCATTTTTGTATTAATTCATGTTAAAATATTTTATTCATAACTCACATTGGATGTTTTATTTGTGTAATATTATACTATTTAATATAGAAATCTAAATATTGGATTTATTACTTGAATAGTGAAAGTGAAATATCAACAACTGAGCTAATTGTTTTGTTAATAAATTTTTAATTGTGTATTTAATTTGTGTTTTTTATTTGGCAGACATAAGCGAAATGTTTTATTATTATTTTTTTGAGGACATGAAATACTTACACATGTCCCTCATACTCTATTGTAGAACTAGCATAGATCCATCTAAAGCACGAAGGATCAAAATTGTTTTGTTGCAAACTTATTTTAGAGTGCAAAAAACAATGTGTAATTTTTTACTCTTTAAATTACATTTTTGAATGTTATAAAGATAATTACATAACATGTGTATTGAGCCATTTTATATTAATTGATGTTAAAATATTTTATTCATAACCCACATTTGGATGTTTTATCTGTGTAAATTTATACTATTTAAGATAGACATTGAAATATTTTATTTATTACTTGAAGCGTAAAAGTGAAATATCAACAACTCAGCTAAATGTTTTGTTAATAGATTCTTAATTGTTTATTTAATTTATGTTTTTTTGTTTGACCTACACGAGCTAATTTTTTTATCCTTATTTTTTTTGAGGACCTAACATACTTACACATGTCCCTCATACAAGATTGTAGAATAATTATTACTTTATCTATAAGTGCAATGTTAAACCATTCAAACACTCTGAATTCAATTACAGATCTCTTTCTCAAGTGCCTATAGACCTAGCAACCCATTTTTTAAGGTCCCATTCTTAGATTCCCTCAAGGCTATTGGTGAACTTTCCCTAAAACATAACTCGCTAATTGGACTTTATTTCAACTTGTTTACATCCCTTAAAGAAAAGAAAAGGGGTTAAGAAGACTAGATTCTCATAATAAAGCATTCACGGATTTTGTAATAGAGTTCCAAGTATAATTAGTTGGTATTTAAATTGGAAATTTGTAATGGAGTTCACAGTACAATTAGTTGGTATTGAAATTGGAGATGGGTATGACATACGGATTAATAAGTTTGAATAACGAATGAGCAGGTTTCAATCAAATTGCAAATAGATTTAATTGTTTTTTATTAAAAGTTGCGTTTTTTTTAATTGATTAGGATAAGGAGATTTATTATTGGTTTATTAAACTATTTTTAAATTTCAGTATTTTACTAAACCAAGATCGTTTGAATTTAGAAAAAATTTCTTAGGTCAATTAATTTTTTATTAAATACGTAGATATAGTGAAAATTTGTGGGTTCTAATTAAGATCCCATATTATATGGAATTCAATAAAAACTAAAAGGAATGGAACCAAAAAGAAGAAACTAACAGAGAACTCTTTGGTAATATTTTTTTTTAATATGAAAATTTAAAGGAGGATATGAAGGTTCTTTAAGTAGCATTATTCTAAATTGATGCAGAATAGAACTGGAAGCTTAAGAGAAACACTTAAACAAATCATGTGAATGGATCAATGGAAAGACATATTGTGAAAATAAAAATCTAAGATTGAATATGATGGAAAAAAGAAGAATTGAAATTTCTTTCACAAATCCATTTTAACATGAGGACCAAAATACATACGAACATGCTGAAAACCGCAAAATTATGATGAATAAGTGCAAGAACAAAAATGGAAATTTAGTCAAATCCTTATTTAACCAATAGTTGATATATAGAGGACCATTGATTCCATCTTGTTCATAATTGACATGATCTCCCCTAAATGGAATCAAAGCCTTATCCACCCTACCTGTTATGAAAAGATAATAACTATCACGCACTCCATGGATAAAAACTAGCTCACTTAAATGGAACAATTCTTGGGCCTATTATATAAAAGTAATAGTTATCATGCACTTCATTGATAAAAACTAGCTCACTTAAATGGAAAAATTAGTGGGTCTCTTTGCACACTTTATTAAAGCCTCTCCATGCTAAAGCATGCTAAATATATAAAATATATTTAATTCTTTTATAAAGGACTTCTAGAAAAGAGAAGAGATATAGGGACATGATTTCAGTGTTAGATTTGATAAGGGTGATTTTACCAAGGTGGGTAATTGATCAGGTGATCATGTTCTAAGTCGTAAAAATTCTCAAAATTGGAATTGCTCAAAATTGGTTAGAACCCGAGTGACCGGATAGGCCTTGGCGATACGATCCCAACGCCATGAATGACACTCAAATACGTTACTATATGAAAAAGTTATTGCACTTTGAATGCTGAAGTGAAACTGCTAGTAACATCCAATGTTGAATGGGTATTCATAAATTTATGTGTTGGAAAATTATTTTATTTTAATTTGTAACACCCCTAGTTTATGTGTTTAAAATTCAAAACTAGACATTTGAACTTTAATCCTAAGGGGAGTGGACCCCAAAGGACAAGTATTTTGTGGATGTAATTAAATATTTAATTTGAGAAAATGAATATTATAATGATGTGCAGATTTACCAAAATGAGAATTGTGAGATCACTTGCTAAATCCATGAGGATGGATAAAGGCAAATACTTTCCCCACAATCTTTCGAAAATCCTTCAAAGAATTTATAAATTGGATTTTGAGGAAAATCTAGTTTCCCCAATGATGTGGAGAGTAGTTGGGAAGACGTAAAAAGCTGGCAAAAGCATAAAGCAGCTTTAAAAAAATCCCTAAAATGGGAAGCCTAGGCAAACAGGAAGAAAAGCATCTTGATATTCTGGACACAGAATTAGAAACAGGCTTTGGGGAACAATAGCTTAAATAAGCTGCTCCTAAACAGATTAGAGGTTGATCTGTGCTGGAGGTGGTCTCAGCTCGGGGGTGAGTTCGGGAGATAGAGGGACTCTACGGTTGGGAGGACTGGTCAAATACCAAAGTGGTATGCACATAGTATTATGAATGATTAAAAATTAACTGTTGTGAAGTGGGAAGATTTATGACTGTAGCTGTATAATTCTTACAATGTTTTGGTTGTGCTAGTGTTCCTTACAGTTACAGAAAGTTAGAATAATTAAATTCTAGCAGTTCCGCATGGTTGTAGGAATCAGAAATATGAGGGAAAATCAGCCAGAATCTCTAAACCAGTTCTTGGTTTAAATCTGGAGATTATGTTACCTCATAATTTATAATTAGGTAACTTTAATCTGCTTCTGTGGGAAATTGAATTGATTCAGACAACATAGTAAGAAAAACCTCGAATCTGTGAAAAGTAGGCACCTAATTATATACTGGACAGAATCTACACTCTATTGAATTAACTAAGTGAAGTGCAGATATATAGAATTTTTACACAGTGCATGTCTATCTTTAGATATTTTAATATCTTCTATAACAAGGACATAATTGGAAAGTAGGTAATTGTAGTACTACCTATCTGTATTAAATAGCAAAGAAATGAAATAAAAACATGATCAGTATCTTTAGAAAATAGCTATGAACGGAGAGTTAAGAATAAAAGATATGGGAGTACCCACAATAAAAAGGGACCCAATTGAATTACATGATGTAAAAAGTTAGAAGTGCACGGAAAATTATAAAACAAAACAGTACCTGCACATTATACATATCAAAACAGATATATATATACTGAAGAATGGAGTACACAAACATCATCCATATATATATATATATATATATATATATATATATATATATATACCAATAAAGAAATTCAGTCTAAATATGGACATAGTGGGACTCTTCTATCATGACACCTAATTAGCAAAAGAAATTAGATGTATATAGTTACAGGGAACAATTAGATTGGCATGCAAAGCTTTCCCAAATGGAAACACAACTTCCCAGGAATCCTGAGAGTCTTCTGTAGGAGTCATACAAATTATATATAATAGATAGCCATTGTCAGATTTCCTAAAATGAGACACTGTACATTTGAAAAAAAAACTGGCTACCAATAGACGTAGGTACATTGCAGTTATTAATATGATAAGCATTAGAAAGGATGAATAACTTATTATTCTTAAATCATATTAACTAATCCACAACCAATAATTTAATGCGAGATGGCATGCGAGAATCCATAAATTAATAATCTGTAGCTTCTTTGAAATTATTATGGAAAAACAAGAATATCAGTGACAAGGAATAAATACGTCTAGATACAAGCAACAAAATCTGAGCCTCTCGGGCCAGAGTCTTGTAACAAAGACCATGTTCTCATTTCAAAATTTTAAACCATTTAAGGAGTACTAGCATACGACTGAAAATTATTAATATTCTGACTTTGACAGAGTATAGAAGTTCAATGGACACTGTTTAAAACCCTAAGAGAGTTAACGATTCTGAATAAACGAGGCGGAACAATGCAACGAAAGGATGGTGCTCTCCGCACAGGCATATACCAACCTGAAACACCAAGGGAGGTGAAATTAATATCAACTGAAAATGAAATATCTCAGAGCCGCCGACGATGGAATGCATATGGAGTGTGCATTACCTGTAGAAACGCAGTCATGATAGTGGATCGATCAATAGAATAGTTGATAGAAAATTTTACCAATAGAGAAATTTAACAAGAGAAGAATGGGTTACCTGCCAACGAATACCCTCACTCCTTTCGAGTTCTCTGCACCAAGGATAGAAGCAGAATATCAACGAAATTGAAAGCCAGAAGGTTAATAGTAAAATGAAAAAAAATATATATATATATATATACATAATGAAAAAATCAAACCTCATGAAGTTCTTGCCTGAGGACTATCGCTCTCCTGCGAAGAGACGAGCCAACTAAACATCTCACTATCCAAACTCAGCGCTGAAGTCACAAAGGACGAATAGAGATATACTTATTACGAAACCCTGCATGGTATTATCAAGTCTCGTTAACCATAGGTTTGACGCCATAGATGCAGAGACAGTGACGAAAAGAAACAAGAGAGAATTAAATCAATATATTGGTACAGAAACTACCATGAGAGGTTGCTTAAACGGACCCAAACGAGACTAAACCATCAACGCAATTTCAAGAACGAGATCAATCTGTATCATCATCGCTCGAGACTTCCACAGAGAAAGATGTATGGCAAGTTCTGAAAACCGAATATGATCTCCAATACAAAATGAAAGACGTGCGTACAAGGCTCATACCTGGTGAAATTGGTCATGCATAGGTAAACAGCCGGACTGATGGGCAAGCCAACGAGTGAATTCCTCCACGTGCAGAGCTTCGAATTAAAGAGGTGAACAAACCAAACGAAGAAACTGCCTTCACAGAAAAACAAAGACTTATATAACCATATCAAAATCCCAGAAACCCTAACTCGGTGAGAGGATCTCAGCCGTCCACATGGCAAAATCCCAAAGGTGAAGCCACGGATCGAATGGCTGGAGGTTGCATTTACACCATTCGTTCGACATTCAATGTGACAAGCAATACAATGAAGTCACAGCATTCTGGCCGTATTATTGAGATTGCATTGGTTCCAGGGTAGACTGGCGTGACGATTTCCAGAACAACGTGGAGCCATATCACGTGACCGTGAATGGGATGAGCCCCATCCCAACCAATGCAACGAAACCGAAAATCTTACAGGAGCTAACGTGGAGAATGAATATAACGTCTCCAATTCCATACTACATTAAATCGACTTTACCAGGTTGTATTACGTGGAAGCCCAAGATAAATGAGTTCAATCTCGACATAAATTCTGACGTGAATGATATGTACAACAAATTTGGGAATGATATTGACACATATCTTGTGAAAACTATGACTATTGAATCATTGAATAGCCATAAGTACCATAGAAGCCTAGAGCTAAAACTAGGTGAATTAAATCCAGCTAACGTTCATATGTTATAAGAGTATGGGAGCGAAGGGTTCATAAAGGAGGCCACGACCAACGTGGTTATAATCTAGTTGACCCCCTTATATATGTATATCAATACATAATAATATGTTTAATGCTCAAAGTTTTATTGATATCAAAACGAGGGTAAGACGTTGGTTGATAAGGACGACTTCTCATGGGAAGTGGGTTAGTGTTAATAAATCCACTATGATTTTGGTACAAAGACATATTAAATTTGATTGGAAATTAATCCAATAGAAATTGATTTGGATATAGTTGATATGTGGAAATAAATCGTATTTGGGGAAATAAACATGATTTAACCAGATAAAACTCAAAATATTAGAGTATAATATTTTGTCGGAAGTATTCTTAAAAATCTGGAATGCCGGGAAAAAAAAAAAAATTTGTGGGAAGGTAAATGGGAGGTGTGACAAATGGTATCAGAGACCCGGTTATAAAGCTGGGCTGTTGTCATTGTGCTCACTGTTGCTGTGTGTTCACTGTATAAATTGATTTCTGTGGAAAAAAAAAACAATTTTTATATATATTTTATTTTTACTGACCTGTGTTGTGTAGTGTACAGTGGTGCTGAAATGGCAGAAGGTGACGAAATTTATGTTGATCTGCATGATGAGGATAATACACCAAATCCCAATGTGGCCATGATGGCTATGTTGTGTAGGTTACAACAAGAATTGGCTGAGATAAAAAGCTAGAATGACAGATTGTCATTAGCCAATGAGGAGCAGGAAAAGCTCATCAGAGAATTAACTTCGCGGAACAGCCAAGAAGGCGAAGGTTCCGGGAATAGGAAGCCTGATGAGTCTGAGGATGATGATGCCATTAGGCATCAGTATAAGCAGAAAAAGGAATTACAGGGGGGATTCCGAAAGATAAAACCTCCCTCCT
This sequence comes from Pinus albicaulis, assembly GCA_034641835.2. Lineage (NCBI taxonomy): Eukaryota > Viridiplantae > Streptophyta > Pinopsida > Pinales > Pinaceae > Pinus > Pinus albicaulis. Next base: position 577,105,784 of record CM076578.1, on the reverse strand, counting down.
ATGATGGGGAGAAGGAGGAAGATGCTGAAGCCTGGTTGTTGAACATGATTAAGTACTTCTAGGTATATGAATATGAAAGCAATCTGAAGGCCAGATTAGCTGTATACCAGCTACAAGGTAAGGCTACCTTGTGGTGGGAGGAGACGAAAATGGTTCATGCCATTGGTGAAAAGACAGTTACTTGGGAAGATTGTGTTAGAAAATTATATATTATGGAGCAATGCAACATATAAAATATGCGGAAAATACAAGCACACAAAACACATAAAACCAGAGAGACACAAATATACGTGGTTCACCCAGTTTGGGTTACATCCACCCTGAACAGCCAGTCCTTCCTTTCTATTATCCAGCAAAAATTGAAGAGACAAAGCCTACAGCAGATCCGCTGTAATATCCTCTGTTCTCTCTCACAGTCTCCCTCTCTGTTTCTCACTCCGAGAATACACATACCATGCACAGCCGCAATACAATGCCCTCATAAAAGCGAGGGGTTGCCTTCTAGGGCAAAAAACCCTAATCTAAACATAACTTCTACCTTCAGATCATTTTCCTAATGAATGGCCCAGATTGACTAGAAATTAATATAATTTTACAAGGCAATTTTACATCTGTTCTTAGCTTCGGGGGCACTGCCCCCGAACCCCCGCCAGGGGGGGGCTCCGAAAAGCGCTGTCACCCCCCCACTGGACCCCCCATGGCAGCGATTAATTACGGGCGGCGTTGCCACCCCTTTTAAGGTACAGGGGTCCAATGTTGTGATACAAAGTAAATAAGATAATCAGGCTCCACACCCAAAATCTCCCACTTGGAGACTGATTGTAGCAACTCCACCGCTGCTTCATTTGCTGGACAATGACTCCTCTTTGGACCTAGCTATTTTTCATCTTCACCATCATCCTTGAAGACCAATTGAAACTAAGCATGTTCTCAGTTTCTCCCTGGTTACAACTTTTGTTAGCATATCTGTAGGATTCTGGCTAGTGTGTATCTTTTCCAGCTTCAACTCTCCATCTTCCAATACTGACCGTATGAAATGGTACTTGAGATGTATGTGTTTAGTCCTGGAATGAAATGTTGAGTTATTTGCAAGATGAATAGCACTTTGGCTATCACTGTATAGTGTGCCCATATCATGCTTCTTACCCAATTCATCCATAAACCTTTGTAACCAAATCATTTCTTTACTAGCCTCTGTAGCAGCAACATACTCTGCTTCTGTTGTTGAAAGTGCAACAACACTTTGGATTTTTGAAACCCAACTGACAGTTGTTCCACCTACGGTAAATACATATCCTGTAGTGCTCCTCCTGTTATCTCTGTCACCTGCCATATCTGCATCAACATATCCCTGTAGAGCAATGTTTGAACCACCAAAGCATAGTGCTTGATTTGTGGTACCTCTCAAATATCTGAGAATCCATTTTATTGCCATCCAATGTTATTTTCCTGGATTATTCATGTACCTGCTTACAAATCCCATTGCATGTGCAATATCAGGCCTTATGCAGACCATTGCATACATTAAGCTTCCAACTGCTGATGCATATGGAACTTTAGACATATAATCCATGTCTTCTTGGGTCTTTGGGCGCATCTCCTTACTAAGTTTGAAATGGCTAGCAAAAGGTGTACTAACTGGTTTTGCATTCTGCATATTAAATCTTTTCAACACCTTCTCTATGTACTCATTCCGAGACAGTGTTAATTTGCGATTTTTCCTGTCTATAGTTATCCTCATACCAAGGATTTGTTTTGCAGCTCCCAAATCCTTCATTGCAAATGAATTTGCCAATTTTCTTTTGAGCACATTTATTTCCTGCATGTTAGACCCTGCAACAAGCATGTCATCTACATAAAATAACAATATAATATAGCTACCATCATTTTGCCTTTTCAAATAAACACAATGATCAGAGTGACATCTAGTATAACCTTGTTTAGACATGAACTTGTCAAATTTTAGATACCACTGCCTTGGATCCTGTTTTAAACCATACAAGCTCTTCTTTAACCTGCACACCAATTTTTCTTTCCCTTTTACCTCATATCCTTCTGGTTGCTGCATGTATATCTCTTCCTCCAAATCTCCATGGAGAAATGTTGTCTTTACATCTAATTGTTCAAGATGTAAATATTCCGCTGCTACAAGACTTAAGATAGTTCTGATTGAATTCATCTTAACAACAGGAGAAAATATTTCATCAAAATCAATACCTTTCTTTTGTGCAAACCCCTTCACCACAAGTCTAACTTTGTACCTCTGTTTTCCTCCATCTTCTTCCTTCAGCCTGTAAACCCATTTATTCTGCAATGTAGTTTTACCTGCAGGCAACCTGACTAAGTCCCAAGTCTGGTTATGCATTAAGGAGTCCATCTCTTCTTCCATGGCTAGCTCCCACTTCTTCCTACTTTCAACTTGCATTGCTTCTTCATAACATTCAGGTTCACCAGAATCAGTCAACAATAAATAATATAATGAAGGAGAGTATTGTTCAGGGGGTCTACTTATCCTGGTAGATCTTCTAACACCACTTTCAGGTGTTTGAGGTGCATGTTGCTATTGTGGTAGTTGCTGTTACTATGGTTGTTGATTATTATTATTTTCAGGCACCTTTACTTTTTCATATATCTCATCAAGAACTGCATATTCCTTGCTTTCTTTTTCCTGTTTCTTTTCCTGCAACGAATTCTTATACAAGACCTTTTCATTGAATATTACATCTCTACTCTTAATTATTTTGTGATTTTCATAATCATATAAGCGATAACCAAAATCATTAGCACCATATCCAATAAAGGTACATTTCTTTGATTTTTCGTCAAGCTTTGTTCTGTTTTCTTTATTAATATGGACAAAGGCCTCACAACCAAAAGGATATAAAAAAGAGTAGTTTACCTTTTTACCTGTCCATGCTTCCTCTGGAATACCACCATCCAAGGAACTTGAAGGCCCTCTGTTTATTAGATAAACAACAGTATCTACAGCATCTACCCAAAATTGTAAAGACAATCCTGCATGCAATCTCATGCACCTTGCACGCTCCATGATTGTTCTGTTCATCCTTTCTGACACACCATTTTCTTGTGGTGTTCTTGGAACTATTTTCTCTCTACGAATTCCATGTTCTGAATAGTACATATCAAACTCTTTGCTGCAATACTCACCTCCATTGTCTGATCTGAGACACTTCAACTTATTTCTTGTCTCAATCTCAACCAAAGCTTTTCATTTCTTGAAAGTATCAAATACATCAGATTTATTCTGAATACAATAAATCCATGTTTTTATAGTTGCATCATCAATAAAAGTAACATAATAACGAGAGCCACCGAGAGATGATACCTGAGCAGGTCCCCATACATCTGTATGCACAAGCTCCAATTTTTCTCTCTTCTTTTCTTTCCCAACTCTGAGAAATCTGACTCTCTTCTGTTTTCCATAAATGCAATTCTCACAGAAATCCAAATCAACATTCTTCAAGCCTGGCAACAAATTTCTTGAGTGGAGAATCTTCATTCCCTTCTCACTCATGTGTCCGAGCCTATGATGCCATAATGCTGCATCTACTCCTTTGGAAGTTAAAGCATTAACAGAGTTAGAAATACCATTGCATAAATACAATGTACCAACCTTTTCACCTTTTGCTATTACCGGCGCTCCTTTGGTGACCTTCCAAGTTTTATCTATGAAAGTTGTCACACAACCTTCACTGCCTAACTGCCTTGTTGAAATCATATTTTTCTTCAGATCTGGAACATGCCTTACCTCCTTTAGTAGCCATTGGTTTCCATTATGTTGTTTTACAAGAACTTTACCCATTCCAACAATTTTACAGGGTTTATCATCACCCAAACGAACTTGTCCAAAATCTCCTTGAACATAGTCATGAAAATATTTCTTATCGGGTGTGGCATGGAATGAAGCCCCTGAATCTACAACCCAAGAATCAGTAACATTTTCGAAAGAAAGAATCAAAGCATCTTGTAACACATCACCTGTCACATTTGCTTCATGATTATTTTCTTGCTGTGTGTCTCCTTCTTTTCCCTTCCGAGATCTACAGTCTTTCTTTAGGTGTCCTTTCTTTCCGCAATTCCAGCACACTATCCCCGATCTAGACTTGGATTTGCCTTTCCTTGATTTACTGCGATATCCCGAGCTCTTTCCTCTTTCCATTCTTCTTCCCCTAGACTCTGCACTCAAAGCATTACCCGATGTTTCACCGGAGCTTTTTCGTCGCATTTCCTCGCTAAGGATAACACCCACAACATCATCAAACTTTAAAGTACTAGATCCAGAGACAGAGTTACTAATGGCCATAACTAAACCATTCCAGCTTTCTGGTAATAAGCACAGGAATAACAGAGCTCTAACTTCATCATCAAAGTTTACCCCTACAGAACTTAATTGACTGGTAACTATATTAAATTCATTTAAATGGTCTGCAACAGATCCACCTTCCGAAATCTTCATATTAAATAGTCGTTTCATAAGAAATACCTTGTTTGAGGCCGAGGTTTTTCATATAGTTTCGCCAACGTCTGCATCAAACCCTCTGTTGTTGTTTCCTTCAAAATATTGAAGGCGACGGACGCCGCAAGACACAACCGTACTGTTTCGAGTGCCTTTCTATCGAGAATGTTCCATTCCACATCTGTCATGGCCGTCGGCTTCTTTGTTTTTCCGCTCAATGCTAGGTACAGATCTTTCTAATACAGATAATCTTCCATATGCATCTTCCACAGTGGGAAGTTTTGGCCGTTAAATTTCTCGACCCTAAACTTACCATCGTCTGCCATTGCTCCCACTCGAACCAGGAACCCTTCTTTCCTGCGAGTTTATCAGCCAAATATACCTTCAACTCTGATACCAGTTGTTAGAAAATTATATATTATGGAGCAATGCAACATATAACATATGCGGAAAATACAAGCACACAAAACACATAAAACCAGAGAGACACAGATATACGTGGTTCACCCATTTTGGGCTACGTCCACCCCGAACAGCCAGTCCTTCCTTTCTATTATCCAGTAAAAATTGAAGAGAAGAAACCTACAGCAGATCCGCTGTAATATCCTATGTTCTCTCTCACAGTCTCCCTCTCTGTTTCTCGCTCTGAGAATACACATACCATGCACAGCCGCAATACAATGCCCTCATAAAAGCGAGGGGTTGCCTTCTAGGGAAAAAAACCCTAATCTAAACATAACTTCTACCGTCAGATCATTTGCCTAATGAACAACCCAGATTGACTAGAAATTAATATACTTTTACAAGGAAATTTTACATCTGTTCTTAGCTTCGGGGGCGCTGCCGCCAAACCCCCGCCAGGGGGGGGCTCCGAAAAGCGTTGCCGCCCCCCCTGGACCCCCCATGGCAGCGATTAATTATGGGCGGCGTTGCCGCCCCTTTTAAGGTACAGGGGTCCAATGCTTTGATACAAAGTAAACAAGATAATCAAGCTCCACACCCAACAGATTTTCAGGTTAAGTTCAAAAACTGCTACTTGAATGAGCGTTATTATGATGATAAAGCAAAGGAATTTCATGAGCTTAGGCTGGGACAGCTTACAATTAATGAGTTTGTCACTAAGTTTACAAACATGTTGAGATATGTTCCTTACATTAGGGAAGAGAAGGCAGAGGTGCAAAGGTTTTTTAACTGTTTGCCTGCTATGTATAAAGAGAAAATCGAGTTTGACAACCCAAAAACCATGGACGAGGCAGTGAGGAAATCTAGATTATGTTACCAACAGTTCAAAGGCAAAACTGAACATGGGAAAAGCTGGGTAAATAAGAGTGAATTCAAAGGGAAGAAACAGAAACCAGCCTATTTGAAGAATTTTGGCAGGGATCATGAGCGGAAAAAGTTTAATAAACCCAAAGAAAGTCAAACTGCTCAGTCCCAAGTGGCTTCAAAACAATTAGATGGAGACAATAAAAAGGAAGGCACAGTCAAAATGAGGGAACCTTTGAAATGTTGGGGCTGTGGAGAACCCCATCTTCTGAGGGATTGTCCTCATCGAAACATTCTGATGATTATGAGAGATCGAGAAGCTACAACAGTAAATGACATAGCAAGAAATATACCTACCAACAGTGCAGCCTTGGAAAATCAACAAGCAGACCATCAAGCTACTATGGTGGAAATGGAGGGTAAGATTTCTGACCAATCTGTCACTGTTCTGATTGATCTGGGTGCTTCTTTGAGTTACATTAGTCCAAAAACTGTAGAAAAATGTAATCTTAAAACTAAAAAAATTTAGCAGTCATGTTTGGTACAGTTGGCCACTGGAACTAAGAGGAAGGTAACACATAAATTGCCCCGAACAGCAATTAAGTTAAATGATTTTCAAATAGAAGTAAATTTGAATGTTTTTCCATTAGGTTCATACGACTTACTGATAGGAATGGACTGGCTGGAAAAGAAGAAGGCCATGATGAACTGTTGGGACAAGACCCTGCATTGTGTGGATGAAGAGGGGAAACCTTTTATTCTCAAAGGAAAACCAAAACCTATCTCTGTAAGACAAATATCATCACTGCAATTAAAACGAACAGCTAGAAAAGGATACCAAGTTTATGCAGTACATGTGGAAGAAAGAGAACACAAAACTGAAGAAAATTTGCTGGATGCCTTGCCAGTAGTAAGAGAGTTTAAGGAAGTCTTTCCAGATGAGATTCCTCATCTTCCCCCCAAAAGAGAGATTGACTTTTCAATCGATCTGGTGCCAGGAGCAACACTGGTTTCCCGAGCCCCTTATCGAATGAGTCCCCCTGAACTTATGGAATTGAAAATGCAATTGCAAGAATTGTTAGATAAAGGTTATATCAAACCGAGTGTGTTTACTTGGGGAGCACCAGTGTTGTTCGTGAAAAAGAATGATGGAACCTTCAGAATGTGCATTGATTATCATCAACTGAATAAGTTGACCATTAAAGATAGATACCCCTTGCCTAGAATTGATGATATTTTTGACCAAGTGAGAGGAGCCTCAGTATTTTCGAAGATTGACTTAAGGACTGGTTATCACCAGCTCAGGATTAAAGAAGAAGACATCAGCAAAACAGCCTTTCGAACCAGGTATGGCCACTACAAATTTGTAGTCCTACCTTTTGGTTTGACCAATGCCCCTGCCACTTTTATGTGCTTAATGAACAGTGTGTTAAATAAGTACTTGGACAAATTCGTACTTGTGTTCATAGATGATATTTTAGTTTACTCAAAAAGTGAAGAAGAACACCAAGAGCACTTGAGGATAGTATTGCAAACTTTGAAAGAAAACCAGTTATATGCCAAGTTCAGCAAATGTGAATTCTATAAAGATAAGATCCAATACTTGGGTCATATTATTTCTGAACAAGGGCTGGTTGTTGACCCTGAAAAGATAAAAGCTATTAAAGAATGGCCTGTGCCAACTGATGTTTCAGCAGTGAGATCATTCATGGGGATTGCCGGTTATTATCGCAAATTTATGGAGAGATTTTCTGCCATAGCACATCCCATAACATCATTACAAAGGAAGGGTGTCAAATTTGAGTGGACTGAAAAATGCCAAAACAGTTTTGACCAATTAAAACTAAAACTTACTACAGGCCCTATACTGAAGATTGCAGATCCTGATAAATAATTTGTGGTATGTACGGATGCCTGTAGAGAGGGGTTGGGAGGAGTTATTTTGCAGGAAAATTCAGTTATTGCATATGAATCTAGGAAGCTGAAGATACATGAACAGAACTATAGTGCCTATGACTTAGAATTAGCTGCTGTTATCCATGCCTTGAAAATGTGGCGACACTATCTCCTTGGAAAAAAATTTACATTGATGACTGATCATATTAGTCTCAAATATTTCTTTTCCCAAACTGATTTGAATGCTAGACAAGCCAGATGGCTATCTTTTCTAAGTGAATTCGATATGGACATAAAACATATCAAGGGGAAAGAAAATAAAATTGTTGATGCATTGAGTAGAAATTCTTGTCAAAATATAAACAACATTGGAAGTAGTGCCCAGGTTGATGTAGAAGATTTGGTGAAAAAGGCAGCAAACCAAGATCCAAATTATGAAACACTACTAGTGAAACTACTAAAGAAGGAGAAGACTGATTTCACTCAAAACCAAAAAGGGATGATCTGCTACAAAAATAGATTGTATATCCCCAATGTAGAAACTTTAAAAAGGGAGATTTTAGATGAATATCACAAACAGCCATATGCAGGGCATCCTGGATATCAGGAAATGTTAACAGCTTTGAAAAAGAATTTGTTTTGGCCAGGAATGAAAAGAGATGTAGCAGAATATTTAGCTAGATGCATGGAGTGTCAACTAGTTAAAGCTGAACATCAACATCCTGCTGGTTTTCTAAACCCCTTGCCGGTTGCAGAATGGAAATGGGACACAGTTTCTATAGATTTTATAACAGGGCTACCCAAAACTAAATACCAACACGATTCAGTGATGGTAGTAGTAGACACTTTAACAAAGGCTGCACACTTCATACCTATAAAGTCTACTTTTGGGACAGCTCAAGTAGTAGATGTTTTTTTAAAAGAGATAGTAAGATTACATGGGGTCCCAAAGGTGATTGTTTTATATAGATATGCTAAGTTCACAGTAGCCTTTTGGAAAGGTCTATTTGGTGGCATGGGCACTAAGCTGGATTTTAGTATTGCCTATCACCCTCAGACCGATGGGCAGACTGAGAGAACTAATCAGATTTTGGAGGATATGTTGAGGATGTATGTGATGGATAGGCCATCAAAGTGGGAAGATTATTTGCATTTAGCTGAATTTTCCTATAATAACAGCTATCAATCCTCCATCAAAATGAGTCCTTTTGAGGCACTCTATGGAAGAAATTGTCGTACTCCTTTAAGCTAGAGCCAGCTAGAGGATAAACTAATGTTGGGACCAGATGACTTACAAGAGATGGAAAGAATTGTTAAACAGATACAAAGAAACATCAAGACAGCACAAGATCGCCAGAAAAACTATGCTGATAAGAAGAGAGTACACCGAGAATTTAAAGTGGGAGAACATGTGTACTTGCGTATTAAACCCAAAAAGAGCACACTTTATGCTGGAAGTTGTGCAAAACTAGCTCCTAGATATTGTGGTCCTTTTGAAGTATTAGAAAGCGTGGGACCAGTGGCTTACAAGTTGGCCTTACCACCCCATGTTAGAGTTCATGATGTGTTTCATGTTTCATTATTAAAAAGATATATACATGATGCTTCTCACATAGTGGATTGGAATGTGTTACAGGTGGAACCAAAAGGGGAGTTTCTGCCAGAACCGCTTCAAATATTGGAGCGGGAAGAAATTGAATTGAGGAACCGAACGGTGGCAAGAGTAAAGGTGCAGTGGAAGTAATTTACTGCTGAAGAAGCTACCTGGGAAAGAGAAGTTGAAATGATGGAAAGATATCCATTTTTGTTTGAAAAAATGAACTGTAGTAGTTAAATAACAACACCGAGGATGTTGTTTGCTTTCAGAGGGGGAATATGTAACACCCCTAGTTTATGTGTTTAAAATTCAAAACTATACATTTGAACTTTAATCCTAAGGGGAGTGGACCCCAAAGGACAAGTATTTTGTGGATGTAATTAAATATTTAATTTGAGAAAATGAATATTATAATGATGTGCAGATTGACCAAAATAAGAATTGTGAGATCACTTGCTAAATCCATGAGGATAGATAAAGGAAAATACTTTCCCCACAATCTTTCAAAAATCCTTGAAAGAATTTCTAAATTGGATTTTGAGGAAAATCTAGTTTCCCCAATGATGTGGAGAGTAGTTGGGAAGAGGTAAAAAGCTGGCAAAAGCATAAAGCAGCTTTAAAAAAATCCCTAAAATGGGAAGCCTAGGCAAAGAGGAAGAAAAGCATCCTGATATTATGGACGCAGAATTAGAAACAGGATTTGGGGAACAATAGCTTAAATAAGCTGCTCCTAAACAGATTAGGGGTTGATCTGTGCTGGAGGTTGTCTCAGCTCGGGGGTGAGTTCGGGAGATATAGGGACTCTATGGTTGGGAGGACTGGTCAAATACCAAAGTGGTATGCACATAGTATTATGAATGATTAAAAATTAACTGTTGTGAAGTGGGAAGATTTATGATCGTAGCTGTATAATTCTTACAATGTTTTGGTTGTGCTAGTGTTCCTTACAGTTACAGAAAGGTAGAATAATTAAATTCTAGCAGTTCCGCATGGTTGTAGGAATAAAAAATATGAGGTAAAATCAGCCATAATCTCTAAACCAGTTCTTGGTTTAAATCTGGAGATTATGTTACCTCATAATTTATAATTAGGTAACTTTAATCTGCTTCTGTGGGAAATGGAATTGATTCAGACAACATAGTAAGAAAAACCCTGAATCTGTGAAAAGTAGGCACCTAATTATATACTGGACAGAATCTACACTCTATTGAATTAACTAAGTGAAGTGCAGATATATAGAATTTTTATACAATGCATGTCTATCTTTAGATATTTTAATATCTTCTATAACAAGGACCGAATGGGAGAGTAGGTAATTGCAGTACTACCTATCTGTCTTAAATAGCAAAGAAATGAAATAAAAACATGATTGGTATCTTTAGAAAATAACTATTAACGGAGAGTTAAGAATAAAAGATATGGGAGTACCCACAATAAAAAGGGACCCAATTGAATTACATGATGTAAAAAGTTAGAAGTGCACGGAAAATTATAAAACAAAACAATACCTGCACATTATACATATCAAAACAGATATATATATACTGAAGAATGGAGTACACAAACATCGTCCATATATATATATATATATATATATATATATATATATATATATACCAGTAAAGAAATTCAGTCTAAATATGGACATAGTGGGACTGTTCTATCATGACACCTAATTAGCAAAAGAAATTAGATGTATATAGTTACAGGGAACAATTAGATTGGCATGCAAAGCTTTCCCAAATGGAAACACAACTTCCTAGGAATCCTGAGAGTCTTTGTTAGGTCCCTATATCACTAGTATAGTCCCTTATTATTGTTAGTGTAACCTCCTTATTGTTATTATTGTACCCTTTTAACCCCCATTTTGTTATTATTGTGCCCTTAAATTATTATTGTTAGGTCGGCTAGGATTACATTGTGGCCCACTAGGATTACATTATGGCCCCATGGACTCCTATATATAGAAAGGAGGTTTTGTAAATTGTATCATCCAAGAATTGTTCATTTATTTAATGTATTGGAGGTTTCCCCCTCGAAGTGGCTTATTTCTAAGGCGTTGATATCTCTTTTCTTCTATTTTTGAAGCTGGTTACACAACATTTGGTATCAGAGCTTGGGATTCTAGGGTTTCGCTGCTCCAAACAGGTCATCGTAGCATTTTCGCTATAAAAATTTTTCTACGAAGTTTCAGAAGCTGAAATGTTTAGGGTGCGAAGCTGACATCCTGAGGAAGATTTTCTGAAAATTTCAGAGCTTGATTCGTAATATTTTCAGAGATATCATCTGTGGAAGTTAGGGTTTTTTTCAAGCTCCTAAACAGGTCATCATGGAATTTTTGCTATAAGTTTTTTTCTACAAAGGTTCAGAATCTGAAATTTGTATGGTGCGAAGCTGAAATCCTGAGGAAATTCATCAAAAAATTTAAGAGCTTGGTTCACAATATTTTTGGAGATATGATCTGTGGAAGGTAGTGCTTTTTCAGGCTCCTGAATTTCATCTCAAATAGGTGATCGTGGGAAAATTTCAATAACTCTCTCTCTGGGCATTGGATTTGAGTGCCGTAAAAAGTGGTTGCAAGTACATGGACTGTAGTTTCTTGGCTATAAATTTTAGAGACAAAGGATGAAACAGTGACACGTGGAAAGTCCTACAAGTTCGCTCTACTGAACCAGTCCAAAATTAGGTCATTGTCGGAGATTGGACACAGCTTTGTCTTGGAGAATCAAAATTAGATCAGACCTACGGAATTTGAAAGAAGATTCAGAGGGATACTACAAGGCTGAATTTCAGATATTGAAGATTTTCAATTACAGAGATAATTCAATTTCAATATCGAGCTCCTCAAAGCAAGTAAAAGGTGTGTATTTTTTTTTCGAATTGCATAAGTCGTGTTTGAAGAATCAAGTTGAATTGATTCCAAGGGCATATTGTAGAATAGGTATCAATATTGGATTATAAAATGGCCCCTAAAAAGAATTCAACACCCATTAAGCCTTCAGAAGGCTCTACCATGACTCATGAAGATGAAGAATTGCAACATGATCTATCAAAATTACAAGAGCAAGTGCAACAAATTTCACTCTCGCAAAAAGCAGCAAAAAATGAAATGGAAGTTTTGAAGAAAGGCGTGGAAGTGAAGATGGACGGTTTGAAGAAAGGCATGGAAGCTAAGATGGATGGCGCGGAAGTGAAGATGGACGGTTTGAAGAAAGGCATGGAAGCTAAGATGGATAGCATGGAGGCTGGCATGGAATCTAAGATGGATGACATGGAAGCTAAGATCGATGAGAAAATGGAAAACATGAAGAATTTTCTAAAAGCAGACATGGAAGGTTTGACAAAGTTTATACAAGAAAGGTTTCCTAATGGTGAAAAAATAGTAGAAGAACCTCATGATGAGAACAAAATAAATGTTAATTGTGATTTCATAAACTCTAATGTTGGCGGGAAGAACCACCATATTCCAAAGATGGATATGGGGAAGTTTGATGGAAAGGATCCTGTAACATGGATACTACAGATGGAGCAATATTTTGATCTCCATAACGTGCAAAACACACAAAAGGTACGCATTGCAACTTTACATTTAGAACAAAATACATTTGTATGGTATCGATGGCTTTTCTCCTGTAAAAAATTGTCACTTGGTCAATTTTTATGGAAGAAATGATAGCACATTATGAGGATACAAAGAGCAACACCTTCTTTAGCCAATTGATAAATCTCAAACAAAAGGGTTTAGTGGGGCAGCACATTGAGGACTTCCAAAAATTGAATATAAGGGTAACTGATATTCCAGAGGAACACGGGATCGATCTCTTCATAGGCACTTTAAAGGATAACATCCAACATGAAGTTCGTGTTTTGGAACCAGATTCATTGGAGAAGGCATTCAGGTTGGCAAGAAAAGTTGAATGTAAAATAATGGTGACAAGGAAGCCTACCACTCAATTCTATAAAGAAGGAAGTGTTGCTACGTCTAGATTTCCACAACCTACAAGGTTGACACCACAAAAATTGGAAGAAAAAAGAGAAAAAGGGCTTTGCTATAGTTGTGATAGCAAATACACTAAAGGTCATAAGTGTCTTGAGAAGAAATTATTTTACATAGATTGTGAAGAGGAAGAAGAAAATGAACAAGAAGAGGATATACACCAGGAACCAACCCTAGAAGAGGAAGAAATGAATCCGACCATATCGTGTAATGCACTGGCAGGAATTACCACTCCTCAAACTCTCAAGATACAAGGACAAATCAAGAAGAAAAAGGTCATAGTGTTGATTGATTCAGGTAGCACCCATAATTTTATTCATTGTAAGGTAGCCAAGGAATTAAATTGTTTCCTATACCCAGCACCAGAATGTCAAGTGATGGTTGCAAATGGAGGAACTATAAATTGCTCTGGAAAATTCCATAATATCAAGCTAACCATGGGGAATATGTATTGACTAGTCCAATGCTTTCCATTCCTATGGGAGGTGCTGATGTTGTACTAGGAGTACAATGGTTACAATCTTTTGGGACGGTAGCTTTTAATTTTCAAGAACTTTTCTTGAAATTTTTTTCAGAAGGAAAGGAAGTCGAATTACGGGGTATTGAAGGGAAGCCAGGAAGGATAATAAGCTCTAATGTCATGACAAAGCTTCTAAAGAAAGAACAACGAGGCGTAATTGCACAATTATGCTCACTAGAAGTTCCGACATCAAAATCATCTATTTCTGCGGATCTCCAACAAGTCTTGGACAATCATTCCAAGGTGTTTGAAACTCCCAAAGGACTCCCACCTATTCGTGATCATGATCATGCTATTCATTTGATTCCAGGAAGTGTCCCTCCAAACATCCGGCCTTATAGATATCCTTACTTCCAAAAGAGCGAAATTGAACGCATGATTGCAGAAATGTTAGAGGCAGGTATAATTCAACCTAGTCAAAGTTCTTTCTCTGCTCCTGTAGTATTGGTACACGAGAAGGATGGATCATGGCGAATGTGTCCAGATTATAGGGAGCTCAATAAGCTCACCATTAAAGACAAATTTCCCATTCCTGTGATTGATGAATTATTGGATGAATTACATGGAGCAATTTATTTTACCGAGTTGGATCTTCGTTCAGGATATCATCAAATTAGAATGAAGACTGAAGATATTCCAAAAACAGCATTTCGAACTCATGAGGGTCATTATGAATTTTTGGTCATGCCTTTTGGCCTTACCAGTGCACCTTCTACATTTCAAGGGTTGATGAATTCCATTTTCAAACCCTTCCTTAGAAAATTTGTGCTAGTATTTTTTGATGATATACTAATCTACAATAGGTCTTGGAAGGATCATGTTGAACATGTTGATAGGGTGCTCAAACTATTGCAGGAGAAACAATTATATGAAAAAAAATCCAAATGTTTCTTTGGAGTACAAGAGGTGGAATATCTGGGTCATATTGTATCTCACGAGGGTGTTAAAGTAGACCCTAACAAAATTAAAGCCATTAAGGAATGGAAAGTCCGCACAACCATAAAGAAGTTGCGAGGATTTCTTGGGTTAACAGGGTATTATCGCAAGTTTGTTAAGAATTATGGGAGAATAGCAGCACCTCTAACAACATTATTGAAGAAGGATGCATTTTCATGGACTCCTGAAGCAACTAAGGCCTTTGAACGTCTTAAAGAGGCAATGTGCCTAGCACCGGTCTTAGCTACACCAGACTTCACAAAAACCTTTATTGTGGAATGTGATGCCCCAGGAAATGGAATTGGTGCAGTTTTAATGCAGGAAGGAAGACCCATTGCTTTTGAAAGTCGTCCAATCAAAGGAAAGTATTTACAGAAACCTATTTATGAGAAGGAAATGTTAGCAATACCACATGCACTAAAGAAATGGCGAACTTACCTAATGGGAAGACACTTCAAGGTAAAAACTGATCATGATAGTCTTAAACACTTTTTTGGAACAAAGACTATCTTCAGAAGAGCAGCAAAAATGGGTCACAAAGATGTTGGGTTATGACTTTGAAATAATCTACAAAAAAGGAAAGCTTAATGTTGTTGCAGATGCACTCTCAAGAAAGAATGAAGAGGTGGAAGCATTGCTTTGTGCCATTTCCATTATCCAACCAGATTGGATAACTGAAGCAAGAGATGAATGGAAGAAGGACAAGATGTATGGACACTCATTCAAAAGTTGCAGCAAGATCCTAGTACATCTGATACATTTAGTTGGAAAAATGATTCCTTATGGTACAAAGATCGCTTATATCTTTGTAAGAATTCCCAACTAAAACAAAAGATTCTTCCGGAATTGCACACTTCTCCTTTAGGAGGACACTCAGGATTTTTAAAAACTTACCACAGGGTGAAGAAAGAATTTTTTTGGGATGGCCTTAAATCTGATATTCAAAAGTTTGTGGCGGAATGTTTGGTTTGCCAGCAGAATAAAGTGGAAACAATTAAGACCCCAGGACTTCTACATCCTTTATCCATTCCAAGTCAACGTTGGGAGGAGATTTCAATGGATTTTATCACAGGTTTACCTAAGTCCGAAGGAAAGAGTGTCATCATGGTGGTAGTTGATAGACTTACCAAGTATGCACACTTTTGTGCATTATCTCATCCATTTAAAGCAAGCACAATTGCTACTACATTTATGGACAGAATTCAAAAGCTACATGGAAACCCAAGGGTTATTGTGAGCGACAGAGATCCCATTTTTACTGGAAATTTTTGGACGGAGTTATTTTCTTGTTTGGGTATTCAATTAGCTCATAGCTCATCTTATCATCCTCAATCTGATGGTCAAACTGAGATAGTAAATAAATGTTTGGAAGGATATCTTCGTTGTTTTGTATCCGATAAACAAACACAATGGGTCAAGTGGTTACCTCTTGCTGAATGGTGGTATAACACTTCCTTCCATACTGCAGCAAAAATGACCTCATTTATGGCACTTTATGGATATCATCCACCATCCATCACATCATCTTTGAGGGAAAATTCGAAGGTTCAAGCAGTGGAAGATCACATCGAGCATCAGCAAGAAGTTCTCCAACTCTTAAAGGATAACCTGAATTTGGCACAAATCGAATGAAACAACAGGCAGATCAACATCGCAGCGAGAGAAGTTTTGATGTAGGAGATTGGGTATTTTTACGGCTACAACCATATAAACAAATGTCCCTCAAGCAAGCTAAGAAGGATAATAAATTATCGCCAAAGTACTATGGTCCTTACAAGGTGTTGCAAAAGATTGGTACTATGGCATACAAATTGGAGCTTCCTACTTCTTTGCGAGTACATCCAATTTTCCATGTTTCATGCTTAAAGAAGGTTATAGGTGAAAATCTTCCAGTTCAAACAATATTTCCAGAACTTGATGAGGAAGGAAAAATCATATTGGAACCTGAAGCGGTCACGGAAATAAGAACTCTATAGCTACGAAATCGATCAATTTTAGAGTATCTCATCAAGTGGAAGAACTTACCCACCGAAGATTCTACATGGGAGGATGAGAATTTTATACAGAAGCACCCAGAGCTACTCAAGCGGTGAGGAAAACACTTTTTTGAAGGAGAGGGGCATGTTAGGTCCCTATATTACTAGTATAGTCCCTTATTGTTGTTAGTGTAACCTCCTTATTGTTATTATTGTACCCTTGTAACCCCCATTTTGTTATTATTGTGCCCTTAAATTATTATTGTTAGGTCGGCTAGGATTACATTGTGGCCCACTAGGATTACATTATGGCCACATGGACTCCTATATATAGAAAGGAGGTTTTTAAATTGTATCATCCAAGAATTGTTCATTTATGTAATGTATTGGAGGTTTCCCCCTCGAAGTGGCTTATTTCTAAGGCGTTGATATCTCTTTTCTCCTATTTTTTTTAGAGTCAAGCTACACAACAACAGAGAGCTTAAGTACAAATTATACATAACAGATAGCCATTGTCGATTTCCGAAATGAGGCACCGCACATTTGAAAGAAAGAAATGGCTACCAATACGTAGATTGAGGATGCTTATTAATATGATGTGACTAGAAAGGATGATAACTTGTTACTCTTAAAATCATATTAACTAATCCACAAACCAAGAATTTAATGCGAGAACTATAACTAACCAACCGTAGTTTTCTTTCGAAATTATGGAAAACAAGAAGGTCAGTTGACAAGGAATAAATACGTCTAGATACAATGAAATCGATGGACTCGCTGAGTCTTGTAACAATGTAACAAAGACCATGTTCTCATTTCAAAATTTTAAACCATTTAAGGAGTACTAGCATACGACTGAAAATTATTAATATTTCGACTCTGACAGAGTCTATAACTTCAATGGAAACTCTTTAAAACCCTAAGAGAGTTAACGATTCTGAATAAACGAGGCAGAACAATGCAACGAGAGGATGGTGCTCTCCGCAAAGGCATATACCGACCTGAAACGCCAAGGGAGGTGAAATTAATATCAACTGAAAATGAAATATCTCATAGCCACCGACGATGGAATGCGTATGGAGTGTGCATTACCTATAGAAAATAGTGGATCGATCAATAGAATAGCTGATAGAAAATTTTACCAATAGAGAAATTTAACAAGAGGAGAATGGGTTACCTGCCAACGAATACCCTCACTCCTTTCGAGTTCTCTACACCAAGGATAGAAGCAGAATATCAACAAAATTGAAAACCAGAAGGTTAATAGTAAAATGAAAATATATATATATATATATATATATATATATATATATACATAATGAAAAAATCAAACCTCATGAAGTTCTTGCCTGAGGACTATCGCTCTCCTACGAAGAGACAAGCCAAGTAAACATCTCACTATCCAAACTCAGTGCTCAAGTCACAAAGGACGAACAAAGATATACTTATTACGAAACCCTGCATGGTATTATCAAGTCTCGTTAACCATAGGTTTGACGCCATAGACGTAGAGATAGTGACAAAAAGAAACGAGAGAGAATTAAATCAATATATTGGTACAGAAACTACCATGAGAGACTGCTTAAACGGACCCAAATGAGACTAAACCATAAACGCAATTTCAAGAACGAGATCAATCTGTATCATCATCGCTCGAGACTTCCACAGAGAAAGATGTATGGCAAGTTCTGAAAACCGAATATGATCTCCAATACAAAATGAAAGATGTGCTTACAAGGCTCATACCTGGTGAAATTGGCCATGCATAGGTAAATAGCCGGACTGATGGGCAAGCCAACGAGTGAATTCCTCCGCGTGCAGAGCTTCAAATTAAAGAGGTGAACAAACCAAACGAAGAATGAAGAAACTGCCTTCACAGAAAAACAAAGACTTATATAACCATATCAAAATCCCAGAAACCCTAACTCAGTGAGAGGATCTCAGCCATCCACATGGAAAAATCCCAAAGGTGAAGCCACAGATCGAATGGCTGGAGGTTGCATTTACACCATTCGTTCGACATTCAATGTGACAAGCAATACAATGAAGTCACGGCATTCTGGCCGTATTATTGAGATTGCATTGGTTCCAGGGTAGACTGGCGTGGCGATTGCAAAAACAACGTGGAGCCATATCATGTGACCGTGAATGGGATGAACCCCATCCCAACCAATGCAACGAAACCGAACATCTTACAGGAGCTAACGTGGAGAATAAATATAACTTCTCCAATTCCATACTACGTTAAATGACTTTACCAGGTCGTATTACGTGGAAGCCCAAGATAAATGAGTTCAATCTCGACATAAATTCCGATGTGAATGATATGTACAACAAATTTGGGAATGATATTGACACAGATCTTGTGAAAACTATGACTATCGAATCATTGAATAGCCATAAGTACCATAGAAGCCTAGAGCTAAAACTAGGTGAATTAAATCCAGCTAACGTTCATATGTTATAAGAGTATGGGAGCGAAGGGTTCATAAAGGAGGCCACGACCAACGTGGTTATAATCTAGTTGACACCCTTATATATGTATATCAATACATAATAATATGTTTAATGCTCAAAGGTTTATTGATATCAAAACAAGGGTAAGACGTAGGTTGATAAGGACGACTTCTCATGGGAAGTGGGTTAGTGTTAATAAATCCACTATGATTTTGGTACATAGACATATTAAATTTGATTGGAAATTAATCCAATAGAAATTGATTTTTATATAGTTTATATGTGGAAATGAATCGTATTTGGGAAAATAAACATGATTTAACCAGATATAACTCAAAATATTAGAGTATAATATTTTGTCGGAAGTATTCTTAAAAATCTGGAATGCCGGAAAAAAAATAAAAAAAATTGTGGGAATGTAAATGGGAGGTGTGACAAATGGTATCAGAGCCCCGATTATAAAGCTGGGCTATTGTCATTCTTCTCACTGTTGTTGTGTGTTCACTGTATAAATTGATTTCTGTGAAAAAAAAAAACAATTTTTATATATATTTTATTTTTACTGACCTGTGTTGTGTAGTGTACAGTGGTGCTGAAATGGCATAAGGTGACGAAATTTATGTTGATCTCTGTGATGAGGATAATACACCAGATCCCAATACAACCATGATGGCTATGTTGCGTAGGTTGCAACAAGAATTGGCTGAGACAAAAAGCCAGAATGACAGATTCTCATTAGCCAGTGAGGAGCAGGAAAAGCTCATCAGAGAATTATCTTCGCGGAACAGCCATGAAGGCAAAGGTTCCGGGAAGAGGAAGACTGATGAGTCTGAGGATGATGATGCTGTTAGGCATCAGTATAAGTAGAAAAGGGAATTACAGGGGGAATTCCAAAAGATCAAACCTCCCTCCTATGATGGGGAGAAGGAGGAAGATGCTGAAGCCTGGTTGTTGAACATGATTAAGTACTTCCAGGTCTATGAATATGAAAGCAATCTGAAGGCCAGATTAGTTTTCTACCAGCTACAAGGTAAGGCTACCTTGTGGTGGGAGTAGACGAAAATGGTTCATGCCATTTATGAAAAGACAATTACTTGGGAAGATTTTCAGGTCAAGTTCAAAAACCACTTCTTGAATGAGCGTTATTATGATGATAAAGCAAAGGAATTTCATGAGCTTAGGCTGGGACAACTTACAATTGATGAGTTTGTCACTAAGTTTACAAACCTTTTGAGATATGTTCCTTACATTAGGGAAGAGAAGGCAAAGGTGCAAAGGTTTTTGAACTGTTTTCCTACTGTGTATAAAGAGAAAATCAAGTTTGACAACCCAAAAACCATGGACGAGGCAGTGAGGAAAGCTAGATTATGTTACCAACATTTCAAAGGCAAAACTAAACATGGGAAAAGCTGGGTAAATAAGAGTGAATTCAAAGGGAAGAAACAGAAACCAGCCTATTTGAAGAATTTTGGCAGGGATCATCAGTGGAAAAAGTTTAATAAACCCAAAGAAAGTCAAACTGCTCAGTCCCAAGTGGCTTCAAAACAATTAGATGGAGACAATAAAAACAAAGACACAGTCAAAATGAGGGAACCTTTGAAATGTTGGGGCTGTGGAGAACCCCATCTTCTGAGGGATTGTCCTCATCGAAACATTCAGATGATTATGATAGATCGAGAAGCTACAACATTAAATGACATAGCAAGAAATATACCTACCATCAGTGCAACCTTGGAAAATCGACAAGCAGACCATCAAGCTACTATGGTGGAAATGGAGGGTAAGATTTCTGACCAATCTGTCACTGTTCTGATTGATCCGGGTGCTTCTTTGAGTTACATTAGTCCAAAAACTCTAGAAAAATGTAATCTTAAAACTGAAAAATTTCAGCAGTCATGGTTGGTACAGTTGGGCACTGGAACTAAGAGGAAGGTAACACATAAATTGCCCCGAACAGAAATTAAGTTAAATGATTTTCAAACAGAAGTAAATTTGAATTTTTTGCCATTAGGTTCATACGACTTACTGATAGGAATGGACTGGCTGGAAAAGAAGAAGGCCATGATGAACTATTGGGACAAGACCCTGCATTGTGTGGATGAAGAGGGGAAACCTTTTATTCTCAAGTGAAAACCAAAACCTATCTCTGTAAGACAAATATCAGCACTGCAATTAAAACAAACAACTAGAAAAGGATACCAAGTTTATGTAGTACATGTGGAAGAAACAGAACAGAAAACTGAAGAAAATTTGCTGGATGCCTTGCCATTAGTAAGAGAGTTTAAGGAAGTCTTTCCAGATGAGATTCCTCATCTTCCCACCAAAAGAGAGATTGAATTTTTAATTGATCTGGTGCCAGGAGCAACATCGGTTTCCCGAGCCCCTTATCGAATGAGTCCCCCTGAACTTATGGAATTGAAAATGCAATTGCAAGAATTGTTAGATAAAGGTTATATCAGACCGAGTGTGTCTACTTGGGGAGCACCAGTGCTGTTCGTGAAAAAGAAAGATGGAACCTTCAGAATGTGCATTGATTATCGTCAACTGAATAAGTTGACCATTAAAAATAGATAACCCTTGCCTAGAATTGATGATCTTTTTGACCAAGTGAGAGGAGCCTCAGTATTTTCGAAGATTGACTTAAGGACTGGTTATCACCAGCTCAGGATTAAAGAAGAAGACATCATCAAAACAACCTTTCGAACCAGGTATGGCCACGACGAATTTGTAGTCCTACCTTTTGGTTTGACCAATGCCCCTGCCACTTTTATGTGCTTAATGAAAAATGTGTTAAATAAGTACTTGGACAAATTCATACTTGTGTTCATAGATGATATTTTAGTTTACTCAAAAAGTGAAGAAGAACACCAAGAGCACTTGAGGATAGTATTACAAACTTTGAAAGAAAACGAGTTATATGCCAAGTTCAGCAAATGTGAATTCTATAAAGATAAGATCCAATACTTGGGTCATATTATTTCTGAACAAGGGCTAGCTGTTGACCATGAAAAGATAAAAGCTATTAAAGAATGACCTATGACAACTGATGTTTCAGCAGTGAGATCATTCATGGGGATTGCCGGTTATTATCGCAGATTTGTGGAGAGATTTTCTGCCATAGCACATCCCATAACATCATTACAAAGGAAGGGTGTCAAATTTGAGTGGACTAAAAAATGCCAAAACAGTTTTGACCAATTAAAACTAAAACTTACTACAACCCCTATACTGAAGATTGCAGATCCTAATAAAGAATTTGTGGTATGTACGGATGCCTGTAGAGAGGGGTTATGAGGAGTTCTTTTGCAGGAAAATTCAGTTATTGCATATGAATCTAGGAAGCTGAAGATACATGAACAGAACTATAGTGCCTATGACTTAGAATTAGCTGCTGTTATCCATGCCTTGAAAATGTGGTGACACTATCTCCTTGGAAAAAAATTTACATTGATGACTGATCATATTAGTGTCAAATATTTCTTTTCCCAAACTGATCTGAATGCTAGACAAGCCAGATGGCTGTCTTTTCTAAGTGAATTCGAGATGGACATAAAACATATCAAGAGGAAAGAAAATAAAATTGCTGATGCATTGAGCAGAAATGCTTGTCAAAATATAAACAACATTGGAAGTAGTGCCCAGGTTGATGTAGAAGATTTGGTGAAAAAGGCAGCAAACCAAGATCCAAATTATGAAACACTACTAGTGAAACTACTAAATAAGGAGAAGACTGATTTCACTCAAAACCAAAAAGGGCTGATCTGCTACAAAAATAGATTGTATATCCCCAATGTAGAAACTTTAAAAAGGGAGATTTTAGATGAATGTCACAAATAGCCATATGCAGGGCATCCTGGATATCAGAAAATGTTAACAGCTTTGAAAAAGAAGTTGTTTTGGCCAGGAATGAAAAGAGATGTAGCAGAATATCTAGCTAGATGCATGGAGTGTCAACTAGTTAAAGTTGAACATCAACATCCTGCTGGTCTTCTAAACCCCTTGCCGGTTGCAGAATGGAAATGGGACACAGTTTCTATAGATTTTATAACAGGGCTACCCAAAACTGAATACCAACACAATTCAGTGATGGTAGTAGTAGACACTTTAACAAAGGCTGCACACTTCATACCTGTAAAGTCTACTTTTAGGACAGCTCAAGTAGCAGATGTGTTTCTAAAAGAGATAGTAAGATTACATGGGGTCCCAAAGGTGATTGTTTCAGATAGAGATGCTAAGTTTACAGCAGCCTTTTGGAAAGGTCTATTTGGCGGCATGGGCACTAAGCTGAATTTTAGAATTGCCTATCACCCTCAGACCGACGAGCAGACCGAGAGAACTAATCAGATTTTGGAGGATATGTTGAGGATGTATGTGATGAATAGGCCATCAAAGTGGGAAGATTATTTGCATTTAGCTGAATTTGCCTATAATAACAGCTATCAATCCTCCATCAAAATGAGTCCTTTTGAGGCACTCTATGGAAGAAATTTTCATACTCCTTTAAGCTGGAGCCAGCCAGAGGATAAACTAATGTTGGGACCAGATGCCTTACAAGAGATGGAAAGAATTGTTAAACAGATACAAAGAAACATCAAGACAACACAAGATCGCCAGAAAAACTATGCTGATAAGAAGAGAGTACACCAAGAATTTAAAGTGGGAGAACATGTGTACTTGCGTATTAAACCCAAAAAGAGCACACTTTATGTTGGAAGTTGTGCAAAACTGGCTCCTAGATATTGTGGTCCTTTTGAAGTATTAGAAAGGGTGGGACCAGTGGCTTACAAGCTGGCCTTACCACCCCATGTTAGAGTTCATGATGTGTTTCATGTTTCATTATTAAAAAGATATATACATGATGCTTCTCACATAGTGGATTGGAATGTGATACAGGTGGAACCAGAAGGGGAGTTTCTGCCAGAACCACTTCAAATATTGGAGCGGGAAGAAATTGAATCGAGGAACCGAACGGTGGCAAGAGTAAAGGTGCAGTGGAAGCACTTTACTACTGAAGAAGCTACCTGGGAAAGAGAAGCTGAAATGATGGAAAGATATCCATTTTTGTTTGAAAAAATGAACTCTAGTAGTTAAATAATAACACCGAGGATGGTTTTTTCTTTTAGAGGGGGAATATGTAACACCCCTAGTTTATGTGTTTAAAATTCAAAACTAGATATTTTAACTTTAATCCTAAGGGGAGTGGACCCCAAAGGACATGTATTTTGTGGATGTAATTAAATATTTAATTTGAGAAAATGAATATTATAATGATGTGCAGATTGACCAAAATGAGAATTGTGAGATCACTTGCTAAATCCATGGGGATGGATAAAGGCAAATACTTTCCCCACAATCTTTCAAAAATCCTTGAAAGAATTTTTAAATTGGATTTTGAGGAAAATCTAGTTTCCCCATTGATGTGGAGAGTAGTTGGGAAGAGGTAAAAAGTTGGCAAAAGCATAAAGTAGCTTTAAAAAAATCCCTAAAATGGGAAGCCTAGGCAAACAGGAAGAAAAGCATCCTGATATTCTGGACGCAGAATTAGAAACAGGCTTTGGGGAACAATAGCTTAAATAAACTGCTCCTAAAAAGATTAGGGTTTGATTTGTGCTGGAGGTGGTCTCAGCTCGGGGGTGAGTTCGGGAGATAGAGGGACTCTATGGTTGGGAGGACTGATCAAATACCAAAGTGGTATGCACATAGTATTATGAATGATTAAAAATTAACTGTTGTGAAGTGGGAAGATTTATGACTGTAACTTTATAATTCTTCCAATGTTTTGGTTGTGCTAGTGTTCCTTACAGTTACAGAAAGGTAGAATAATTAAATTCTAGCAGTTCCGCATGGTTGTAGGAATCAGAAATATGAGGGCAAATCAGCCAGAATCTCTAAACCAGTTCTTGGTTTAAATCTGGAGATTATGTTACCTCATAATTTATAATTTGGTAACTTTAATCTGCTTCTGTGGGAAATGGAATTGATTTAGACAACATAGTAAGAAAAACCTTGAATCTGTGAAAAGTAGGCACCTAATTATATACTGGACAGAATCTACACTCTATTGAATTAACTATGTGAAGTGCAGATATATAGAATTTTTATACAGTGCCTGTCTATCTTTAGATATTTTAATATCTTCTATAACAAGGACAGAATGGGAGAGTAGGTAATTGTAGTACTACCTATCTATCTTAAATAGCAAAGAAATGAAATAAAAACATGATCAGTATCTTTAGAAAATAGCTATGAACGGAGAGTTAAGAATAAAAGATATGGGAGTACCCACAATAAAAAGGGACCCAATTGAATTACATGATGTAAAAAGTTAGAAGTGCACGGAAAATTATAAAACAAAACAGTACCTGCACATTATACATATCAAAACAGATATATATATACTGAAGAATGGAGTACACAAACATCATCCATATATATATATATATATATATACCAGTAAAGAAATTCAGTCTAAATATGGACATAGTGGGACTGTTCTATCATGACACCTAATTAGCAAAAGAAATTAGATGTATATAGTTACAGGGAACAATTAGATTGGCATGCAAAGCTTTCCCAAATGGAAACACAACTTCCTAGGAATCCTGAGAGTCTTCTGTAGGAGTCATACAAATTATATATAATAGATAGCCATTGTCAGATTCCCTGAAATGAGGCACTGTACATTTGAAAAAAAAAACTGGCTACCAATAGACGTAGGTACATTGCAGTTATTAATATGATAAGCATTAGAAAGGATGAATAACTTATTATTCTTAAATCATATTAACTAATCCACAACCAATAATTTAATGCGAGATGGCATACGAGAATCCATAAATTAATAATTTGTAGCTTCTTCGAAATTATTATGGAAAAACAAGAATATCAGTGACAAGGAATAAATACATCTAGATACAAGCAACAAAATCTGAGCCTCTCGGGCCAGAGTCTTGTAACAAAGACCATGTTCTCATTTCAAAATTTTAAACCATTTAAGGAGTACTAGCATACGACTGAAAATTATTAATATTTCGACTCTGACATAGTCTAGAACTTCAATGGACACTGTTTAAAACCCTAAGAGAGTTAATGATTCTGAATAAACGAGGTGGAACAATGCAACGAGAGGATGGTGCTCTCTGCACAGGCATATACCGACCTGAAACGCCAAGGGAGGTGAAATTAATATCAACTGAAAATGAAATATCTCATAGCCACCGACGATGGAATGCGTATGGAGTGTGCATTACCTGTAGAAACGCAGTCATGATAGTGGATCGTTCAATAGAATAGCTGATAGAAAATTTTACCAATAGAGAAATTTAACAAGAGGAGAATGGGTTACCTGCCAACGAATACCCTCACTCCTTTCGAGCCTCCTCTCGCACCAAGGATAGCTGCACATCAACGAAATTGAAAGCGAGAAGAAGGTTACTAGTAAAATGAAATATATATATATATATATATATATATATATATATATATATATATATATATATATAATATATATATATATATATATATATATATATATATATATATATATATACATAATGAAAAAATCAAACCTCATGAAGTTCTTGCCTGAGGACTATCACTCTCCTGCGAAGAGACGAGCCAAGTAAACATCTCACTATCCAAACTCAGCGCTCAAGTCACAAAGGACGAACAGAGATATACTTATTACGAAACCCTGCGTGGTATTATCAAGTCTCGTTAACCATAAGTTTGACGCCATAGACGCAGAGATAGTGATGAAAAGAAACAAGAGAGAATTAAATCAATATATTGGTACAGAAACTACCCTGAGAGGCTACTTAAACAGATCCAAACGAGACTAAACCATAAACGCAATTACAAGAACGAGATCAATCTATATCATCATCACTTGAGACTTCCATAGAGAAAGATGTATGGCAAGTTCTGAAAACCGAATATGATCTCCAAGACAAAATGAAAGACGTGCGTACAAGGCTCATACCTGGTGAAATTGCCCATGCATAGGTAAACAGTCGGACTGATGGGCAAGCCAACGAGTGAATTCCTCCACGTGCAGAGATTTGAAGTAAAGAGGTAAACAAACCAAACGAAGAACTAAGAAACTGCCTTCACACAAAAACAAAGACTTATATAACCATATCAAAATCCCAGAAACCCTAACTCGGTGAGAGGATGTTAGCCGTCCACATGGAAAAATCCCAAAGGTGAAGCCATGGATCGAATGGCTGGAGGTTGCATTTACACCATTCGTTCGACATTCAATGTGACAAGCAATACAATGAAGTCACGACATTCTGGCCGTATTATTGAGATTGCATTGGTTTCAGGGTAGGCTGGCGTGGCGATTGCCAGAACAACATGGAGCCATATCACGTGACCGTGAATGGGATGAAACCCATCCCAACCAACGCAACGAAACCGAACATCTTACAGGAGCTAACGTGGAGAATGAATATAATGTCCTAAATTCCATACTACGTTAAATTGACTTTACCAGGTCGTATTACGTGGAAGCCCAAGATAAATGAGTTCAATCTCGACATAAATTCCAACGTGAATGATATGTACAACAAATTTGGGAATGATATTGACACAGATCTTGTGAAAACTATGACTATCGAATCATTGAATAGCCATAAGTACCATAGAATTCTAGAGCTAAAAGTAGGTGAATTAAATCCAGCTAACGTTCATACGTTATAAGAGTATGGGAGCAAAGGGTTCGTAAAGGAGGCCACGACCAACGTGGTTATAATCTAGTTGACCCCCTTATATATGTATATCAATACATAATAATATGTTTAATGCTCAAAGGTTTATTGATATCAAAACGAGGGTAAGACGTAGGTTGATAAGGACGACTTCTCATGGGAAGTGGGTTAGTGTTAATAAATCCACTATGATTTTGGTACAAAGACATATTAAATTTGATTGGAAATTAATCCAATAGAAATTTATTTGGATATAGTTGATATGTGGAAATAAATCGTATTTGGGGAAATAAACATGATTTAACCAGATAAAACTCAAAATATTAGAGTATAATATTTTGTCAGAAGTATTCTTAAAAATCTGGAATGCCGGAAAGATAATTAAGGTTTAATTAATAAATGAATTAATATATATATATTAATGTTTTTATGGTTTTAAAAATTTACACACAAACACACACGCACACACGTATATATATATATATATATATATATATATATATATATATATATATATATATATATATATATATATATATATATATATATATATATATATATATATATATATATATATATATATAAAACCTTATTAAAAACTTTTAATTCCACACATTTAAATAAATACAAATTATTTAAAACCCAGAAGATCAAAGTTTAATTCATGTGGAAAAATTTTAAAGGTCATGTGCAACTGTTCACGCGGAGGTTTAAAGGGGCTAGTCCTTAGTGCTAGCCCCCATTCAATATGACCTTGCCGCCCGAAAACTGGGGGCTTCAAATAGCTGCAGAGTTTATTACGGTTTAACTTAACCGTTAACGGAATTGACATGTGGCCACCTTCAGAATTTAATGTCGTGGTTAACTCCGCCCTAACCACCGGACTCATAGCATGTGAACCCGTCTAGGTAACATTTAATGTGACAATTAGTGGTTCCACTAATTTTGGCAGCGTGACACCAAATTAGGAGATACCTCCACATTTGACTCTAGTTAACTAAAGTTGGCCCACCTTTTGTGGGATTTTTGCCTAACATTGGGAAAAATACTGTTTGGGCCATATCTTTCATATGGGAGATCCTTTTTGAGCGATTTTTTTTTTTTTTTTTTGTATCTTCTCAGCATTATGAAGCCAATGGTACACGTTTCAGAGTCGTTGGAGCTTATCTTCATCTTGTTTAGCTTTAGAGAATATTTTTGAGCCACCAGGGCCATTTTGGAGTTGGAGCTGTGGTTAACCATTTTAGCTGAACAAAAAGTCATTTTTGACTATTTACAGCATTCCAGAGCCATTGGGATAGGTTTCAGTTCTGTTTGAAGAATTTCAGAGGCCGAAAACCTTCAGGAGACTTTTCAGGGTCATTAGGGCCATTTTGGGGTTGGAGCTTTGTTGAGTTGTGGTTTACTATTGGAGGTGAAATTATAGTCATTCCTTACTGTTTTTTGTGTTCTGAACACATTTATATAGCTATTTTTTCCTGTTTAGGATTTATTCATATTGTATAACCATTTTCAGAGCATAATAAGTGCAAGGACATGCCCATTTGGGGGCCTTGGACTCGGCAGATGTAGCCGAGGAGGGGTGACCTACCTTATCATATGTTGTGTTATATTCTGTGATTTATTTGTTGTGTTTTTCCAGAGTTAAAGATAATAAAAATTAGAAAGAAATAAGCCTCCTACACACAAAAAGACTCATAAATTCACCAAAAGAATTTTGTTCCAATTGCAAAACATATTAAACAGTTTGCACACATAAGTTTCTGGATAATGAATACCTTGCACCAGAAAACAAGTAGTTTCATTTCCAGATCATTAGTGATTTCTTCTATTATTTTTTTAGACAGAGTCTTTAAATGGCCAGATAGCTTCTGGATCTCATCCTTTCTTTAAAGGTGACATATCCAGTAAATGCCCCTACATTCAATCTCTGTATTAGAAATAAGAAGCTCTCACATTTTCAGATCAGTTTGGTATCAGAGCTTTGGTTAGGCTGGGTTGTGCTTCAGTTGAGCCTTGATTGAGAATATATTGTGCTAAGGCTAAACATTTGTTTCTGTTCAAAATATGTTGAAATAGTCAATCTTACTATTTTATTGGTTGCTTGAATGAGAGTCTGGCTGAGAAGACATTTCGTTAAAAACTTGCCATTTGGGAAAAAATCTTGTCATTGTTTGGAAAGCTTTGAGAACTTATTTGGAAGTTGTTTTTTTTTAACCATTTACATAATGTCAAATTCTTCCACAAGTGAATTTTCCTCCTTCACAATATTCTTTGATCATGACATGAAGAATGAATTCATTAAGGTGAAGGAAATGGTGCAGATTCTCATTGAGGATCAAAGAAAAAGTGTTAAGCTTCATGCACAATTGTTGGCTATGAAGGATGAGAAGGAAGAAATTCTCCAAAGGTTTCATGACATGGAGAAACAACTCCTTCAAGCTCAAAAAACTTTATCCAAGAAAATTCCTGAGAAAGAGGTAAACCATTCAAACTTGTCTTCAATTTCCTCTATTGAAAAGTGTGTTGGTTCTTTTGAAAAACATACAAGGGGAATCGAATCCAGACTAATGTTTAAGATGGGCTATCATGAAGGCAAAGCTTTGGGAAAACATGCACAAGGCATGGTTGACCCTATTTCGATGGTGGAGCGTCCCAAGAATGTTGGTATTGGATATGAGTAGTTTTATTGCAAAGAATTCAAATCCTTGAGTGCATGTAATGCAAATTTTAAGAGAACCTTTATCCCAAGTTCTCAAATACATATATGTCAAAAAGAATTTAAGGACGATTGCCATTGTTTGAAGGCATCATTGCAGTAAGTAGTAGGTAAACATGTCGCTTATGGCGAGCATGTAAATGTAAGCAGTTTTCAAGACAACAACATTGATGAAAGTCTGAAAAGGAAAGTTGTTTCCTCTACTAGTTCATCGTCTTTCGAAGATGAACTATGTAGAAAAATATGTATAATCATTCACATGATCAATTTGATTATGTTTCAGTAAAGAATGATCATTTTTATTTTTCAAATGAAAGAAAGTTTTTTTGTTCATTTTGTGGTGGATTTAACCATGTTGCTACAGGATGCTCGTTGAAAAAGAAAGCACACAGGAAGCAGAAGAGACGAAGAGAACTTTCTCCGAAAGTGCTTAAGAGTTTCACATTTTGTCAAAGGAAGGGACACAATGTCTCTCATTGTTGGACCTTGCATCCAACTCATTGTCCAAAGCATATGCAGCTAAGGGACAAACAGTTTAGCGCAACTGGATCTATGGAGTCCATTATCGATGCGGAAATGGAAGATTCACATGAAGAATTGTGATTGCAGCAAAAGGTGCCATGGAATTGGCTTGGTAAGAAGTGGATTAAATTCTTAATGCAGTAAGTCATCTTCATTTTTTACATGCAAATTTCAGATATTGTATGCATGTATTTTAGTTGACAAGTCAGTAAATTTTTTCCAAGAAGCTTGTAGTCCATTTAGGACGTGATGTTCAGATTACTTATGCAATTTTCTCACCAGTAATTTGCTGAGTAAGTGGAAGAAAAGCAGCTCTTTTCAGGAGGATCAACATAAGTGAAGGGAAGAGTGAATTTCTTTCAAGTTTGGGTTGAATTTCATTTGCTATGCAAAGAAATTTTTTGAAGCACTGAAGAGAAGAGGATGTTTATTTTCTCATTTTTTGGACTACAGTTTAATTCATCATTTTAGTGAGCTTTTTGGGTCCAAAAGCTTCCCATTTGGGAGGTGTGATCAGGTGATCATGTCCTAAGTTGTAAAAATGCTCAAATTTTGAATTGTTCAAAATTTGTTGGAACCTGAGCGACCGGATAGGCCTCGACGATACTATCCCAATGCCGTGAACGTCACTCAAATTTGTTACCGTATGAAGAAGTTATTTCACTTTGAATGCTGAAGCGAAACTGCCAACAACCTCCAATGTTAAATGGGTATTCATAAATTTATGTGTTGGAAAATTATTTTATTTTAATTAATGTTTAATTAATAAATTAATATATATATATATATATATATATATATATATATATATATATTAATGTTTTGTATGGTTTTAAAAAATCATATACTATATATATATATATATTAATATTTAAAACCTTATTAAAAACTTTTAATTCCACACATTTAAATCAATACAAATTATTTAAAACCCAAAAGATCAAAGTTTAATTCACGTGGAAAAATGTTAAAGGTCACGTGCAATTTTTCACGCGAAGGTTTAAAGGGGCTAGCCCTTAGTGCTAGCCTCCATTCAGTATGACCTTACCGCCTAAAAACTGGGGCCTTCAAATAGCTACAAATTTTATTACGGTTTAACTTAATCGTTAACAGAATTGACATGTGGCCATGTTCAGAATTTAATGCTACGGTTAACTCCGTCGTAACCCCCAGACTCATAGCATGTGAACGCGTCCAGGTAACATTTAATGTGAACGTTAGTGGTTCTGCTAATTGTGGCAGCGCACCACCAAATCAGGAGATACCTCTACATTTGACTCTAGTTAACTAAAGTTGGCCCACCTTTTGTGGGATTTTTTCCTAACATTAGGAAAAATATTGTTTGGGCCATATCTTTGAGATGGGAGATCATTTTTGAGAGAAATTGTTTTTGATTTCGTATCTTCTCAACATTCTGAAGCCAATGGTACAAGTTTTAGATCCATTGGAGATGATCTTCAGCCTCTATAGCTTCGTAGAAACTTTTTGAGCCACTAGGGCCATTTTGGAGTTGGAGCTGTGCTGAGCTGTGGTTAACCATTTTAGGTGAACCAAAAGTCTTTTTTGACTATTTACAACATTCTAGAGCCATTTGGATGGGTTTCAGTTCTGTTTCAAGACTTTCAGAAAGCGAAAACCTTTAGGAGATTTTCAGGGCCACTATGGCCACTTTGGGGTTGGAGCTGTTTTGAGCTGTGGTTTACCATTGGAGGTGAAACTATAGTCATTCCTTATTTTTTTATATGTTTTTAACTCACTTCTACAGCTATTTTTGCTTGTTTAGGCTTTCTTCATATTGTATAACCATTTTCAGATCATAATAAGAGCAAGGACATGCCCATTTTGGGGCCTTGGACCCGGTAGATGTAGCCCAGGAGGGGTGAACTACCTTATCATATGTTGTGTTATATTCTGTGATTTATTTGTTGTGTTTTTCTAGAGTTAGAGATGATAAAAAGTAGAAATAAATAAGCCTCCTACACACAAAAAGACTCATAAATTCACCAAAAGAATTTTGTTCCAATTGCAAAACATATTAAACAGTTTGCACACATAATTTTATGGATAATGAATACCTTGCACCAGCAAAAAAGTAGTTTCATTTCCAGATCATTAGTGATTTCTTCTATTATTTCTTTAGGCAGAGTCTGTAAAGGGCTAGATAGCTTCTGAATCTCAACCTTTCTTTAAGGTGATATATCTAGTAAATTCCCCTACAGTCAATCTCTGTATTAGAAATAAGAAGTTCTCACATTTTCAGATCAGTAATAGCTATGGTGCACTCCTTGCACTAACTTACTTAAATGGAACAATTCTTGGGCCAATAGAATGATGGTTCAATAGAATTCCTTTTGGGAAATTAGATAAGGTGAATAAATATTGTTGTAGAAAAATGCTTAGTAGAAAGAACATTAATTACGGGATATTACACACATTCACAAATGAAATCTAAAATTTCATATATTGGAATGGCATAAGGTCAATCAATATTATAAAAAATCTAATATTCAAGATCATATATGAGTCTTTCAACAAACCTATTCTACATAGTTCCCCATTGAAGAAACAACCATAATATACTTATATATCAGTGAATGTGATATTAGTGTCTTGGATGGTAAGTATATTCGTTAATATAGATGGGGATCCCAAGGGCATGGATATATTAATGTGGAATAATATTACAAAATAGAACCCAACCACATTAATATAGCATTAGCTATAACATGAGAAATAATGTGGCCAAATATCTCAACTTTTCTTTAGTTGCTTTCTTCATAGAAAAACCTCACATGGAACTACATTAGAGCTAGAGGATTTCTAGTCCCCCTCAATTTTGTATATGTGCAGATGTTTATGGGAGACCAATAACAACATTTTCAACAATTTCATGGAGGATAATAAACTATCAGATAAAGGAGTGATTGTATCTAATTTTTTTTTATAAGAATAGGGGTAAATATTAAGCACCACAAACTAAGCCAATGATTAGCTTACTGTATTTGCATATATTTATCCAGTTGGTATTCCTGAACTTGAGGAGGTAAGATTTAGTTACCAGATTAATTCTTCAAAAATTAATTATGAGGGTATTTAGAGCTTTCTAGATAGATGGCAAGTAGGATGGGAAATAACAAGTAAGAAGAAAATCAAGTATGGAAGAAGAAGATGATGGAAGTATATATGGTTGAATAGACCTGCTCCTATGGGAAACAAAGAGTGGTAAGCAAGATGTAAGAAGAATATTATGGAAGTATAGATGAGTGACTAGGCTCGCTCCTAAAGGAAATAAAGAGAAGTAAGGATATAAGTTAATGTAAGTAACAACTAAAAAATATAACAATAGTTAAATGTCACCACCAATTTTTTATAAACAAAAATAGAAGCAAAATAGTCACAGTTTAAAAATACATTAGAACTAAAATAAAAATGTTCACACTTGAGGAGATGCCACCTCACCTCATTGTAGATACTAGATATAGATATATGAGAATAAATTTTCTCCATTACTACTTGGGTTTGCGGTGATTTTTTCTCAACAAATTTTCGGACCTGGGCACTTGAGGTCTGCTATCCTGTTTGCTAATATTCAGGTGCACACATTCATTATGTTTTCGTAATATATATATGCTCATATATTCTCAAGTATGAATAGTTCACCACAGCTACCAAATATTACCAAAGGTAGAACTAGCACAGTTACTCTACAGAGCCTTTATGAGTATATAGAGTATTTAGAGAAACGTAGAGAAGAAAGAGAATTCAAGCTAAAAAATGAGTTAGAAGCCATGGTAGAAAACAAATACACATCTCTTGAAGACAAGATCCAAAAAAAAATAGAAAATAAAATAGAAATATTGGAGAATAAAATGGAGGCAATGAAAACTAGGTTGCAGGTCATAGAAAAACAAAACCAAGATACAAACCAAACATCCCAGCAAGGAGATGCTGATAATATAGAGAGTCTTAAAATGAAGGACATGATTAAAGAACTAGAAGAAAAAGTTAACAGCAATCTCAGCCTAAATAGTGGGGCAGGTAAATTAGATATCAAAGAAATTAAATATGAAATGAAAAAAATGATCGAATTAGACCATGAGCCTAATAAAAGGGCTTTTAACTTTATAATCTTTGGTTTGAAAGAGGATGTAGATGAGGATACTTTAGCCATAGCCCACACAGAATTACATAATATATTACAAATTGAAACCATGTGTTTCACAGAAGCAACAAGGTTAGGGAAATTAATTGAGAATAAAAGAAGGCTTATCCGAATAAAAGTGAGCTCTAGTGACCATAAACATGACATACGTAGTAAAACCTCAAGTCTAAAAAAAACATGAATTTATAAATAAACATGACCATAGTTTTATACACTAATTTTTATAATTGAAGAATATATATATATATATATATATATATATATATATATATATATATATATTTATTTATAAAAATAATATTATTGTAAATCTTACCAAATTATAAATAAATGAGTTATTCTTCTTTCTTTTAGAAATAATGATAAATGATATTATATTTTTTATATTCTTAATTTTATTCTTAAAATCTTAGACATTAAATTTTTATATCAATTTTTATTATATTTTAATTATGATACTTACAAAATTTAAATTACTTTTATTTAATTTTTATTTTTATTATTTTTTAATATATTTATTTAAATTCATTAGCACAAAATAATATAGTTCATTTTAAATTATTATAAGATCATTAATTAAAAATAATAATTATTTATTTTATATTAAATATTTCTATTTAATTTTTACTCGTATAAATTTGATAAATTTTAATAGACTTAAGACATTAATGCTAAAAAGAATGACAATAATTCTAAAAAGAATGACAATTGTGTTAATAAGGTTGAGAAAATTTGAAATTTGAATATTAGAGATCACTTTTCACAAAAACCTTTTATTAAAAAAAAAAAATATAAATCCCCATTTATAAAATACAACTAATTTAATAAAGTTAATCACAAACATTCATTAAACTATGACTATATTTTTCTTGTTTTAAAACTAAATCTCAAACCTATACAATGACCATAAAGACTATTTTTTTACTAAATATCAAACATATACATGATATTTGCAATAAAAATTCTCTAAAATCTAGCATGCTCTTTGCAATATAAATACACTTATAGATATAGGTGGAATTGTTAAAAATAAAAATGAACATACCATATTAAATGATGATATGTATAAGAGGGAAGAAAAATTCCACAATATTACTAGTTGTATTGTTTTTTTGAATCGTAATTTTACAATGATTACAAACTATATATTTTTTAATTTTTTAAGTTTATTTATATTGAGGAACATCTAAGATAGGAAGTCATGTCTATGGAGTAGTGAGAAGAAATATTGTGAAAATAGAAATCTGAAATCTAGAATATGATCGCTCCGGTTTAGGAATTTAATGTATTTTTAAGTTTATTTTTATGATGAGAAACCAAAAAACAAATCAGTATGATGAATAAGTGCAAGAACAAAAGGGACATTTTAGTCAAATCCTTATTGAACTAATAGTGGAAAGATATACCCACCCTAGCTCTTATGGAGAGGAAATAGATATGATGCACTCCATTTCTACTTATAATGCACGTTGGTTCATAATGAAAATATGTTTAAGTATACCAAACACACAAGTATTTTAGGAAACATATAACATGATCTCAATTCTTTATCAATAATTTTTATTCCTAGTGATTTTAATTAGTAATTTGTTAATAAATCTAAGCTCATGGCTAGATACGATTTACAAAATTGTTCGTGAGGTCTTGGTTCAACGGTGATGAGGCAAGCTGCTATAACGCTTATTACAAGTTCAATTCCCTTCCCCGATCAGGATGATGTATCTCGACATGTTGATGAATATGGTACTACCAAACTTACAAAAAAATATGAATTAAAAAATTATTTCCAAGAAGATTATGGTCATATTGAACCAACTTATATCATTTAAATATGGGGGTATATTGAAGGATACGAAAGTATCGATGGTATTATTACAACCGATAAAACCATACATTTCCTAGAAAATAACAAGATCCCTACCATGATAAGGAAACCCAACATGCCCAAATTTCATGACATATTAAAGAAGAGATTTCATAAGCAAATTTGGGGAGCTTTCCTATTCTATCCATCATTGGCAACATGATTTTAAAACTTTCTCACTTTTTATTTCTTCTCTATGCTTGTCAATGGCTCACCCTTTAGCACTTTCAACCCTCATAGGAGCAGTAAACAATGAGATCATCTCTTGTTGTACATTTTCCTTATTTCCATAGAGGTTCGGAGGCTCTTTAAAACATTTGATTCATGTTATCTCTCTCAAAGGTTTTAAACCTTACCCCATTATATATCCTCTAACTCACATTTAGTTTGTATATTATTCTATGCCTTTAGGTTGTCTAGTAGTTAAAGAAATCTTATCCTTTAAGAAAATATTGGACCTTTTACATTGACTTCAACTACTCTTATTAACCAAATAAAATCTCTCAGGTTTGTCTTCAACACACCCCTAACTATTCAACATCATATTTCTACACTCGCCATCTATAGAAAATCTATTTCATCCAAATACATATGCATAACTCTATTGAACAACAACATTCAAAATTTCTCCCAAGAATAACTTTCCAAGATGGAACACAAAAATATAACTAGACCTTTGGCTCTCTCATCCTCTTTGGTAAAATCACTGTTATCAAATATATCCTCAAATTTATGCCCCTATATCTCTTTTCTATTATAGCAATCCTTTTCAAATTGTTTAAATTTATTTGATCTCTTTAACATGGCTTTCCTATGTAGTGGTTTGAGTAAAGTATGAAAATGGGCTATAGTTGCCTCAAAATCCCATTATCTACATAAGTGATTAGGAGGGCTTAGAATCAAGGATCCATTTACCATGAGTAAATCTCTAGCTACCAAGACATGGTGGCACTTGAACATAAATTATACTGGAACATAGAGTAAAATTTGTAAATTAAAATATTCCTGTCGTACCACAAATAAGGAAATCATCCTGCTAGGTGAAGGCTAGCGTGATTACTTCCTTCTTTGTGATATAGTGGCCTAGCCCATTTAAATGAAACAATTATTAAACCAATAAAATGATGGTTTAATAGAATTCCTTTTAGGAGATTAGATTAGGTGAACAAACATAGCTATAGCTATACGCTTAATAAGAAAAGATTAAAATAGAGACTATTAAACACATTCAACAAGCAAATATAAAACTGCATGAATTGGGATATCTAATATTCCCTATCACAATACAATCAATCGCATATATCCCTTATGAAGAAACACATCATGATATGTTCATATCTCAATGAAATGTATATCAATGTCTTAGATGGTAAGTATATTCATGGAGTCCCAAGGGTGTGGAAATATCAATTTAGAATGATTATAGAATCTAGAACTTGACCACACCAATATACCATTAGCTATAGTATGGGAAAAAATGTGAGATGCATAGTTATAGTCAAATATCTTAGCTTTTATTTAGCTACTTGCCTGATAGAAAACCCTCACATGGACTATGTCACAACTAGAGGATTTTTCGTGCCCCCTCACATGGAATATGTCACAACTAGAGGATTTCACATGGACTATGTCACAACTAGAGGATTTGCAGGCCCCCTCAATTTGTAATATTGCAGGCACCCTCAATTTGTAATATGTGGAAATTGAGAGGAGATAGATGAAAAAAATTTCAATAGCTTCATCGAGGATAATAAACTATAAGACAAAGGAGTGATGACATAAATAGAGAGGAGATAGATGAAAACATTTTTAATAGCTTCATGGAGGATAATAAACTATGAAACAAAAGAGTGATGCCATGTAATTAATCTGATAATAATAAGAATAAATATTAATATTAAGCACCATGTAGTAAAATAATATCTATCTTAAGATTAAATACTATTATTAATCAGATACATAAATAATATAATAAGAAAAGTTCTCAAATAGCTACTAAAATAAAAATAGATTTATTCAATGAGTCT
The DNA here is from genome assembly GCA_034641835.2 of Pinus albicaulis. NCBI lineage: Eukaryota > Viridiplantae > Streptophyta > Pinopsida > Pinales > Pinaceae > Pinus > Pinus albicaulis. Next base: position 577,066,657 of record CM076578.1, on the reverse strand, counting down.
ACTGAGATCATTCATTCTCTGCAATTTGGGCTACCTTATTACCATCCTCTGAGATCCGCTTGGGTGTATTTCAAATCCTCTTGAATAAAAGGATGGTGAGTGGCAGCCATTTTGATTTGATTTTAACAAATATTCTTCTCCTACAAAATTCCTCTGTAAGATATACAAACCAGAGCCTGAAACCCTCGTAAACCCCGTCGTTATCGGTTCATAAATTGCCATTGTTATCTACCCTTCAGATTTTGGAAGCAGTGGAAGGCAAGGATCGCGAACCCGGTGTAGTGGGAGTTGATCTGACTGTCGATCCTCACAATATAGAGGATGTTTTGGCTGGTTCGAAGACTTTTCGTTTCAGCATTGGATGGTTTAATTTTCCTGCATTTTCAACTATCGAAGTCGCAGTCTCGTTTTTGCAGTCTAATCGATAGGTAAAGCATGCTACTCTTTTTTGTCATTCTCTGTAGTTGGCTTTTATTGAAATGGAAACTAAAACTATTTTTATGAAAAAATTAACTTCGGATATAGACAACGCCATTTCTCCTCAAAAGTTACACAACGATTTCAATTTTTAAATTAATATTACCATTAAACAGAAGTATATATTACTCTATATAATATAGGTAGTGATTACTTAATCTTCGTTTATTTATTTATTTACTTTTATTTATGGAAAATGGAAAACCAGGAACTGTCAATCATTAAAAAAATACTGATGTATTCCATTACAGTGAGGTATACATACTTAATTTAGGGTATCTTCGTTTCCATTGCAGATGAGAGCATTGTTCCCATATGTACTTACTATATATAATATAGACAGTGATTACTTAATCTTCGTTTATTTATTTATTTACTTTTATTTATGGAAAATGGAAAACCGGGAACTGTCAGTCATTAAAAAAAAAAAAAAAACCTGATGTATTCCATTACAATGAGGTATACATACTTAATTTAGGGTATCTTCGTTTCCATTGCAGATGAGAGCTTTGTTCCGATATGTACCGTGATTTCCTACCGAAAGAGAGTGTTCCATGTTTTCTATTTTATCTTATCGTTGTTTTACCTATATTGTTCGTAGTTCCCAAACATGGGCAAATATTATAGTTATTAGAAGTTTGTATCTCTCCCGGTTTCGAATAATTCTAGGTTGAAAACAATGGAAAGGAGTGAAATTTGTTAAACAACTAGACCACGGCTTTCCAGCGCCATTAGCTTTAGGTTATATTCATGTAAGTTGGTCTTAGTATATTGCATTCATGCTTGTGTTTCACAAAAAGTTATGCGTGTGTTTCATATAAAGTTAGACACTCTATTCGATGTTTTAATTTAATTTATAATAATATATTTATTATTATTTTGGGTGGAAAAAATTTGAAATTGGGATTATATTTGTTGGCTTATATAATTTGTATTTGTTTTATGTGTATAATTATATATGATTGTTAAAATGATTGGAGTTTATAGCGTAGAGTTTGGTTTTCTAAATCTAATCGAATTTTAGTTTGGAGAAAGCGATTAGATTTGAGAAATTTTTTCCAACTAAATGTTTATAGATTAGTGTATGGTTTAAATATCTCAATGGTCGAATATGTCTAGAAAATAGTTTGTTTATATTAAAAAAAACATCTTGTATTTATATGTGTCATTATATGGATTAATATAGAGTACTCAGTTCAATTTTAAGTGGATTAATATAGAGCGCTAAGCTTAATTTTAGTGTGTATAATGTCTCTTCTCTAGTTTTTTAATGATTTTCATATTAGTTTAATTATTCTTTTATTTAATTGTTTTAAAAATATAGGAGAATAGATTGTTTTAATGTGTAAATTTTTTTATCATTTAATTTTATACAATGTATTAATTTGTTTATATTAAAAATATTGGTATTTTAATAAATTGGATGCCTCCTTTAAATCGATGTGCATAGATATTTACTAGTCATATAATTTTTACTACCCATTTATTTTTTATGACCTTGTTAATAATAACGAAATAAGAAACTAACATTTTTAGTTACTCTATTTTATTATTCTAATATTTCTTTTAAAATATTACAAAATTTACCTCATAATCACATAAACTTATATATATATATATATATATAATCATTTTTAAAATTACCATCAAATTTCTTACTTTTATAGTTATAATTATAATTTATTTTCTTATAATATAAAATAATTATATAAACCTGGTTTTTCTAATAATTATTATCATATAGGAAATTAAAATAAATAACATGCCCATAAGTCATGAATATGATTTTGGTTTATTACTATTCAAACAAATATATATGAGTCAAATTAAGGCATGTATGTGATTAGAACAGATGAATATCACCTTTTTGTTATAATTATTGAAATTCATACCAACAAATTCATATATCAAAGAATTTTATTCTACTCTATAATTATATTTTTTAATTTATTTGTTACTTATAAATAGCAATTGCACCATATGTGCAGTAACACAAGAAAAAGTAGTATAGAGGAAAAAATATGTGATATGTTATGTGCTTTAATTGAATATTTAACTTATTACTATGAATTATTTTCTTTTTTAAAAATTAACATACATCTAGGTATAAAGCTTTGCTAGAAAGGTCAAGAGTGGAACAATTGTGCATTTATAAGTTAAGTAGCATATATATTGAGTTATTTGGATTAACACAATTACAGATTTCCTCATGATGAAGTACACTAGGTTAGAGTTATGCATTTATAAGTTAAGTAGTATATATATTGAGTTATTTGGATTAGCACAATGTACAATTTCCTCATAATGAAGTACACTAGGTAGTTCCAAATGCCTCGGATAATGTAACTTTCCGGAAGAATTTTATAAACAGGAGGAAACATTCTTAACAAACTCGACACAAATATCCATGAAAGTAGCTTTGTTTACACAAATATTGACACAAATAATGTCACGTTCATCAACATAATTATTAACTCATAAAAAAAAAATTTACTACCCATGTTTTAACCCAACTTGTAAAAACATCTACACTTGCTACCAAGCAGATAATGTTACTATACATTGAATGAACTATATCGGCACCCGACTCAAAAATTCTGAGTTGGCATCGTTGCATCGTTTTTCCAAATGTTTAATTGCCTTTGGTACGTCGTTTGTATTTATTTAGTTTGTGATATATCACTCGTCCTCTACACATGGTAATTAACACTGCCAGCAAGTCGAACAAGTAATTTCATATATGCTATATAGCTACGCAATCTTTGCCATTAACAGAGTATTTATGAGGGTTGCATTGGTTAATGGGATATTCCACCAAGTGGCATGTGACTCCGCTCCACCATGGAAAAAGTGTTTAATCCGATTTACTCCCGAGACAGCTGTGCTGCTAGCCTCGATATCCGCAGATTTGGCGAGGGAAAACAAATCTGGCGTTTACTGTCTGTGAGTTGGCTATAGCAGTCTCAACTCTCTTCATGGCGCGCTAGTTGCTTTCGGCTTCTCGTAGTTTTCTCCGTCGCAACCAGTTTATAAGGTGAGGCCTACCCATCATCATAAACCCCTTGAATCTTGTTTTGTTTTGCAAGTGCTAAGAATTGCATGCCAGTCCTAATGTATTTTCCGTTAACTCCTTTGTTTCTTTGTTAGAATTCATACCGGGTCTTAGGTTTGCAGGGGAACAGAGTATCACCTCTTGCACGAGGTTCCTACCCTTCAGCTAGCCTGAAGATGGATCGAAGATATGGTATCCATTCGCCATCTAACCCTCCTCAGGGTTTCACGCATTTCTTTTTTTTAAACTTTATTCCCAGGCTATGAATTTTTCCTCTGTTATAAACCCTAGGGCCATCATTACTAACCCCCAATGCTCATTCCAGGTTTTTGCAGGGTTTCAAGTTTGGACTCGCTAACAGGTGAGTTCCTTCACAGCTCTTCAAACCCTATTCAAAATGTTTTCGACCCACTTACCCTTTTCAGGTATTGATTCTGCTACCATTTAAATCATTCATATGGTGTTCATACTCTAACTATGACTGTGCTATTGGCAGGTTGGTTGTTTTACGCCAAACCCTTACTCCAGTCTTCCATACTCGGTCATCTGCCGCGGCTTATGAGGCTTCTTCTGTTCATAGGTACTCTGTGTTGTTTTAAACCATCAATAGCTGTGCATGCGAGGCTTGTTAGAAAGACAAGATGGTTACCCCATTCGCAGATTAGAGTTTAATGCACTCGCAGCAGACAGTTTACCTCTTGAATTTAGTTTCTAGGTTCTTTTGTCGATATAAATGTAATACACTTATGGATATTGTTGATCAATTTACCTGGATTGTAGTTCCATTTCTGGATACACAATTTTTGGCTAAGGCCCCGGTGCCAATTTAGTTTATGTGTGAATTCTGAGGACATGGTGCCTATTGGTTTTATTTTGTTAATATAAGCAAGAACTTTGTCAAAGCGTATTCTTGCTATTTTTCTGGTGTGAAATCTATGTGTTGCAATTAAGTAGTTTTTTTTTTTCACATTCGTCGTCATGCATATGCTGAATGCTTAAATCTCTATTACATGTTATCTGTTCTAGCACTGTTTAAGCATATATTGATGGCGGTCTGGTCTTTTTGAATAGTTGCTTATTGCAAAGGTTATATGTCTTATTCATTTAATTTTTTCAAGTGTTAACTCTCGGATTTATGTTCCGTCGCGTTTTTACCATTTCAATAGTTCTCCTGAGAATTTTGTCTTCTCAGTTTACACTGAAGTTGTCGGCCTTCCTCACGGCTTCAAACAACGTTGTGGGTTTTTACTGTATTAAACTTAGAACACTTTCTCCATTCATTCTTGAACAGAGTTACTATGTTATATGATTCATTTTATTTTAATTTACAAGATTGCGTTCTTTCTTTTCCTTAGGTACTTTGGTGCCCTGTCCACCATTGCAAGCTGAGTATAGAATTTTTTTGTTAAAAAGGCAAGATAAGGGGAAGGGTTTCACCCCAAACCCTACACCCCATGATCTAAGCCTTCGGCACTAATATTCCTGGCAGATATAGTTTTCCAACATTTTAAAGATTTATGTAACCTCTGTATGCATGCTATGTCATCAGGTGTTTCACATTCTCAGCATTTGCCTATGTATAGTTTATTTTTCTATAGTTTATCTAAATAATATGTTCGTTTTCAGTACAAAACTAATTTCATAGTACCAATAGGGTACTGGATTCACCTTACTCATTCTTTATATACATGCAATCCTAATAGAGTCTTATTTAAAACCATAACACGTAGAAGAAAATAAATACATTATGACACAAAGTACGCCCTTTTACTACACTGGGTTTCTCTCTGCTATTTTGCATAATCAAAACCATAATTAATCTGAGGAAACATGCCTAGCTTCTTATCACACCTAAGATTTTAAATCTTAACAGAACCAAAGATTTTAGAAAAGAAGAAAAAAATGTACAGTCTATAACTTTTCTTTCAAACACGAAAATTCATTACACACAGATTCTGCATACTTATATAGAAAATAGATCTCTTAAAACTGTGGTCCTCCCGACCATCAAGGGAGGCTATGACGTCCTCCACTTTCCCCCTAGCTCTAGAATCTCTGGATGGTGCCACGAGATAACAATGGATATTTCTGTTGCGACCTCGGGAGGGCCAATCCAGCCACAATCAGGAAAGACTGGTTCACAAGGGTTGTAGAAGCTATTTTCCACTAGTCCTCAACCAGCTCTAGAAAATACTTCACCCTTCTTCCCAAAATTCACCGAACCCCTGCCCCTCTCCTGGGAGTTCCTTTTATCCCTAGAGGGTACGTAATTGTTTTCCCAACTGTCCCCAACCACCTCCTATTCTTAGAAACTTTTACCAAGAGCTTAAGAGATTTTCTTTCCATTCATTTGTTCCTCTCATTAACTCAGTAATCAAAGTAAAATGATGTTTTTGTTTTTTGACAATACAATTGAGTTTTTCTTGCCAGAATTAAAAAAAAATAATAAATAAACAAATTGTCTTTTAACTTGTTAATGCTAATTAACTCTTAATGAGGCTGTCACAAATAAAAATTCTAATCAAACCTAGTTGTTTCTTCTCTCAACACAAATATCCATGAAAGTAGCTTTGTTTACACAAATATTGACACAAATAAACATTCTAATCAAACCTAGTTGTTTCTTCTACCAAGAGTATATCCAACATCCAGTAAACCAAATATATCAAAAATTTATAACTTAGCAAGACTGTGAACTTTACAAGAGTGGGGAAGCCTAGTAGCCTACTACTTCAACTTTATCTCAAGAGCCAAAAATATGCTCCTATAAAATTTAAACCAAATATAAAAAAAAAAACATCTTATGTTGCACACTTCAATAAACTGATTTGCAATATTTTCAAATCCATGGAATGGATAGGTTTGACAAAAGGAATATGAACAAATGAGCTATTGCGAGTGTTGTCTATGAAGGTCCCTTAACTTATAAATGCACAATTGTTCCACTCTTGATCAAGCAGATCTTTATACTTAGATGTATATTAATTTTTTTAAATAAAATAATTTATAGTTATAAGTTAAATATTCAATTAAATCACATAACATATGGTGCAACTGCTAATTTATTGCCTTTACATATCTCTAACACTAAATATTTAATATTCTTGAACTTGAGAAGATAAAATATGGTCACTAAAAATATTCTCAAAAATAATTGCGAAAGATTTTAGAAATTAATATAGTGGAAACTAAACACTAAATATTTAATATTCTTGAACTTGAGAAGATAAAATATGGTCACTAAAAATATTCTCAAAAATAATTGCGAAAGATTTTAGAAATTAATATAGTGGAAACTAAAAAATAATAATTGTGACGGATTTTAGAGGTTAAAATATTGGAGAATCAAGACAACAAGCAAAATGGAAAATAACAAGTAAAAAGAAAAACAAGTAATAAGGAAGAAAAAATTTGTAGAAAAAAGAAAATGAAAATATAGCATTTTCAGTAAACCAATTCTATTAAAACAACAACTAAAAAAATTATTAAATAACAAATTTAGAATTTATTAAATAAAAAAAAAAAATCAAAAAAATATAAAAACTTTATAAAAGAAAATAAAAATCAATATCTCGTTATTATTTCTATGTTGAGAAAAAAATTATGCCTAAATTTATGTGATCTTTTTTTCCATAACACACTATGTAAAAATTAAAATCATGTAAAATATTTTGTTATAACTTAAAAAAATTATTATTATCTAAATACACTACTTGGAAAATGTAATATAAAAAATAATTAATTAGAAAAAAAAATGTAAATAAATTGCTATCAATAATCTTTTTATAACTGAAAAAGAAAATATATTTTCCATTTAGGAGGTTTTACATGAGAATATTTAATCACACTCAAGTGTATGTTATCACAACACAATGTTTTAATTAATTTTTATGTCTTAAGGAATTCTTATTTGAAAACAACTCGCATAGCTACCAATGTGTCCATGTTTGAGCCATTGGATTAAATGTTAGACGATTGAAACGTTTTAGGCCATTAAATGCAGAAGTTTTAAATTTAAATGATGTTATTAAAAATTTTGCTAGATTTAAATAAAATTTATAACATTAAATTAAAAAATTATAACATTAAATTAAACTCCATACAAATGAGTTAATTTAAAATAAATGGATAAAAACACTATAAAAAAGGAAAATAATTATTGGTCAAAATACAATAAAAATAAAACTAAAAATAATAAAATAAATAATAATAAACTATAAAAACAGCCCATGGTATTCATGTGGAATGTAGTTTATTTAAAGGGGGAATTAAGATAAATATTTAGGTTTTGGTGACTTTTAAGTTAAAACGATGTTATTAAATATAAAAACACTATAAAAAAAGGATAATAACTATTTATGTATTTAAATATACATTTCTGTGTCACTGTGCTCTCCAACAAAGTATGATAGAAATGTTGTTATGCCATGTTTAACATTTTTACTATGTCAAATTACATAGAAATAAAAATAAAAGTAAATTAAATAAAATGATTGACAAAATGTAATGAACACTTTAACTAGGTCAAAATACAATAAAAAATAAAAATAATAAAATAATACTAATAATAAACTATAAAAATAGCCCATGGGTCCATGGTATTTATGGGGAATGTACTTTATTTAAAGGGGGAATTAAGATGGCCTAGACCAATATCAAGAGCCAAGAGAGATGAAATGTCTTGATATGCAAAGCTCTTTTAGAGTGAAAAGAGAATTGATCCATCTCATAAATAATATAGATCTAAACTAATTATTTAATAAAATTATTTTTCAATGTTTCTAACCATTTTTCTTTTAAATTTTTACTTAATAGAATGCATCTAAATTTTCAAACATCCAAATATACATAGATTTTCTTGTTCTAAGAACTATTTTATTATTCCAAAAATACAGGGTTTTTTTTGTTATATATTATTTATGTTACAACTTTTTTATTATTCATAAGTAGTATTTTTTAATATATAAACTAGTATTTGCACCAAAGGTTGCAAAGGAAACGCCCTAAGTCGATAGCATACTCAATAGCATATAGAAGAAGAGTGTAGATGAAGGCGGATGTGATATGTAATATTATCTGAAGGTGCACAAATTTTTCTCTAAAAAAACTATCAACAATATGCCTAGTTGTAAAAATCAACAATACTCCTAGCTATGAAGTATATACTTGTGCTCTTATGTGAAATATAAATTTAGTTTGCATGACATGATCAAGTATTTTTTAAGTTTTTTAATTTAAAATAATACTCTTTTTTACATTTAACCCTAGAAGTATATATATGTGTATATGTGTGTGGGTGCTCTTATTTGAAGCGCCAGCAATATCCAAGAGGGGCCATGCTTGATAGTAATCTTTGATATCATCATTATTATATGTAGACATAGTGTCCCCATAATAAAAGATCATAAAACAGATGAATGAAATTTGTTTCATCTTCCATGAAATTTTTCCATCCTGTTGGAAATAGCCGCCTTCTTCCATAGAGACCGCAACTTCCTCGTGAGGCCATGGTGTTCTATGCATAACATCTTTCCCCTTTTTAAGTCCTATAGTCTTACAAAATTGACACTATATACAGTAAGTTGAGACAACCCTAAGGGGTTTTTTGTACAAGTTTTACCATAAACTTTCCATCCATCCAATATATATTACAGAGTCTTCTGAAGAGATAGTATATTCTAGTTTATAACCTGATCCACAATCAAAGAAAATGGCTAGGGATTTCACAAGTTATTAGTTTATAACTTGATCCACAATCAAATAAAATTACTAGGGATGTCACAAGTTGTCATTCACGCAGTGATGTATTGATATTCTTATTTGAAATGGATCCTATTAGATGCACAGTGATGCATTGACATTGTCAGTTGAAATGGATCCTATTAGATGCATTGATAATTTCTAACAATAACTGCTCAATTTACTCTCGAGTTTTTGAAACCCACAATCAAAGAAAATGGCTATGGATTTCACAAGTTATTAGTTTATAACTTGATCCACAATCAAATAAAATGGCTAGTGATGTCACAAGTTATCATTCACATAGTGATGTATTGATGTTCTCAGTTGAAATGGTGGCCAGGGATACTAAAATTTCAAAACAGATATCTGTTATGGCATCCATATTATCTACAAACCATCCAAATTTTCCATCTTATACAACAATTTCTAACAATAATCGCTCAATTTATCCTCCAATTTTCTAAACCCCCACCCATGCTGGGGAGATTAGAGTGTAAAATCAAATTTTCACTTGGTTTTTTTTAAAGGGTTCATAAACAAAATAGATAATGAGAAATTCAATCTTGTGGTATAATAATTGATTTTTGAATTATTGTGACAAAAAAAACATCTCATTAGCTCACATAATATATCTAATGCTCTAAGGATCTGAGATGATACCAAAGTTTTGAATCATGATAAGTAGGTGACAACCAAAACTAAGTTGTAGCCACAAGCAAAAAAATTGCAACAACTCATAGAATATATCGAAGGTTGCAATGAATCAGGTACAGAGTGATGGACCTCATGGGAATTTTAGTGCACATAAAATACCACCCTAAAAATTCTATACTCTTGATAGATTTAGAATAACCTAAGATTTTTAGAATGGATTTCAAGGTGGGTGGTACAGTAATTGAGGATGCTTCTTAAAGGGTAAGGGAATTTAGATACTTTATCCTTCCACCAAAGCTATAAAAAGTGAGACTTGTAGATTATATTTTTAATAAATTGACACTATGTGATTAAGAACAAGTTACAAACATAAGTAATAAGAGGAATGTACATGAGGGCCATGGTAATTAATGTTATTCTTTGTAAAAAAAAATTTAGAATAGTTTTATTTAAAATAGTAATTTGTATTTGTATTTTTTTAAATGAATATTGTTAAATGTGTAATTGAGTAAAATTTATTAAATTGATATTATAATTTTTAAGATATTTTTTCAAAAATTCAAAGTATGGTGAGTTTTGTTTTATTAAGCTTTACTCTAGATGTGTTGAGAATGAATCTATCTCAAGTCCCAGACAAGATTCTTATTTCTCTTCTTATTCTAGCTTGCAGTAGTTGTTGCATATAGGAACATTTAGATATGATAAGAAAAATGTGATACTCTATTGTAATTTTATCTACAAGTGTGATGGAAAGTGTTCCCTAAATGTTGATAATTTCATGGTTAATGTAGTATAAGCTACATGAAAATTTACATTCTTGTATACAATATCAAGAAATCTATGCCCAATATCCAACACCATAGAGCAAGACATGTTCACCAATTCAACAGGTGCTTCCAAATCTCTCTTAGTGCTAGAGTTGTTCTCTCAATAAAATTGTTTGTTCTGCTCTTGATGAAAGCCATCCTTGTTGCATATAGGAGCATTTAGCTCTGATAAGAAAAGTGTGATAATGTGTTATAATTTTCTCTACAAATGTGTTGGATTTTTTTTCTCATTAAACATTTTTTTACTACTCTTAAGTGATGAAATCTATAGTTGTTTCATATAGGAGCATTTAGCTTTGATAAGAAAAGTGTGATACTGTGTTATAATTTTCTCTACATATGTGTTGGAGTTTTTTTCGCAATAAACTTGTTTTTATTGCTCTTAAGTGATGAAATAAATCGTGCATATAGGAGCATTTAGCTCTCATAAGAAAAGTATGAAACTATGTTATAATTTTCTCTACAAATGTGATGGAAAGCCTGCCATGAATTTTGACAATTTCAATGTTAATGTAATATAAGCTAAATACAAATTCATTTATTCTACACAAGATCAAGAAATATATGTTGAGTAGCCAACACTAGAGAATAAGACATGTTCGCCAATTCCATAAATGCTACCAAACCTCTCTCGGTGTTGGAGTTATTTTCTCAATAGCCTTATTTTTACTTCTCTTGGAGTGATGAAACCCACCTCTCCATACCTTTTTTACTATCTTCACAAAGAACAAAAGAAACAAAATTCATATGAGTGACATTGAAAAAACAAGAACATGGTACACACGGCAGATCACTGATATTTTGAATATTTTCAAAGATAATGAAAAACTAATACATAGGTGACTCAATAGGAAGTGGTAGAGATTAAATAAGGAGGAACTACACCAAAAATACCTTTGATTTTGAAGGTAGAAAATCACGATCTATTTCTTCATTCATGAGGCATTCATGTTGGCATGATCAGACAAGGTCCTTAACTTAATTTCAACATAGTCCTCATGATTTGTAAGGTTCAAGGAAGCAATATTGAAGTAATATTTCACTATAACATGGTCCTTGCCTTTTTTTGATATAATTATTTGTTAAATTAAAAATTATTTATTTAATGTATTAAAATAAATTAATGTTTTATTTTTAAATTAAATTGAAACACACACACACATATATATTCTCTTCAACTATATCTTATGAGTTTAGATGTTTTCAATCTAGAAGAAGCAGAGTTTAAGAACTATATCTTAGATCTAAGCACATGAATTTATTAAAATTTATGAAACAAATTCAATTTTTACAACCTGTTTGTTTAAATATGTGATTTTGGAAGTGATGATGGCTTCTTTACACACTTGATTAGTATTGTGAAATAAATTTGAGTATATCATTAAGGACTATGAATAGTTCATGTAATAGTTGCATTACTTATAACAGAATTTAATATCCTTTCCATGAAAAACTGTAACCATGTCTGTAATGATATATGCTAATCATTTCAGTATTAGGTTGATGCGAACAAGCATGAAGATGTTTCTAATTTTCAATGAAGTAGTCTTCAAAAGTTCTCAGCTCTATTTTAATTACATAAATGCATTGAAAACCATCTGATAGTATTTACTTCACTTGTTTTATTTGGACATGTTGCAAGCTCACATATTGTGCCAAAAAGTTTGCTATATCTTATCAGCTTAATATTTTTTCAACCAAGAAGAACTGTACCTTTCTGGTTGATAACTCTTATCATTAATATTTTTCAAACCTCCACAACGTGCTTCCATGGAAGAAAAATTTGCCAATCATTCCTTCACGATGGCTCCTTCTCTGCAACATCTTAATTCTTTTAGGCTACATCTTATTTAATTAATAATTTTTAAAACAATTAAATAAGTCATGTTTATCTATGAAACATACCAGGTACCTTATAAATTCTAAAAGATTTGAGAGTTGCTTTTTGGCCAAGACCGACCTACTTCGCAATGATAAACGAAACTGTTGAGCTAAGTTGCCGAGGTCGACCTGCGGTTTGTGGAGATTTTCTGTTTTGGATAAAATAGGCAAAATCTCAGTAGGTGACAAAAATTAAAAATTAGTTCCTAGATTAACTCCAGTTTGTTGGGAGGGAGTTAATGCATGCTAAATTTGAGTTGAGAGGATTTATGAGGCTGTTAGATTCTCCTTGCTATATAACAGGCATCCATACGGATTGTTTGGTGTGTGGTGTGTGAATTATGTAATCTCCTGTTTGAATTAATAAAGATTGCCAATGCCCTGTTGTGTGGACGTAGCCCAGGAGGTTTGGGTGAACCACGTTAAATTACTGTGTCTTTCCTGTGCATGTTTTATTTGCTATTGTTGTGGTTTTTCATTTTTTAATTTGCTGCGCTCCAACAAATGGTATCAGAGGGATGCTGGAGCGCTGGTGCTGCGTGGAGTTCCGAAGAGCCATCACTGTGTAGAACAGAAAATGCTCTGAGCTGTGAGGCCGTGAACTGAAGGATCTGGCAGCTATGGAAATTATAACGCAGACTCGTTGTTTTTTCCGCTGTCTGGTTCACTGTGTCTGATAGCGCCATTCAAATACACCGTGAGCTTGGGTCTCGAGGTTCATAAAAACCGATGAGCCGTCATGCAATCTGCCGTTGCTGGAGACTGGTATCGGTTCTGTGTATTGAGGTATTGCACGTGAGCTGGAGTTGGATAGCCAGAGCATTGAACGAGCATGTTGGAGGTATTAACAAACCGTCGCTGGCCGATTTTCTGCATGGAGGTATTTGTTGCATGGTGACTGCCAGGTTTTTTTTTTTTTTAAATCGATTTGTGTTGGTTCCGTTGCCGGATTTAAAAGTCATACGTTGGAACGGCATGTTAATACAAGTTTTATAAATCGATTACATTAAGGGTATATTGAAATCGATATGGCATATGGTAAATTAATGTAAAAGAGACTTTATAAAATATGAAATCGATTATATAATAAATCGATTTGATTAAAAAGTCCTTTTTATAATATAAATGCCATTTATATTTGGTTTTTTAAAGTGATATAAGGAAAGAAGGGTGGCATTTAAAAATTACCATTTGCACATGGTATTTTGAAGTAGTATTTTGAAGTGGTGTTTGCACATGGTATTTTTTGGGTGTTTTTATTTAAAAGGACATTTTTTTTTAAAAGGGGCATTCTTTATTTTTTAAAGTTGGGTTCTGGAGATTACTATGTTTTTTGTTGAAACAAGATGGCGAAAACTCAAAATGCCCGGTTTGAAATTGAGAAGTTCAATGGCAAAAACAACTTGGAGATCTGGAAGGTAAAGATGCATGATCTCCTGGTACAACAAGGCGTGGCGAAAGCGTTGTTGGGGAGGAGCAAAAGGCCTTCTTCCATGACGGAGGATGAATGGGATGAGTTGGATGACAGAGCTCTGAGCGCAATTCGGTTATGTCTGGCAGATGACGTTCTATTCAACATTGTGTCAGAGAAGACCGCCGCAGGCTTGTGGATAAAGCTTGAAAAGCTCTACATGACGAAATCCTTGACAAATCGGATTCTCCTGAAGCGGCAGCTATACAGTTTGCGGATGAAGGAAGGTACCTCGGTTACTGACCATCTAAATGTTTTCAATACTCTGTTGGTACAATTACAAAGTCTAGATGTAAAATTTGATTCAGAGGATAAGGCAATAACTCTATTGTGTACATTGCCTGAATCGTGGGATCACTTTGTTACTTCCATAAGCTTTAGTAATGCAGCTGTCCTTGAGTTTGACGATGTGGTTGGAGCCATGTTGTCTGAGGAGACGAGGAAGAAGTCGAATGCTAACACCTCTACATCAGAGGCAATGATGGCTAGAGGTCGTTCTAGAGAAAGACGCTCTGGTAAGCGCAACGATTCGCGTTCAAAGTCGAAAGGGAAGAAGAGCAAAGTGAAGTGCTGGTTTTGTGGCAAATGGGGGCACTTGAAGAAAGACTGCTGGAAGAGACAACAAATAGAGAAGAAAGCAGATTCTTCGACAGAGAAGAAGGAGGCAAATGCGACAGATACAGGTTCGGCATCTGGTTCAGGTATGAGCGACGAAGTGTTGTCTGTTAATATGTCAAATCATGGTCAACATTGGTTGTTAGATTCCGGTGCATCAAACCACATGTGTATTCATAGAGAATGGTTTAAGACATATAGATCAGTTAATGATGGATTCGTGTACATGGGTAATGATGTCACATCTAATATTGTTGGGATAGGAAGTATACAACTGCAAATGTTTGATGGCACAACTAAATTGTTAACAGATGTGAGACATGTTCCAGACTTAAGGAAAAATCTAATTTCACTGGGTGCACTTGACACAAATGGATATAAAACTGTAATTCAAGGTGGAGTTATGAAAATCTATAAAGGTATCTTACTAGTAATGAAAGCTAAGAAAGTAGGAAATCTATTTCAATTAGAAGGAAGAACAGGGTCAGATCATGTGTCTACAGTGTCTGAACATGACAGTAGTTCCATTCGCCTATGGCATCAAAGGTTGGGCCATATGAGCGAAAGAGGGTTGAAAATTTTGGCTGATCGCAAGTTACTTCCAAATCTGAAGTCTGGAAAGTTAGATTTTTGTAAGCATTGCTTGTTTGGAAAACAAAGTAAACAAAAATTTAAAACAGGCAAACATACTAGTAAAGGGATACTTGATTATATTCATTCAGATGTTTGGGGTCCAGCCCCTACAGCGTCATATGGTGGCTCGTCTTATTTTGTGTCGTTCATTGATGACTTTTCTAGGAAGGTGTGGGTCTACATGTTGAAAAGGAAGTCTGATGTTTTTTCAGTTTTCAAACAGTTTAGAGCATTGGTAGAAAACAACACTGGTAGAACAATAAAATGTTTAAGAACTGACAATGGTGGTGAGTTTACTTCCAAGGAGTTTGACATCTATTGCAAGGATGCAGGGATCGAGAAACATAAGACCACGGTTTATACTCCTCAGCAAAATGGAGTTGCTGAACGCATGAACAGGACTCTTCTAGAGAGAGCAAGGAGTATGCTGAGTAACGCCGGGTTGCAAAAGGAGTTGTGGACGGAAGCGGTGGCAACAACTTGTTATGTGATAAACCGATCTCCATCGATGGCGATAGACTGCAAGATTCCGCAAGAGGTATGGAAAGGACACCCTTGTGATTATTCTAAACTCAGAGTGTTTGGTTGTGATGCATATGCTCTAGTGCCTAAACATCAGCGAACTAAGTTAGATCCAAAATCTAAAAGGTATGTCTTTTGTTGGGTATGGTGTTGGAACAAAGGGATATAGATTGTGGGATCCTACTACCCGCAAAATCATCATCAACAAAGATGTAAGGTTTAATGAATCATCTCTTGTACAGTTAGATGTAGATAGTAGATTGAAACAGGATGATGTATCTGACTTTCAGCACATTCAGTTTGATAGCACTTCTAATGATAGTCATGATGACCATAGTTCAGATACTAGTCATGAACAGGTTTCAGAACATGAACAGGGTTCCGGTTTAGATCATGAACATGTCTCAGATACAGATCGGCAATAAGTTCCTACAGATGGTAGTCAACCAGAAACAGCTTTAAGGAGGTCTACAAGGATAAAACGTGTTCCGAAAAGGTATGATGATTATGTTACTTCAGTTGCTTTGACCGCTAACGATGATGAACCTCTGTGCTATCAGGAAGCAATAGAAGGTTCGAAAAGTGACAAGTGGAAAGCAGCCATGAAGGAAGAAATGATGGCCTTGAGTAAGAATGGCACATGGGATCTGGTTGAGCTTCCGAAAGAGAGGAAAACTGTGGGGTGTAAATGGGTTTTCAAGCTGAAACGGGGTGTGAATGATACGGAGGACAGGTACAAAGCGAGACTGGTCGCAAAAGGGTTTTCTCAGAAAGCAGGCATAGACTTTCATGAGATTTTTTCACCAGTTGTTAAAATAGTTTCAATTCGAATTGTGTTAGCTTTGGTTGCTTTGTTTGATTTAGAGTTACAGCAACTAGATGTTAAGACTGCTTTTCTACATGGAGATCTAGATGAGGAAATTTATATGGAACAACCGGAGGGGTTTGTTCAGCATCACAATAAGAAATTTGTCTGCAGGCTCAAGAAGTCATTATATGGCCTGAAGCAGTCGCCTCGGCAGTGGTATAAGAAGTTTGATTCTTTCATGTTGAGTCAGAAATATGTTAGAAGTGAATATGATCATTGTGTGTATTTCAAGCAATTGAAAAATGGCATGTTCATTATCTTAGTGTTGTATGTTGACGATATGCTTTTAGCAAGCAAAAGCATTGATGAAATCAACAGGTTGAAGACTCAGATGGCAAGGACATTCGATATGAAAGATCTAGGAGCAGCAAGACAGATTTTGGGCATGGAGATTTTCAGAGACAGGAGCAATGGTAAGCTATGGCTATTACAACAAAAGTATATTGAGAAAATACTTTTGAGATTTGGTATGAATAATGTGAAGCCTGTGTTAGTCCCTTTCGCTTCCCATTTCAAGCTTTCTTCGGGTTTATGTCCTAATACAGATGAAGAAAAGGATTATATGTTTCGAATTCCATATGCCAATGTAGTAGGATGTTTGATGTATGCGATGGTTTGTACTCGACCAGATATTTCACATGCAGTTGGGGTTGTCAGCAGGTACATGGCAAATCCGGGTAAAGAACATTGGTCAGCAGTGAAATGGGTGCTTCGATATCTGAGAGGCACAAGTGATTATTGTATCACTTATAACAGGAGCAATGAATATGTTTGTGGATATGTTGATTCTGATTTTGCACGTGATTTAGATAAGAGGAGGTCAACTTCAGGGTACGTCTTTACTCTTGCAAGTGGAGCTATTAGCTGGATGTCAAAGCTACAGAACATTGTTGCTTTATCCACTACTGAAGCAGAATACATTGCTGCTTCTCATGCTTGCAAAGAGGCGGTTTGGTTGAAAGGTTTGCTTGGTGAATTTGGTAGGTTGCAGGACAACATCAGGTTACTTTGTGATAGTCAAAGTGCAATACATTTGGCGAAGAATCCGGCCTATCATAGTAAATCAAAGCATATTCCAATTAAGTACCATTTTGTAAGACAGGTTATTACTGAAAGGGGAGTCTCTCTTGAAAAGGTGCATACAAAAGAAAACTGTGCAGACATGTTCACGAAACCAGTTTTGTTAGAGAAGCTGCGTTGGTGTTTGGCTTCTCTTGGCTTGCAGAAAAGATAAAATAATAAAGAACAGGGCATCAGGCTAATTGTTGTCAAGGTGGAGATTGTTGAGATTTTCTGTTTTGGATAAAATAGGCAAAATCTCAGTAGGTGAAAAAAATTAGGAATTAGTTCCTAGATTAGCTCCAGTTTGTTGGGAGGGAGTTAATGCATGCTAAATTTGAGTTGAGAGGATTTATGAGGCTGTTAGATTCTCCTTGCTATATAACAGGCATCCATACGGATTGTTTGGTGTGTGGTGTGTGAATTATGTAATCCCCTGTTTGAATTAATAAAGATTGCCAATGCCCTGTTGTGTGGACGTAGCCCAGGAGGTTTGGGTGAACCACGTTAAATTACTGTGTCTTTCCTGTGCATGTTTTATTCGCTGTTGTTGTGGTTTTTCGTTTTTTAATTTGCTGCGCTCCAACACAGCCTACGTCAGGGCACTGCGCGTCTTAGTGACAGGTGTCTCCTTCCTCCAAAGTCAAACATGTTCTCATCTCGTTCATAGTTTGGGATTTATTCCGCGTGCATAACGAGCAAATTAAAATAAGTTGCCGCCGCCCGCTCTCGAAGCTAAAAATAAAAAATGATATGACCGTCCGTCTTTATCCCTTATATTTTGCGGTTGGAAAGATCTGTTGTCTGGGATAGCTTATCCCCTATAAATTACCTTAGACGTTTGCGGCACCACCTACTATTTATCTTTTCCTTCCTTCTTATTACAAATCTATCTTGGTTTTCTGTTAATTGTCTTCATAAACACTATATAAACAAGCTAAGTGTAGGCAGATCTTATAATATTTTCTTCAGCTAGCGAGCGAAGGATTTTCTCTCCAATTTCGGAAGCGTACTCTAAAAGAAGTATTACAATTATATCGAAAGACGTATTTATATAGGAATAGGGCTTAAGTAATTTTTTTATTAAATAGATGGTTAGGATTTAAGATGGAAGGAGTATTTTTAGCGGTATATAAAAATAGATATTTTAAGTATTGTTTATTAAATAGATGATTAGGATTTAAGAGGGAGGGAATATTTTTAATGGTATAGAAAAATAAATAGTTATATCTCTTTCTCACCTAGATTTTGTTTTTTCTTCCATAATATAATTATCTATTAACCATCCATCAGTTAATGACTTGTGCTTTTACCTCCAAACCCCCCTTCACTTGATTTAAACAATCCACCCTTCCGTTTGAGTAGCCGTTGCTCGACTGCTCAAGAGTTGTCAAGTTGATGAGAGGAATTTAAATGAAAAAATTACATAATAATTTTAATGAATTAAGACAGTTGCAGTTTTACAGTTTTCAATTTTTAATTACAAAAGCCGAGGAAACTCTTCGTTGAAGAAAAGATGCTAAAATCTGCCTATACTTGGCCTGTTTATATATTGTTGATGAAGACTATTGGCAGAAAGTCAAGGCAGACATGAAATAAGAGCGAAAAAGTCGATGAATCTCAGCTGGCCCAGAAAATGTAAGCGTTAAGTAGGATCTATGGGATAACACAGTGCCGACATCATCTCCTCCCAAGAATACAGTCTAAAACGAAAAAAATATAAAAAATGGAAAGAGATAAAAACAGAAAGAAATTTGCATGGTTATAACATATCCTTTAATTTTCAGTAGTGGTAGCTAAATCGGCGCTATTTTGCGGCGTTTAAAGGGTTTAGCCACCTGTGGATGCAACGAACACATCTTATCTGACGCTTCCTACGGAAGTAACGTGAACTGAGTTTTGCGGTTTGACAAGGAGTCACAAATTCCATCTAGATATTCATTGCTTATTTTAGCCGCTTAGCCAGCGGAATGCCCTGGCGGACGTCCGGGGTTCATACAAATCTAGCACGCGTGCGGCGGTATTCTAATGTGTTCTGTGCTTCTTCTGCGTTTTTCCAGCGAGAGTAACATCCTACAAATCATCAAAATATTTCATGGATGGATAGACATGACTGGCATCTCGAACCACAGCCCCGTATTACTTTATCTGTACTAGTAATATTACTTTAACTGTACTGGTAATGCAACGTTAAACCATTCAAACCCTCACAGTACTAGTAATGGTTCGCTTGCTCAAGTGCTTATAGACCCATGAACCTATTTTTTATGGTACCATTCCTATATTCCCTTAAGGCTATTGGGGAACTTGGCCGAGAGCATAACTGGCTAATTAGACGTGATTTAAACACGTTTACATCCCTTCAAGAAAAGAATGGAGGGTACTTTCATAGTAAAACATTCAATGATTTCGTAATTGAGCTCAAGTACAATTAGTTAGTATTCAAATTGGAAATCAGTGTTACATACGGATTAATAAGTTTGAATAACAAGTGAGCAGGTTCCAATCAAATTGCGATTAGATTTAATTGTTTCTTATTAAAAGAGACTCTTTTTCGAGATTGATTATTTCAATGATTTTTACTTTACATAGGCTGAAGTAATTGACCCATTAAAGTAGCTTGAAATTGTTCAAATTTGAGAAATTTCTTTACATAAATTAATATTTTTATTAAATATGTAGACTTAGTGGACATCTACATTTTGTAGTTAAGGTCCCATCTTACATGGGTTTCAATAGAAATTAAAAGAAACCAAACCAAAAAATTTCAAAAAATGGAATAGAGAAGTCTTTAGTAGTATTTTCTCGGAGTAAGAAATCTTACGAAGGATATGAACACTCTTCAAGGTAGCATTATGGCTAAAAGAGGAACAGCTAAGGAAGTTATGCATATGGACCGATAGGAAGAAATATCGTGAAAACAAAAATCAAGGATAAAATATGATGGCTAAAAAGAGGCTTAGGAATTGAAATTTCTTTCAAAAATCTATTTTAACATGAGAAACCAAAAATCATACTAACATGGTGAAAAAAGGCTTAAGAATTGAATTTTTTTTCAAAAATCTATTTTAATATGAGCAACCAAAAATCATACCAACATGGTGAAAACCTAAAAAGTATCATGAAGAAGTGGAAGAACAAAAAGGGTATGTTAGTCAAATATTTATTGAGCCAATAATTTATATATAGGAAACAGTTGATTCCATCTTGTTCATAATCCACATGGTCTCCCTTAAGTGGAATCAAAACCTTATCCACCCTAGATCTTATGAAAATGTAATAGCTATGATCCAATCCATGGATAGCAATTATATCACTTAAATGGAACAATCTTGGGCTCATTGGACACTTTATTGAAACCTCTGCATAGGAAAGCATGCTAAAGATATAAAATAGCTTTGGAAAGGACTACAAGAAAAGAGAGGAGAAATATAGGGGCATAAATTTCGAGATAGATTTGATAAGGGTGATTTTACCAAGGTGGATAATAGTTATGATGAAAGAGCAATTGTTAGGCCAATAGAATGATGGTTCAATAAAGTTCCTTTCGGGAAATTAGATTAGGTGAATAAGTATTGTTCTAGAAATATTCTTAGCGACAAAAGCGTTAACTAGAGTCTATCCCACACATTCAACAAGTCAATCTAAAATTGCATGAACTGGGATGTCATAAGGTTAATCAATATTAGAAAATATCTAATATTCAGGATCATACATGAGTCTTTGCATCGACCTATCCTGCATTGCTCCCCCATTAAGAAACGACCATGATACACTTATATCTCGATTAAAGAGATATTGGTGTCCTCGATGGTAAGTATATTCTTTAATGGGGATCATGATGGTGTGGTAATCTTAATGTGGAATAATATTACCAAATAAAACCCAAGCACAACAATATAGCATAGCTATAAGAAGAGAAATAATGCGGGATTCATAATTATGGAAAAGTATCTCAAGTTTTATTTAGCTCATTGCTTGACAGAAAAGCCTCACATAACACTGCATCATTGCTAGAGAAATTGTAGGCCCCCTGAATTTTTTATATGTGGAAAAGTTGATAGGAGATAAATGACAACATTTTCAACATTTTCATGAAGGATAATAAATTATTGGACAATGGAGTGACGATATGTGTAAGAATAGGGGTAAATTTTAAGCACCATTTAGCAAGTAAATGATTGGCTTACTACCTTTTCATACCTCTATCATGAGATTCTAAGTATTCTTGAACTTGAGGAGGTCTAATTTAGTTACAAGAGTAATTCTTAAAAATTTAGTTTTGAGAGTTTTTAGAGGTAGAGAGAGAGAGACAACAAGTGGGATAGGATATAACAAGTAGGAATAAAATCAAGTATGAAAGGAGACAACACTTAGGAAGAAAGGAAGGATGGAAGAAGAAGAATAAGGAAGTATACATGCTTTAATAGGTCTTCTCCTAAGGGTAATAGAGAGTGGTAAAGATGTAAGATAATGTCACCAAGGTATAACTAAAAACTATAAAAATAGTAAAAGTACCGCCAATGTTTTATACAGATTTATATCAAAAAGTCAAAGGCAAAAAAAATTACCATAACGAAATATTTCATAAAAATTGTTAAAAATGTCACCAAGAAAGGATTCTAATTTAATTTTCCCTTGAATTAAATTATAATAAAATTGTAATTCTACATCCCATGAAAGATTTTACAAGCTAGCTAGGTTAGGATGACCTATTTGGTTCAGTTAATTCAAATTGGGGGTCAAACTAGAGGCATGTAGAGTATCTCCTACATTATAGCATCCCTCGTTGAGTTTATTCTGAGTTGTAATTAATTAACTCAAAATATCTGAGTTAAATTTAGTTAAACTAGTTATATTTAATGGAGGAACTAGTATGATGTTAGACAATGGGGTATCACTTCATGTGTTCAACGAGTGAACTGATAATTTACTCATAAATAACTCATGCATGTAATTTTTTAGAAAGACCCACTTGAGATTGGAGTTCATGGAAAGTGTACTATGAGTTGTATAATTATCTTAATTGTACAGCTGGTGCATGCAGTCAATTGAAATCCCATAATGGATTGGGAATTTACCTAATTAATATGGCCTAATTACCCAATGAAACTACTCAAGGAAATACGGATCTTGGAGGGAAAAAAATTGGTTATGAGTAAAACAAAGATTATCTAAGAATCATTGAGATGAATAGAGAAAGTGCACAGGTTTCTTAGCTTAGAGAAAATCATTGTAATATTCTCTTGTATACTTTGAATTATGAAATATAGAGATAATGGGGCTTTTAGCTAAGGCTTTTCCGAGGAAAATATTTTTGTTTTGCAATTGAAATTATTTCTCTTTCATGTTTTGTTATTTCAAGATCTAAATTAGTTTACGTAATTGGTAGAGTATACTCAAGTATAATTTTTTAGCATATTAAAATTATCAGTTGAATCGACGTGGATTTTATACATGGTATCAGAGCAGGAATAACTCTAGAAGAGAAGAATACAAGTTTTTTATATGCAAATGAATCGAATTTTCATATCTACTCTTCAAGACTAGGAGCAGGATTAGTACGTCTTTCTCTGGATTGATACTTTAATATGCCCTTGAGGGTATTTCGAATTAAATATCTCAGATAGATAGCATGGAAGTGGTGTTGGAAGAAACAGGCTGATGGAATCCATAGATAGTGATATTCCTAGACCTGCAGCAGCAAATGCTCATGATCTGGAAGCATGGGATAATAACGCAGAAAAAGTAAGAAGGCTTATGTTGGAAGGTGTTTGATATCATATTGTCTTGAACCTTGATGGAAAGGAAACTAAATATGCTATGTGGAAGGCCTTAAAATATTTGTTTGATAATAGCAGCGACCACACGAAGTTGGCACAGAGAGACAAGCCTATAAAAATCAAGATGGATAAGGGTGACACAATACCAAAATAACTTGATCAATTTCACTCAATGTAGAGATAATCTTGGAAGTGTAGGTGCTACAGCTGCTGAGGATTATCTCGTAAGCCTATAACTTCTAGGCCTTCCCAAGTCCTGGCACAACTACTAGGATCTGGTGAATGGGAGAGAGAAACTACTAGAGTGGGAGTGTGTGTGGTCTTACTTGGTACAATAAGAAATTCAGCGGTACAATAGAGATGGATCCTCATCAAAGAATAATGATGAGGAGAATTGTGCCTTGGACGGAAAGGAAAAGAAATGGAAAGGGAATTCATCCCATTCCAAATCAAACTCGGGTTAAGTAGCCAAGAAGAAGGACTTGTTGAATATTAATATTAAATGTTTTCACCATCATGAGCTCGGAAAATCTAGGCCAAAAAGTGTCCTCATAAGAAGGTTGACAAGAAGCCCTCAGGAGGAGCGACAGGTGAAGCACTTCACAATTGGAGTTGGATTTCACTCTCATCCCATGCATGGTGTCATCAGTGATGTATTATGTGTGGTACATAGATAGTGGAGCCTCATTCCATATGAATGAAGACAAATATTTCTTCAGTGACTTGGCGAAGAAGGATCTCCAGATGCACATCCGGATGGGAAAATATGGGAGGTATAGCACGAATAGCATTGGTATTTTTACGTTTCATAGGGAGTCTGGATCTCCTGTCACATTAAAAGATGTCATGTATATTCCTGGTTTGTAAAAGAACTTAGTTTTAGTGTCTATGTTTGAAGACCATGGCTACAATGTGATATTTAGAAAAGAAAAGAAGTTCCTCTGTCACATAGCCACGAGACAATGGAAGAAGACTAGGGTTCGAGTAAATAACCTCTACAGATTAGATGTAGAAGATTTTGTTATGTTGAGTACGAAAGCAGAGAAGGTGGAGAACCGAGACGTTGGTGAGTTAGGGAACAAAATATTGTGTCATCTACACTACATAGTTTTGAATATCATGCAACATATTTCTACAGGAATTCCCAACGTTGCACTTGAGCAGTGTGATACATGCAAAGGGTGTACATTAGGGAAGTACACCAAAGTCAGCTTTCATGATAAGTAAATTTGAGTGAAAGTGATCCTTAAAAGAGTTCACTCATATGTGTGTGGAATCTTCTCGAGAGCCTCCACATCCAAGCACATGTATTATGTGATTTTTTTAGATGATTTTTTATGCAAGTTTTGGATATTAAGAATAAATACTAGGTATTCTCAAAATTTTGTGAGTTAAAGGAACTTGTTGAAAAATAAACATACAAGAAGGTGAAGGCTTTCAAAAATGCTAATGATGGATAATATGTGTCGAATGAATTCAATAACTTGTATGAATCAGAAGGCATTTGACGAGATTTGATATCACGTCATAACCCACAACATAATTAGGTTTAAAAAAGGAATGACAAAATAATTGTGGGAGTTGCATGGGTGATGTTACATGATCAAGGGCTACCATTGCACTTATGGGAAGAAGCATGCAACACAGTTGTACATGTGTAGAAAATAATTCGTCATCGGATCCTCAGGATAAGTACAGCAAAAGAAGCATTTCTAGTAAGAAGCTAGATGTGGTGCACTTTACAATTTTCGGGTCATCAGTTTACTATCATGTTACCAAAGATGCATGGAAAAATCTAGAACCAACAATTTTGTTGGGCATATTTTTGGGGTAAACTAATACATCACACAACTATGGGGTGTACCTGAAATCTCATAGGATGACACTTGTTCATAGATATGTGAAATTCGAATAGGAAAGGCCATGTGAATTTCATTTAGAGGGAACTTTAGATACATGAAGTTGAGGAGATATTAACTCCAAATGAAGAACCTCAAGATGTGGATCAACCACAAGAATAATAACAGGGAGTGGGAACACCCACTCATGCAGAGACAACTAGAGACAGAAGGAATCACACCAAAGAGGTTGAAAGGTTGATGCACGATGCTAGAGAGAATTTGGGAGCACCCACATTAATACCAAGGAAGAGAAGGTCCCTAGATAGATACACTGGCTACATGGCTCTCATGAGAAAGTGTGTAGATAGTGATACATCCTCATTCGAGGAAGTATGAAAACAACTTGTATGGGTTTATTCCATGGTTGAGAAGTATGAATCCATTATAAAAAAAAGCATGGGAATTTTTCACAAGACTAGAGGACAAGTCAGTTGTAGGATCTAGGTGGATCTACAAGGTGAAGAAAGAAACATATGGGAGTGTGGAGAAACACAAGGCCATATTTTTGTCCACGGGTTTCTCTAAGGTAGATGGAGTAGATTATGAGGATACCTTTACTCAAGTAGCAAGGTACTCTTCAATCAGATCAATACTTTCACTTTTAGTGCAGATGGGATAAAAAATAAATAGATGAAGATGTATCTAAAGTCAACTTTCCTCAAAAGAGTGATTGGGGAAGAGGTGTACATAGAGGAATCAGATGGATTTGAGACCTTTGACAGAGAGTTGCATATGTGCATACTAAAGAGAGCATTGTATGAACTAAATCAAGCACCCCATGCTTGGTACGCTAGGATCAACAACTATTTCACCAGGTTGGGCTTCACGAAAAGTGAATCATATGCGAACCTTTACCATATTGTGGTTGAAGGTAAATTATTTGTTATAGTATTATATGTTGATTATTTAATCCTCACAGGTGATGAGAAGCTCATCAATTCTTTCGAAGAGTATATTGCAAGAGAATTTGACATGAAATACATGGGGCTCTTGCATTATTATCTTGGTTTGGAAATTTGGCAAAGATATGGGGAAGTATTTGTCTCTCAGGGAAAGTATTCCAACAATATACAAAAGAAGTTTCACATGGAGAGAAAAAAACCATGGAGACTCCTCTAACATGGAATTTGAAGAAGGTATATGTTACTTGAGGTGAAGTTGTATAAGGTACCATTTACAAGAAGCTTATGGGTTCACTCATGTAATTGGTGAACACATGGTCGAATATGTGTTATGTGATTAACCGACTTAGTCAAGCAATGGGTAAGTAAACCAAGGTTTATTGGAAGGTAGCCAAACATGTGTTGAGATACCTCAAAGCCACCGCTTAGTTTGGTCTTTGGTACATATGGACAGAGGGAGTGAAGCTTCAAGGCTTCACAGATGTATATTGGGTAGGGAGTCTATCTAACATGAAAACAACATCAGGGAGAATCTTCAGTATTGGGTCAACAAAAATTTTCGGGTACAATAGGAACCAAAGATCAGTTGCAATCAGTTTAGTAGAAGAATAGTACATGGTTGTTAGTCAACCATATTATGAGGCTATT
The DNA here is from genome assembly GCA_034641835.2 of Pinus albicaulis. Classification (NCBI taxonomy): domain Eukaryota; kingdom Viridiplantae; phylum Streptophyta; class Pinopsida; order Pinales; family Pinaceae; genus Pinus; species Pinus albicaulis. The sequence continues at coordinate 577,039,622 of CM076578.1, read as the reverse complement.
TGGATGAGGAAGATCCTTTTTGGGTTGTTTGGTAAAAATATGGATCCTATGGTGATTTATTGTGATAACGAGAGTTGGATCAAACTCTCAGTTAATCTAGTTTTTCATGCTAGGTCCAAGAATATCGACATCATGTATCACCATCTCAGAGATTGTGTAGAGATGGATTATGCTATTAGAGTGCATTCCTACATAGGAACTAAATGAAGAAATCTTGACAAAGGAACTATCAAGAAGAAAATTGATTTCTATAAGGCAAGATTAGGGTATTAGACAATCCCTTTCTTGTTGAGAGGTAGTATTGAAAATGGCACCAAGTAAGGATTCTAATTTATTTTTACCTTGAATTAAATTAGAATAAAATTGTAATTCCACATCACATGATGTCTTATATGATTTAACTAATTTAGGATGACTTAGTTGGTTTGGTTAATTTGATTTGAGGGTCAAACTAGATGCATTTAGAGTGTCTCCTACATTATAAGAGCCTTGGTTCATTTTGTTTTGAGCTGTAATTAATTAACTCAAATTATTTAAGTTAAATTCAGTTAAAATAGTTCTAATTGATGGACAAGAAAGCAGGAGGTTAGACAGTGGGGTGTCACTTATTGTGTTCAACCAGTTAACTGATAATTCTCTCGTAAATAATGCATGCATGTCAGTTCTGAGAAAGACGTATTTGAGATTTGAGTTCAAGGGAAGTGTACTCTTAGTTGTATAATTATCTAAATTGTACAGGTGGTGCATGCATTTAGAGGAAGGCCCCTAATGGATTGTGCAGTATGGATTGGGAATTTCCCTAATTAATATGGCCTGATTACCAAAGGAAACTGCGCAAGGAAATGGCGATCTGGGAGGGAAAAAAATTGGTTAAGTATTGAACCAAGATTATCTTGGAATCATTGAGACACATAGAAATAGTGCATAGGTTTCTCAGCTTGGATAAACGCATTGTAATCTTCTCATATTCTTTAACTTATGCTATATATTTATGTTGTGCGATTGAAATTCTTTCCCTTTCATGTTTTGTGATTTCAATATGTAAATGGGTTTTTGCAACTGGTATAGTAAGTTCAAGTATAAAGTTTTAGAATATTACAATTATCAATTGAATCTACATAGATTTTTTTTATTTTTTTTTTAGCTGAAACGGATAGTGTTTTTATTTATTGATGAGGTTAGACTGGGCTGGAGCCAAAGCAGCCTTCATTACATTTATTCTTCCTGTTCCTATTACAATTTCTATCTCTTGTCATGGGATACATATTTGGACTGGCGCTTTGTTGTTTTTGCTGAGTTATCCCTGAGCTAGTGTGCAGCCTTGGTTGGCATATTTGTCAGCTTGCTTGTTCGATTCTCTAAGAATATGATAGCATTTGAAGGTGGTAAACTCTTGTATTATAATCCAAAGCCTTTGGAGGTTCTTGTTTAGGACAGCATCGTTGAACTTGCTTTCCATGTGTATTTTTTTAATCAATATTTCAGAGTCTCTGAATGCTTGGATTTCTCTGATTCCTCTTTCTTTGGCGATTTGACAGGCTTTTATCAAGCTCAGGATTTTGGCTTGATTGTTGGTCCGTTGTCCTAGCCCCAAATGTATGTCTCTTTTGAAGATCCGTCCTGAGAGAGAATGAGGCCTCCAGCGGCTGCTGTACTGAGATTTCCTTTAGATGCTCCGTCAAAGAAGATCGTCGTTATTCATTGTTTTCGCCACCAAATCTGAAAATATTCATCTTTTCCTCTTAATCTCCATTCTGGGTTTTGTTGGGGTCTCACTGCACTTTGATTTCTGTTTCGAAATACAAAAGTCCCAAGCCATTTCCTTTCAATAGATAGTAGTGTGGATTCTTCTTTTAGCTGTTGGTTGCTCAAGGTTTCAAGGAGTAGGCCTTTTTCTTTGGCTGCTACTGTGGTCGGATTCCATCTTACATTATTAAAAATCTATTCATTCCTAGCTAACCACAATTTCCAGCACACGTACTTTGGGATAGTGATCCATACCCTGGCCCATAGTGACTTGCTGTTGATGCTCAAGGGGTAGCGGTCTTTCCATGTCGTGAAGAGTTCAGTTATTGTCAAATTTGCTGGAGTCGCGTTGTTCAGTCCATGGAGGATGAGCTCCCATACTTCAGCTGAAAAAGGGCATGCTACAAATAGATGGTCGATTGTTTCATTGTTATGTTTGCAAAGAGCACATCTATGCGGCCCTATTATATTTCTCTTCAAAAGGTTTTCTCCTGTTAGTATTTTCCTCTGCATAACTGTCCAGAAAAAAAAAAATATTTTTGGGAGCGCCATCACATCCCACACCTGCATCGAGAAGGCTGGAGATTGCATACTGTTGTGCTGGCTTTGTTGTGCATCAAATCCCTTTGCAGAGGTGTATTTTTCTGAGGACCCCCATCCCCAGATGTCCGCCACGTTCTGATGCATAGGGGCTGCATCTTTCTGATCGGCTTTGAGTCGGTTTGTTTGCTGGATTAAATTTCTTGGAATGTCGTTAAGCCTCCACGCCTGCCAGATGCCCTGTTCATCCCACTCCGAGATCTCTGAAAGTCATTTTATGCCTCTTTCTTTTAGCAGATTGCGCAGATTAGGGTACTCTGTCTTGAGTTTGAACGGATCGTTCCCCATTATTCTGTCGTTCCAGAGCTTAACCTTTCTTCCACTTCCAGGTATTCGATATAGATTTTTGCTGAAGACTGGTATGCTCCTTTTGCACAGCTCCCATAGTTGGGTTCCACGTTTTCTGACTACGCTTTCCAGATGTCTTAGCGATGCTCCAGGCAGGTATTTGTATCTAAGCGTTCTGTAGGCTGGGTGATTAGGGTTGATGAACATGTGCCAGAGTATCTTGCAGCCAAGGGCTATATTCACTTGCTCAGGATCTTTGATTTGCAGCCCTCCATCTCTGAGTGGTCATTTTACAGTTTCCCATTTCACCAAGTGGAGTTTTCGCTGATTTCCCCTGCCTCCATGCCATAAGAAATCTATCAGGAGCTTGTTTAACTGCCCTGTGATTGATTTTGGGGCCAGCAAGAACGAGGCCTGGTAAATTGGGAGAGCAGTGAGCACTGTTTTTATCAGTATAAGTTTGCCTCTGTGGGTGAGCCACTGCCCACCCCAAAATTCGATTTTTGACTTGATTTTTCTCAAGACTTCCTCCCACAGCACGCACCTGTTTATGCCCAGGGTGAGTGGCAACCCAAGGTAATTAACTTTGTCCCATTTTGAATGACCTTTGAACCCCAATATACTTGCTACTTTCTGAATTTCTTCTTCTTCAACGTTCCAACTGTAAATTGCACTTTTTCGTTCATTTATCAAGGCCTCTGAGACTTTGCAATATGCTTGTAATGTGGACTTGTACGCCTTGGCTATTCTGTAGGAAGCCCCGCCCAGCATAAGTGAATCGTCAGCAAAAAGGGCGTGATTGATAGGCTCCAGTTCTTTCCTTATTCGCAGACCTGGAGCATTTCCATTTCTTTTGTCCAGCTCAAGCTTTCTGCTCAATGTGTCCACCAGAAGTATATATAGATAGGGAGAGAGGGGGCATCCTTGCCTTAGACCTCTCATGGCTTGAAAAAAGCTGGTTTGCCTCCCATTTACCATTGGGGCTATCCAAGGCCTACTGGTGCATGCTTTTATCAATTCTACGAACTCTTCCGAGAAACCAAAATTTCAGAGAACTTTATAAAGGAATGACAAGTTGACTCTGTCGAATGCATTGGCCATGTCAAGCTTGACCAGCATTCCTTTCTATTTTCTTGTGTTGCTAGAATGTATAGTTTCCTAAACTTGGATGACGTTATCCAAGATGTGTCTTCCTTTGACGAAACCTCCTTGTGAGGGAGAGATGAGGTTGCCTAGCAGAGGTTTCATTCTGTTAGCGATGATCTTTGCTATTATTTTGTATGATGCATTACATAATGAAATAGGCCTGAACCTTTCAAAAGTTTCTGGATTGGTTTCTTTCGGTATTAATGCTAGGAAGGTTGAGTTTTTGCTGCCTCCCATCTTTTATTTCTGCAAAAAACCTCTGATCATTCTAATTAAATCTGCTTTTATTATTTCCCAGCATATTCTATAAAAGTGGATTGTGAATCCATTTGGCCTGGGCGCTTTGTCGGGTTCCATGGCCCAGATTATTTTGCTGATTTCTTCCTCAGTGACCTGCTTCAAGAGAGCTATATTATCCTCCTTGGATACCAATGATGGGATGTTTTTGAGGAACTCTTCATTTTCTTCTTTGTTGCCTTCATTTCCTTTACTATACAGATTTTGGAAGTGTGTGCTTGCAGCTTCGTTAATTTGATCTATTCCCTTGCAAAGTGTCCCATTAGAGGTTGAAATTTCAGAAATGTGGTTTCGAGAGAGGCGTGCTCTACATTGCCGATGGAAGTAAGAGGTGTTTCTATCCCCGGATTCCAACCATAGACTCCGAGACTTTAATCTCCAGTAGTCTTCTTCTATCCTAAATGAGCGGAAGGTGTTGCATTGGGCTTCCTGCTCTTTATCCAGCTCTGCTGTTGTTATGTCTACAGAGTCCATTTCTCTTTTCAGATTTCCCAATTGTTGAACTGCTTCCTTTCTTTGGCTGCTGGGTGTGCATGTAGGAATCTTGCTCCATTCTTTCAAAGCCTTCTTGGTATGCTTTAACCTTTTTTCCCATACATAGCTAGGAGAGCCTATGACTGAAAGTGACCAAGCTTTTCTGACTATCTCTTGAAATCCACTTCTTTCTCTCCAAAGCGGGCTGAATCTGAATGGGATTGGGCCCAAATTCTCTTCCTCCTCCATCGAGAGAAGGATGGGTTTATGGTCAGAGGTAAGTTTTGGGAGGATATCTGAGGAGATGATCCTTCTTTCCAGGAGTAAAGTGCTTTGTACTAGGAATCTGTCAAGTCTTGCTGAGATATGATCTGCACCTATCCTGCTATTTGTCCAAGTGAATAGCCCTTTCTTTGGTTTGATATACAGTAGTTCCCATTGTAGAATTATGTCTTCTACCACGTGTAGCATTTTATCCCTGCTACTTCTGCCACCTCTTTTTTCTTTTCCTTTCATCACTATGTTGAGATCTTTGGCTATGATTATGTTGTTTGGTGATTTAAGTTCCAAAAATTCATTTAAATTTTGCCAACAATTTTTTTTTTCTGCATAGGTTACCAGAACATAAAGATTGAATAAGGCGATAGTTAACTTACTTGCTATGTGCTTCAGTTCAGTGAAGATCCAGTGTTGAGTGGTGTGTGTGTTGACTAGCTTGAATTGGTCCTCCTTCCATAGGGTGGCTATTCCACCTGCAGAGCCCCTTGCGCTCACAGTTTTTCCTGAATTATTTTGCCATTTCTTTTTGCTGATTTCTAGAAGAGTATCCCCTTCAATTTTTGTCTCTTAGAGTAATAGGATCTCTGCTGGTTCCGTTTTCATAAGATCTTTGACTGCTTCAACTTTTGATGGGTTCCCCAATCCTCTGCAGTTCCAAGAGACGATTCTCATTACTTACTATTGGGAGTGGTGCTTATTCCTCCTTTTGGAGGCCTTGTTCTTGTGCTTCTTCCGATTGACATTTCTATTGTGGCCTGGCTTCCTTGAGTTTTTTGTCTCTCTGTCTCTTCCTCCCTTGCTTCTCTGCGCGACTTCCTTCCTGCTCTTTTAGCAGGCCTCTCCAAGGTCTCTTCCTCTAAGGAGCTGAGTGGATCTATGATTTTCTTCCTAGCTATATCTGCGTATGAGGGATAAGTGGTAATTTCTGGAGTTGCTGCCTGTTTCCCTTCTGCCTCTTTGCTTTTACCACTGGGGGAAGTCTGGTCTTGTTCCATGATGTCGTTGTTCGGCTCTTCTGTTTCTACTTCCTTGTTAGGATCTATGATCTGTATTCCTACTGTTGATGTGGGATTGGAGGTCCCAGATCCAGGATCCTGGAGATCTTGCGAGATTTTGTTTTCTTTTGCATTGCTCTTGCCTCTATTTTTTGTTGATCCTGCTTTTTGCACTTTTGTCCATTGTTCCACTTTTGCATTATCCTGTTCCTCTGTGGTATTTTTTTTGCAATATCTCACAAAGTGGCCGTAGCCATGATAGTACCGGCATTTGAATGGTAACTTCTCATAGTCTAGCTCCTGGATATGCGTCCAGTCTGCGACAGTTAATTTTATCGCTTCCGGGAGCCCTACTTCTAGATCTACTTCTATGCAGATCCGTGCGCAGGAGTATTGATCTTTCCTCACTGCTTGATCTACGTACTTTCCCAATGATTTGCCTATAGTTTGCAGTGATTTTTGGTTCCAAAAATGTAGCGGAAGATGGGGGAGATGGACCCAAACTGGAACAACCGACGGCACATCCTGAGCCGGGTCGAAATCAGGGGTCCATTTGTTTAGGTACAATCTTTGTGGCCCCATGAAGTATGGTCCGCTACGGAAAATGAGGTTTTTTTCTTCTACACTTTCGAATACAAAGACAAAGTAGCCTTTTCCAACGAAATGGCTTTTGATCCCTTCGGAGATTAGCGGAGACCAGTTCCTTTGCACCCGTTCCTCTACTACTTTAGGTGAAGGCCAGAGGCCTGTAAATTGACCAATTAGCCCTCTGTCTGCAAGATTGAGGGCTGATCTGCAAGTCTCTTTGACAGGTAGCTCGACTGAAGGCATGCAATCCAGTTTTTTAACAAATTTCTGCTGCATCTCTATCAGCTTTCGTTTATTTGCTCCTGCAGTTATTTTTTTGAATGCCACGAGATCTGGCATGGGGGGAATGGTCTCAGCACCCCCTCCGGAAGCCATGGTTGCTTGCATGCAGACTCTGCCAACGCATGTAGCAGTTTTAAGTGCATGCAGTAGATGAATTTCCAACGGTCAATTCGGATCAAAGCTCTCTCGATTTTTTGTCATTTTAAATGCTGGAGATCTAACAAGTCTGAATTGATATTCGATGTCTGTCGATTTGTGATTCAACGCTGGATGTGACTGATTCTTTCTCAGAGCCGAGTCAACCTTTGCATGGAGCTATTGCCTCATATATTTCATGTCTGAACCTTGAATCTACATAGATTTTATAAAACATTAAATGAGACGAAAATAAAACAGAAATAGAAATCAACCATTAAAAAAAAAAAAAAAGAGAAGGAAAAAATTGACACAAACTAATATAAAAAAAACATTATTGTTAAATAAAAAACCATATTAATCAATGCAATTCATTACTTCATACGTATTTTACACATAATTGAGTTGTTCTTATTGCTTTTAGAAATCATGCTCAATGATATTTAGTATATTTTTAAATTTTATGATATTGGTTATGTTCTTATTTAAAAATTGGAAGAGTAGCCATGATACTAAAAATACATACAAAAAACAATATTTTATATTGCATTGAATCACTCAATTACATCATGTATTTATTGTATTAATGAGATCCAATCATTTCTAAAATTAGGGATTGTTGTTGAGAAAATATCTCGACTATCCAATCCACTCAACAAACTAATCTTACCTATTTTCTAAAGTAATTATTATTCCAATTTCCCCCGCTTAATGCTTACATTATTACATAAGCCACAAATTACATATAAATCATATCAGTCTAATACAGTGAAAATTTTAAGGCTGGAAATTTATCTCAAAGTTTAGAAACCTTGGCGAATATTACTAATCCCTAATGTTAAAACTATAAGATATTTGGTGATATACTTGTAAAAATATTCAAATTTATAATGATTTTTTGTATAGTCTCTATAAAATTTGGCAATATTTAAGGTAAAATAATTGCATACTATAAAAATTTGATGAATATTTAAAAAAAAAATGGAAATCAGTGAATCTGTTTTTTGGAAAAAATATGGAAAATTAGCCCACTTACGAATATTAGCCTCTAAAATTTTCCCTGGTCTAAAATGGTCGTCATCAGCAATTACGTTGACTCTCAAATCTTGCAGACACTATTATTTTTTCACCACCAGAAAATCTACCACATGATCTCCATTTGAAGCAAACCCGCCTCTGACCATTGTTGAGAAGCTTTGCAGAATTTACATTTCTTACCTACCCCGAAGAATAGCTAAGATATTTAATATCTATATGGACAAACTTCCATCTTGGTACTGTGCACTGAAATACACACTTCCAGTTATATAGGTAACCCATCTAAGTATAGATCTTATCCAACAAGAAATTATGAAACTGACCTTTCTTCACACGCATGGACATTTACAACATATGAGGAAAACCTGTCACTAATGTTCTTGAAGCATAAAAGCACGATAAGACCCATTAAAATATTAAAAACTCGACATAACCAAGTTAATGATGTGTTCTCTCCGCACTAAAGAATATTGAAAACCATTAAATTAACTCTCTTTATCTGCTTAACATTTGGTTCTATGTAATATACATTTATAGACAAATCTAAATATAACATACTATCACAAAATATCAATTCTAAAATTTTGACTTGACCATGCATGAAACAATACTCACATTATTCCCTTTCTCATTCCAAGAGGAAGTCAAATCGATTTATTATAGACCTTCAAAATTATATTCACTTCTTTCTTCATGCAATCATCCATGTTTATTGTGCATGTGGGATTTTCCATAGCATTGACCAGATATGCAGGAACTCTTCCTTTGTGGGTTGTAAACCTGAACAAAATTTGACTGGAAACCTAAATGACACTTGAGGACGAAATGGCACAGCCTTTGTAATATGGGATCCCTGAAAGAATTTAAACTCCTAAAGAACCAAACAACATCATAATATAGTGCCAAAATGACAGAATCAAATCTTATCTCCTTTCCATTGATGAAATTTAGGGTCGGGATGGGTAATAAAATCCAATCTTGGTAAAATATTTCTATGATAGCAGGACCCGCGTCTGTCAACTGAGACAGAGATACAATGCCATTTTTAACAATTTCAGCACATACTTCACCTGATATTGAGACGATTGCGCAACCCTTTCAAAAAACATCCCTATGAGTAACGTACATGTTTCTGAGATGGGTGTAGGAGAGTTGTGTAAGGTTATTGTTACGAATTTGGTGACAAATTTGTTACCCCAATACATAGTAGCATACCTTGATTCTACACAACACAAGTATGAATTGTTCAATGCAGAATCTTAATGTGGAATTCAATGCATACTTATGTTGGAACTGTATCAACTGACGACTTTATCAATTAGTCAATCCATGCATGAAAGCACAAATCGTTCCTTACAATAATTTTTTTTTTGAGTCAACATCGATATCGTGGTGTTCTTTGTCGGATCAGATTGGATGGTCAAAGTGGTGTTGTGTGAACGTGATACAGGAGATCGTGTCCTCATCTCTATTGCAACTCTCCTTGAACCATTTACACCTGGGTTAAAACAAATTAAGAAGTCCGGAATTTGAATTCCTCTATGGTTTCAAATATGCTATCTACAAATTGAGTCAAACCAAACACATGGGGAAATAAAAATTACACACAAAAATAATTCTCACGCGCCTACATATTTACAGGAATCAAGTATCATAACTCTCACAACATCATATGCCATATGTTGAGGGAGTCAGGCCCATATGGGCTAAGATACTAATTTAAAAATTGGATGAGAATCCACAATATTAAAAAATACACACAAAATATTATATTTTCTATGTAACACCCTCCTCCCACATCTACCTAAGTAACCGAAAAACCAGTGTTAACATGAGATGAGCAGCTACTATGATATAATTCAACCTCCTAGGTGACCTTAAGAAAGTGGAATCGACGGAAACACATCACACATGCCTTCCACATCAACAATAAAACACCCATCATTCATCCCAACCACTCAGGTAACAATCCCCTGGGTCCCAATGACTTTTTAAACCATTAAAGCCTCAGAATATCCCTTGATATGGAAGAGGGCATATCTCAGAGGCCTAGATGCTCCCACAACACAGGCATGCATGCATCGAATGAAATTTTTCCTCAGACCTGTGCCAGCATCCCAGGGATTTGAGCCACTTTTTTAGGCCCAAACCCTAGGTCACTACCCAGAACACCATGACACTTTCAAAAATGAAATATAACAGTGGAATAATGATGCAAAATAAAACACTTAAACAAGGACTTGACTAGACCCCTACTAGCCATGAGAGGAATTTTGTCAAACATGTCACAAATATATAATCTACAGGTTTAAATAAAAGAGCTAAGCATAGGGGTATCATATTTATCTGAGAATCGCTAAGAAGCATTGTTGCCTCATCACATTAACTGCATTACCATATAATTGGGTATAGATACATTGTTCATTTATTTACAAATCAAAACATGGTGAGAACCATACATCATTACCATCATAAAACACATTCATAACCAACATATAAACAATAGAAATGATGAGCACATAACAACCATATAAGCCACATAATAAAATCATATTTACCCATCAATACAAAAGGGAAGAGCTCTTAGTTCCATAAGAAAAATAAAATCAATTCTGGGTCTTCCACATTCCACACGACCATAGACACCCATGTGCCATATTATAATCATGAATGTGGGATCTAATAAAACAAATCAATCAAAACAAAACCAGGGCTTTCAGATTCAAACCATCTAAACCCTCAACCAACAATTCCACTGCATGGCCGAACATCACAACCACCACCAGATTGGTATGCACGCCAGTTTTCCAATGCTCCAGATCGTTTGTTACAACCAAGAATTCCAGGACTAGTAACTCAACCCACAACTATTTTCAGACTTCTAGAGCATTTTTCCAACCGAGGCTTCCAAGACTAGTAACTCAACCCACCAAGGGATTCCAGTGCGTTTGTCCAACCAGGGCTTCCAGAACTTGTAACCCAACCAAATTTTTTACAGGGTTTATAGAGATTTTTTCCAACCAAGGCTTCCAAGAACTAATAACTCAACCCACATCCACAATCATATGAGAACCAACAAAAAAACAAGCAACGAAATGGACCCACAACACCATGACTATCTAGGAAATGGCAAGGCTAGGAAAATCCATCGTCAATCCAGGAAATCTTGGCCAATGACAAATAATGACCAAGAAACCACATGCATATTCCATGCATGCCAAAACTAGTTAGGGAAACATACATGCAACTCAATACATGTAAACAAAATTTTATGTAGCTACTGATCCTGATGTACTCTTGCACTTTCCTACTCTTCCTTTTCCTTCTTGCTCCAAAAATTCAAGTATGCCACACTCTCCAAGAGTGCCCCAATAACTCTAAGTACCCAAGAGTATGAGAGAGAGAGAGAGAGAGAAAATAATGAGAGCTCCAAAACTACACTCGCAAAAAGCCATGAACTGATCCTCATAAGCCTTTTTATTAGTAAGGTCTCTATTTTCTTCATTTTCCTTCATTTTTCTTCTCACATGCAACCTCTGACCTTTCACCTCCCTTTTATCCTATTTTCCATAATTTTCATAAATAATTATTAATAAATGTCACTTTTCCTTTCCAAAGCCTTAACCATTTTCTTTGCCAATTTCCATAGCCATATTAAACCATCTGAACACTCGCACTAGGATGTTTTTCCCAACATTCAGCTTGGAATATGTGTCCCATGACCTTGGTTATTACATTGTCTCAATTAACTTTTATTACATGGAATTTTCACCATGATTGTTATATTCTATCACACTTAATCACTAAATTACATTATGTATTTATTGTATTGACGAGATTCAATAGTTTCTAAACTTAAGGATAATTGTTCTTAATATATCTCAACTTTCCAATCCACTCAACAAAATAATCTTACCTATTTTGTAAAATAAGCATTTTTCCAAGTAATTTTTTTTATTTTTATTTTGCACAATCAATTTTTATAACAAATTTTCTTATATTTTAATTATTCTATTTAAAAAGTTTAAATTATAGCTATATAAAATATAAAATACTCCAGTACTAGTAACTCATTCAAGGAAGTATGAAAACAACTTGTATGGGTTGATTCCATGGTTGAGGAGTATGACTCCATTATAAAAAAAAAATGCATGGGAAGTTTTCCCAAGACTAGAGAACAAGTCAGTTGTAGGATATAGGTGGATCTACAAGGTGAAGCAAGAAACATATGGGAATGTGGAGAAACATAAGGCCATATTTGTGTCCACATGTTTCTCTAAGGTAGATGGAGTAGATTACGAGGAGAACTTTACTCAAGTAGCAAGGTACTCTTCAATTAGATCAATACTTTCACTTTTAGTGTAGATGGGATTGAAAATAAATCAAATGTATTTAAAGTAAACTTTCCTCAAAAGAGTGATTGGGGAAGAGGTGTACACAGAGGAGTCAGATGGATATGAGACCTTTGACAGAGATTCGCATGTGTGCATACTAAAGAGAGCATTGTATGAACTAAATCAAGCACCCCATGCTTGGTACACTAGGATCAACAAAAATTTCACTAGGTTGGGCTTCACTAAACGTGAATCATATGAGAACCTTTACCATATTGTGGTTGAAGGTAAATTATTTGTTATAGTATTATATGTTGATTATTTAATCCTCACAGGTGATGAGAAGCTCATAAATTCTTTCAAAGAGGATATTGCAAGTGAATTTGAGATGACATACATGGAGCTCTTGCATTATTACCTGGGTTTGGAAATTTGGCAAAGATATGGGGAACTGTTTGTCTCTCAGGGAAAGTATTCCAATGATATACAAAAGAAGTTTCACATGGAGAGAAAAAAAACCATGGAGACTCCTCTAGCATGGAATTTGAGGAAGGTATATGTTGCTTGAGGTGAAGTTGTATAAGCTACCATTTACAGGAAGCTTATGGGTTCACTCATGTAATTTGTGAACACATGGTCGAATATGTGTTATGTGATTAACTGACTTAGTCAAGCAATGGTTAAGTAAACGAATATTTATTGGAAGGTAGCCAAACATGTGTTGAGATACCTCAAAGCCAACACTTAGTTTGGTCTTTGGTACACATGGACAGATGAAGTGAAGCTTCAAGGTTTCACAGATGTAGATCAGGTAGGTATTCTATCTGACATGAAGACAACATCAGGGGGAATCTTCAGTATTAGGTCAACAAGAATTTCTAGGTACAACAGGAAGTAAATATCAGCTGCACTCAGTTTAGTAGAAGCATAGTACATGGTTGTTATTCAACCATATTATGAGACTATTTGGATGAGGAAGATCCGTGTTGTGTTGTTTGGTAAAAACACGGATCCAGCGGTGATTTATTGTGATAACGAGAGTTGGATCAAACTCTCAGTTAATCTAGTTTTTCATGCTGGGTCCAAGAATATCGACATCCTGTATCACCATCTCAGAGATTGTGTAGAGGTGGATTATGCTATTAGAGTGAATTCCTACATAGGAACTAAATGAAGACATCTTGACAAAGGAACTTTCAAGAAGAAAAATTGATTTCTATAGAGGTAGGATTAGGGTATTAAAGACAATCCCTTTCTTATTGAGAAGTAGTATGGAAAATGGCACCAATAAAGGATTCTAATTTATTTTTACTTTGAATTAAATTAGAATAAAATTGTAATTCCACATCACGTGATCTCTTATATGATTTAACTAATTTAGGATGACTTAGTTGGTTGGGTTAATTTTATTTGAGGGTCAAAATAGATGCATGTAGAGTGTCTCCTACATTATAAGAGCCCTGGTTCATTTTATTTTGAGTTGTAATAAATTAGCTCAAATTATTTAAGTTAAATTCATTTAAAATAGTTCTAATTGATGGACAAGAAAGTAGGAGGTTAGACAATGGGGTGTCATTTCATGTGTTCAACCAGTTAACTGATATTTCTCTCCTAAATAACACATGCATGTCAGTTCTGAGAAAGACCTATTTGAGATTGGAGTTCATGGGAAGTGTACTATTAATTCTATAATTATCCGAATTGTATAGGTGGCGCATGCATTTAGACGAAGGCCCCTAATGGATTGTGTAGTATGGATTGAGAATTTCCCTAATTAATAGGGCCTGATTACCGAAGGAAACTGTGCAAGGAAATGGCGATCTGGGAGGGAAGAAAATTGGTTAAGTATTGAACCAAGATTATCTAGGAATCATTGAGACACATACAAATAGTGCATAGGTTTCTCAGCTTTGATAAAATAATTGTAATCTTCTCATATTCTTTGAATTATGCTATATATTTATGTTGTGCGATTGAAATTCTTTCCCTTTCATGTTTTGTGATTTCAATATGTAAATGGGTTTCTGCAACTGGTAAAGTAATTACAAGTATAATGTTTTAGAATATTACAATTATCAATTGAATCTACATAGATTTTATAAAAAAGTTAAATAATATTAAAATAAAACATGAAATAGAAATCAACCATTAATAAAAAATAAAAATAAAAAAATAGAAGGAAAAAATTGACACAACCTGATATATTAAAAAAAAAAAAAAATATTGCTAAATAAAAAACCATATTAATCAATGCAATACATTGCTTCATACACTAAGTTTTAAGATCGGCCAATTATATTTCAAATTAAATGGTTAGTAAAGAATTTTTTTTTAATAAGAGTAATAGTTTTCTTAACAAGTTATACGCGTCTTATACATAATTGAGTTGTTCTTATTGCTTTTAGAAATCATGCTCAATGATATTTAGTATATTTTTAAATTTTATGATATTGGTTATGTTCTTATTTAAAAATTGGAAGAGTGGCCATGATACTCAGAAATACAGAAAAAAAAAAAAAAAAAAAAAAAAAAAAAAAAAAACTATATTTTATATTGCATTGAATCGCTCAATTACATCGTGTATTTATTGTATTAATGAGATCCAATCATTTCTAAAATGAGGGATTGTTGTTGAGAAAATATCTCAATTGTCCAATCCACTCAACAAAATAATCTTACTTATTTTCTAAAGTAAGCATTATTCCAAGTTTCCCCCTTAATGCTTACATTATTACAAAATCCATAAATTACATATAAATCATATTAGTCTAATACAGTGAAAATTTTAAGGCTGGAAATTTATCTCAAAGTTTAGAAACCTTGGCAGATATTACTAATCCCTAATGTGAAAAATATAAAATATTTGGTGATATACTTGTAAAAATATTCAAATTTATAATGATTTTCTGTATATTCACTATAAAATTTGGCAATCTTTAAGGTAAAATAATTGCATACTATAAAAATTTGGCGAATATTTCTTAGAAAAATGGAAATCAGTGAATCTCGTTTTTGGAAAAAGTATGGAAAATTAGCCCACCTATGAATATTAGCCTCTAAAATTTTCCCTGGTCTAATATGGTCTTCATCTACAATTACGTTCAATCTCGGATCTTGCAGACACTGTTATTTTTTCACCACCTGAAAATCTACCACCTGATTTCCATTTGAAGCATACCCGCCTCTAAACATCGTTGAGAAGCTTTGCAGAATTTACATTTCTTACCTACCCCAAAGAATAGCTAAGATATTTAATATCTATATGGACAAATTTACATCTTGGTATTGTGCACTGAAATACATACTTCCAGTTATATAGGTACCCCATCTAATTACATATCTTATCCAATAGGAAATTACGCAACTGACCATTCTTCACATGCATGGACATTCACATACATATGAGGAAAACCTGTCACTAATGTTCTTGAAGCATCAAAGAAGGATAGGACACATTAACATATTAAAAAATTGACATAACCAAGTTAATGATGTGTTCTCTCCGCACTAAAGAACATTGAAAACCATTAAATTAACTCTACTTATCTGCTTAACAGTTGGTTCTATGTAATATACATTTATAGAAAAATCTAAATATAACATACTATCACAAAATATTAATTCTAAAATTTTGACTTGACCATGCATGAAGGAATACTCATATTATTCCCTTTCTCATTCCAAGAGGAAGTCAAATCCATTTATTATAGAACTTCAAATTTATATTCACTTCTTTCTTCATGCAATCATCCATGTTTATTGTGCATGTGGTATTTTCCATAGCGTTGATCAGATATGCAAGAACTCTTCCTTTGTGGGTTGTAAACCTGAACAAAATTTGACTGGAAAGCTGAATGACACTTGAGGACGAAATGGCATAGCCTCTGTAATATGGGATCCCTGATAGAATTGCAACTCCTAAAGAACCAAACTACATCATAATATAGTTCTTAAATGACCGAATCAAACCAAATATCCTTGCCATTGATGAAATCTAGGGTCGCGATGGGTAATAAAATCCAATCTTGGTAAAATATTTCTATGACAGCAGGACCTGCGTCTATCAACTGACACAGAGCTACAATGCCATTTTTAACAATTTCAGCACATACTTCGCCTGATATTGAGATGATTGAGCAAAATTTTCACAAAACATCCCTATGAGTAACGTACATGTCTCTGAGATAGGTGTAGGAGAGTTGTGTAAGTTTCTTGTTACAAACTTGGTGACAAATTTGTTACCCCAATACATAGTAGCATACCCTTCTTCTACACAACACAAGTATGCATAGTTCAATGCAGACTCTTAATGTGGAATTCAATGCATACTTATGTTGGAACTTTATCAATTGAAGACTTTATCAGTTAATCAACTCATGCATGAAAGCACAAATTGTTGCCTACAGTAATTTTTTTTTTGAGTCAACCTCAATATCATGGTGTTCTTCGTCAGATCAGATTGGATGGTCAATGTGGTGTTGCGTGAATGTGATACAGGATATCGTGTCCTCGTCTCTATTGCAACTCTCCTTGATCCATTTACACTTGTGTTAAAACGAATTAAGAAGTCCAGAATTTGAATTCCTCTATGGTTTCAAATATGATATCTGTAAATTAAGGAGTCAAACCAAACACATGGGGAAATCAAAATTACACACAAAACAATTCTCACTCACCTACATATTTACAGGAATGAAGTATCATAATTCTCAGAAAATCATACACCATATGTTGAGGGAGTCGGGCCCATATGGGCTAAGATACTAATTTAAAAATTGGATGAGAATCCATGATATTAAAAAATACACACAAAATATTATATTTTCTATGTAACACCCTCCTCCCACATCTACCTAAGTAACCGGCAAACTAGTGTTAACATGAGATGAGTGGCTACTCCTAGGTGACCTTAAGAAAGTGGAATTGACATAAACACATCACACATGCCTTCCACATCAACAATAAAAATCCCATGAGCCATCCCAACCACTCAGGTAATAAGCCCCTGGGTCTCAATGACTTTTTAGAACATTAAAGCCTTAGAATATCCCTTGATATGGAAGAGGGTGCATCTCAGAGGCTATAGATGCTCCCATAGCACGGGCTTGCATGCATCCATTGACTTTTTTCCTCAGACCTGTGCCAACATCCCAGGGACTTGAGCCACTTTTTTAGGCCCAGAGCCTAGGCCACTGCATAGAACACCATGACACTTTCAGAAATGAAATATAACAGCGGAATAATGATGCAAAAGAAAACACTTAAACAAGGACTTGATTGGACCCCTACTAGCCATGACAGGAATTTCGTCAAATATGTCACAAATATATAATCTATAGGTTTAAATAAAAGAGCTAAGCATAGGGGTATCATATTTATCTTAGAATGGCTAAGAAGCATTGTTGCCTCATCACATTAACTGCATTACCATATAATTGGGTATATATACATTTTTCATTTTTTTACAAATCAAAACATGGTGAGAACCATACATCATCACCATCATAAAACACATTCATAACCAACATAAATGATGAGAACATAACAACCATATAATCCACATAATAAAAATCATATTTACCCATCAATACAAAATGGAAGAGCTCTTAGTTCCACAAGAAAAATAAAATCAATTCTGGGTCTTACACATTCCACCCGACCACAGACATGGTTGAGCCAAACATGTCTTCAGTTAGTCACCCATGTGCCATATTATAATCATGAATGTGGGATCTAATAAAAAAAATCAATCAAAACCAAACCAGGGCTTCTAGATTCAAACCACCTCAACCCTCAACCAATGATTCCACTGCATGATCAAACATCACAATCACCACCAAATTGGTATGCACGCAAGTTGTCGAGTGCTCCATATCGTTTGTTCCAACCAAGGATTCCAGGACTAGTAACTCAATCCACAACTATTTTCAGAATTCTAGAGCATTTTTCCAACCAAGGCTTCTAGGACTAGTAACTCAACCCACCAAGGGATTCCAGTGCATTTGTCCAACCAGGGCTTCCAGAACTTGTAACTCAACCAAAATTTTTATAGGGTTTATAGAGATTTTTTCCAACCAAGGCTTCCAAGAACTAATAACTCAACCCACATCCACAATCACATCAGAACCAACCAAAAAAACAAGTAATGAAATGGACCCACAACACCATGACTATCTAGGAAATGGCAAGGCTAGGAAAATCCATCGTCAATCCAGGAAATCCTGGCCAATGACAAATAATGACCAAGAAACCACATGGATATTCCATGCATGCCAAAACTAGTTAGGGAAACATCCATGTAACTCAATACATGTAAACGAAATTTTATGTAGCTATTGAGCTTGATGTACTCGTGCGCTTTCCTACTCTTCCTTTTTCTTCTTGGTCCAAAAATTCAAGTATGCCACACTCTCCAAGAGTGCCCCAATAACTCTAAATATCCAAGAGTATGAGAGAGAGAGAGAGAGAAAATAGTGAGAGCTCCAAAACTGCACTTGCAAAAAGCCATGAATTGATCCTCATAAGCCATTTTATTAATAAGGTCTCTATTTTCTTCATTTTCCATTATTTTCCTTCATTTTCCTCCTCACATGCAACCTTTGACCTTTGACCTCCCTTTTATCCTATTTTCCATAATTTTCATAACTAATTATTAATAAATGTCACTTTTCCTTTCCAAAGCCTTAACTATTTTCTTTGCCAATTTCCATAGCCATAATAAACCATTTGAACACTCGCACTAGGATTTTTTGCCGAACATTCAGCTTGGAATATGTGTCCCTTGACTTTGGTTATTATTTTGTCTCAATTAACTTTTATTACATGGAATTTTCACCATGATTGTTATATTCTATCACACTTAATCACTCAATTACATTGCGTATTTATTGTATTGACAAGATCCAATGGTTTCTAAACTTAAGGATTCTTGTTAAGAATATATCTCAACTTCTCAATCCACTCAATAAAATAACCTTACCTATTTTGTAAAATAAGCATTATTCCAAGTAATTTTTTTTATTTTTATTTTACACATTCAATTTTTATAACAATTTTTTTTTATATTTTAATTATTCTATTTAAAAATTTAAATTATATATATATATATATATATATATATATATATATATATATATATATATATATATATATATATATATATTTGTTTTTAAAATACTTAATAAAAACAATATATTTCATATAGAAGTATACTTATTACTATAAGAAGAATAATAATCACTTCTTAGAATAGAAGAACATCAATCATTTAAAATAATAATAATAATAATAATTTATTTTTAACTAAACATTAATATTTTACTTTTATTAACTTAATCATATGAATTAATGATTACTAAATTATACTTAGGACAATAATGCAAACAAGAATGACAATTTTCTTAATAAGGTTCGCAAGGATTGAAATCTTAAAGTTAAAGGTCTTAATTAAACCTCACACATACACGCTATATTTATAGTATTTATAGTATAAATTCTCTAATTTATATATACTCCTTTCAATATAAATACAACACAATATTAGTAATTATATTAATTATATTGTTTTATTAGAATTCTAATTTTAAAATAATTACAATTTTCATTTTTTTAATTTTGATTTTTTTTTTAATATATTTTTTTAATAATCACAAATCTTATGTTTTAAATTTTTATATTATAAGTCCTAATTATTTTATGTATTAATTTTAAGTTTTAATATTTTTATGTAAACTATAATGATACCATAAATTAAAAATTTCGTATCTATATCAAAATTTTCATATCTATATTATAAAATTTCATTTTATAATATTTACTTGTAGTATTCTCTAGTAACCTCGTATGAAAATGCATGGAGTTAGAATTTTTTTACACCACTATCCCATAGATTAACTTTAGTAAGGAATAGTGAGCTATATAACCCTTAACAACCATTGTTGTAGCATATTAAAATAAATTTCCTGACATAGTCGTGCATCATTTTCATGATTCTTTTAACTAGATTAGTTAATCACGTATGTGATATTATAAACATCACATCATGTAAGGAATCAATGCCATCAAAGTATCACAACATACAACCACATAATTAGACACTGATATACCCTCAAAACCCCATAGGGTAAAAACCAAAAAATATTTAATTTTATTATTAAATGCTGATGAGAGTGTTCACCCATCACTCAATGAATTGTAAGGGAGTCCATCCCTTAACCATTTTCATAAAATATTATAAGGAAATATAATTTAAATACAACATATCTAGCTAAAATATATTATAATCATCATGATATAATTTATCCACAAATATTCAATCTTTATATATTTTTAGCCTAGTTGTTCCATCAATGGACCATCCTACAACTCACACTTATCTGCATGGACCATTAGTTCTTTACATGCCACAATGTTAAACATAATTTATTGTTTGCACAAGTCACCATCTTTTCCTACCATTTCTATCGTTAACAAAATTTGATATCATGATTACATAAAGTATTAATCAAACCAATTCATAAATCTATACTAGTGGTGCTTCACCATCTATTCATGTACATTTAAATGCAAACAAGATATCCCGACATGCCTTGCAAGACAAATATCTACAATTGTCCACAAATGCCTTTAAAGTAAACTAACACATCAATTATGATATTCATGCATGCAAATTACATGAAATTTATCAAAAATTTATCCCTTCAACTATTACTTTTGGTGCATGCAAATACATAAATAAAGTTAACACATTGAATATTATTCCTATGCATTCAATATATATACTTTCCAAAATTATTTTTTCCAATGTAGGCTAGGATAACATGTTGTCATTTCTCGCATGTGAAACGCTAACACAAATCTTGCATGCATATACATCTTATTCTAAAATAAACTAAGATAATAGCTAATACCATAAAATTAATCACTTTTAATTTTCTAAAGAAATGTAGCTTAATAGTTATTCTATCCACACAAAGAACATATCGATATAACACAATGACTATTCTGAAATAAACTTTATCAAAAAATTATCCATTCAACTAATACTTTTGGTGCATGCAAATACATAAATAAACCTAAGACATTGAATGTTATTCCTATGCATGAAATACATATAGTTTCCAAACTAATGTTTTCCAATGTAGGCTAAGATAACATGTTGTCATTTCCTGCATGCGAAACACTAACAAAAATATTGCATGCATATACATGTTATTCCAAAATAAACTAACATAATAGTTAATACCATAAACGTAATCACATATAATTTTTTAAAGAAATGTAGCTTAATAGTTCTTCTATCGACGCAAAAGAACATATATGTATAAAACAATGAATATTATTTGGGCATGCAAGATATTATCATAATAGTCCTTCTTTAATGTATCCAGCACATATTTCCTTCTCTATAATTCTACCATCATTAGCTATTATTTTCATGTAACAAATACATACTTCTTCAAAGGAAGTTAATATAACCTCGTTTCTTTATCTTTCCACATGCAAGTTTATCATGCTTCCCTTTCAAGAAATTATCATAGCTAACCATCTTTTATGCATAAAAAAACCATGAAAGAATAGCAAGGTTAGCTTAACCTTTTATGCAACCAAATTATTACAAGGTTAGCTTAACCTTTTACACACCTAAAT
Organism: Pinus albicaulis; assembly: GCA_034641835.2. Taxonomy (NCBI): domain Eukaryota; kingdom Viridiplantae; phylum Streptophyta; class Pinopsida; order Pinales; family Pinaceae; genus Pinus; species Pinus albicaulis. The sequence goes on along the minus strand of CM076578.1, from coordinate 577,017,772 downwards.
TTATTCTTTTCAATAAAATTAGCATAATAAATTTCTTTACCTACATGGATAAAAATATTTTCTATATCACAATAATTAGCATGCAACATGTGTTTTTTTTATTTTAAGACAATCACCCTTACTTCAATGCACATAATATTTTCAAGAAATAAGCATGCCTTGTTGTTAGATTCATATGCATTTTTTAAGAAAACAGTATTTATTTTCATTAATTCATGTACAAAATTCCTATGTTCCCATGTAATATTTCTGCACTCAAATCCTTGCATTCTTTAAATAAACAACATGGGTAATATATGCATACATATTCATGAAAACTCTTCCAAGAAAATTGATCTAATTAATTTTTCTCTTTTATTTTTCACCATGCATGAAAATATGTCATGAATTACCATTTTTTTTTTGTAATTTTAGCAGAGCCTTTCTATTTTCTATTAATAAAAAAGGCAACATGTTACATCTAATCAAAACTTGATAGCCTCAACCTGCTCGAAGGAAACCAGATCTATTGGCCACCTTAAATAGTTATAAGCCAACCAGTACTGAAAAACTTTAAACCTTCTACTATCATCTATATTCAATTTACCATCCCTTACATATTATAACTTTAAATAGTAAATTCTATTTTCATTATGCATGGGAAAAAATTAGAGAAAATACAATGCCATTCATCTGATGACCCAATTGGTGTTGTGTCCTTTACACTGGAACCCGGCATGTCCACATGGTGCATGGTTTGAATTTGATGGTCTATCTGGCCTAGACGAACATTACCCTGATGCTGATCCATGCAAATTTCTTGGATCTCTCTCTTAATCTCTTGTAAAGTGGAGGTGGCTTTTGGGTCTCCTCGAATTTCTTGGATACTCATAATTGCCTTGGCCAGAATGCATTTAAGCATCTAGTATATATGGATAGACTGGTGGAATAGTGACAGACTGATTCTTCTGTTACCATGGTCTTTCCAGCATTCCATTGCCTCCTCCTGTATTTCTCCTTACTCCTTGGAGTTTCAGTCTTGCTCCCATCTAGAGATAAGGCTTTGGACTTGCGATGGAATGTGTCAAGAATAGGCATCAAAGAGGTTTTCCATTACCTCCTTCTCTGACATAATTCCTCTCTTGCTAGGGCCCATAGTAGGCTTGGTTTATCTCTGTTTCCCTTTTTCTTTAGCCTCCTTCTTCGTTGTGTTTCCTTTAACCATACTTGCTTGTAGTAGTACCAGTAGTGGAAGAAATTGATAGTGCTGAAGAAAATCCTTTCTCGGTGAATGAGTAACACCTGTATAAAACTTTCAGAGACCTGTATATTGCAGCATAAATTCAATAATTGTTTTATAGAAGCAACAGTGAGAAGGCCCCGCACTACCGAGAATGACCTCCTGGAAATTAGGAGAGCAAGGGACATCCACATTCCTCCTTCTCAACAGTAGACTATAAATAGGGGTGGTAATATTGAATATTTGGTACTGATAGGAATAGGACTGCATGGATAAATGCATACTCTTCAACTCCGGCATGTTAACCTTCCAGGTCTAGAGTTTTCCAATAAAACTATTGAAATTCCTCAACACCCAGAGGTTATAGACCCACCAACAATAAGATCCCTCTTGGACTATATTATTGACAGGGTAGGGATAGAACTTCAACGCAGTAAGCCAGAGGCCCGTTGAACTAGAACTACAACCACGGTAAACAGAAATGGACCTTTCAAGGATTTCCCTAGAACATCATAAGGAACGATAATAAGACCTCATACCTGGCAGGAAACCACTTATATGATGAAATTATTGAGAGAAAATAGGACCAGAATGCCAATTTCATCAAGGACGGTTCGCAGGGTAGTCATTCAAATCCATGCATTGCAATTCAGAAGTCTGGGACCATAAAGACTTAGCATTACATACATGGTGTTGGGTAGAATACATGGTGCAAAGGGGTTTGATAGAATAATTCAGGTGAGGGTCAATAAGTGAATGCATGGAGCCCAGAAACTCAAAAACCTAAAGCAAGAGAATGTTGGGCTCAAAAACGAAATACATGATATGGAGAGGCTCTAAAGCAAAAGAACCAAAATTTTCCTAAGTCAGAAGCATGGAGAGGACTAAATAAACAAAATTTGAATAGGGATTGTTTCTTTTAGAGTCGACCAAATAACTCACGAATAGACCATGCAAACCCATAAATTTTATACTGCCTTCATCCAAAACTCGACAACGAACAGTGTAATCCCAATTATAGAATGTAGACAACAAAGGAAACATTTCTTCGAAGATAAATGTATTATAATAGACTAGAAGTATTATGAGGTTGTCCGCGGCATACATAGTTAGGAGATAAAGCACATACTAGGTGACTAGGTGTGATCGCAGCACTCCAACCTTCTCTCACAGTGTCTGTTCCATCTTCCTACGAATTCTATCAAAAAACTATATCGCCTTTTCTCTCACCTACCTTCATAAACCCCTTAACGCACCGGCATTGATTTCCATACAGCTTTGACAGAGTTTGTTTCCTCCACTAGATACATCGCTCGTCATTACATTATTCGAGTGGTAGTACCCCCCCTTGAGTGCCTACCGTCAGCTGACCTTGAGTGTTCGTTTGGTACACGTCACTGCATGCCACCTCATGCCTCCCATCTCCCATGTGTCACCCCAATCGGGGATCCTAAGAAATATCGATGTCTCTATCCATGTTGAGCTTTAGAGGCTGTAGTTCTCCTTCTCGTGTCATATCTTCCTGGTTAATGCCCAAATTTCATCCCACGTGAGTGCATCCCGAGTTCTCCAGGTAATTGGTCGCTTCATTCCATGCTCTGTGGACATGCAATCGAATGAGATAGCCTATGTCAGAGATGATAATACTAATTTTCGTTCTCCAGATTTGGATAATTTTCTCCCATCGTATCGCATATTGCATCTTTTGTAGGACCCCTGTCACCATAGCAGAGTCCCCTTCGACTATGATTTTGTGGTATCATTCTCTTACTGTTATCGACAACCCTTGTTTGACTGCCATAAGTTATGCTTCATTGTTCGCGACAAACCCTAGGTCCATCACATATATTCTACGAATTGAACCCTATGAATCCTGAAATATTCCACCTACCCCTACCTAACCCGGGTTTCCTTTAGAGGCCCTATCATAGTTATTTTTCAGAAACCCTCGCTCTAGAACCTGAAATTTGTCCTATGGATTTCTCCCTGATTTTTTTTGTTTCCATAATGACTGGGCCAGCATTTGAGGTTTTAGGTTAAGCATAGCTAGGATACAAGCCTCATTCTCATTTGCTTTCCAATATTCTTCATCCCATTTCTGAGCTAATATGGTTTCTCTAATATTATCGAGGATTAATTGCCATATTTCTTCTTGATGCCTATATTCCACCTACCCCTACCTAACCCGGGTTTCCTTTAGAGGCCCTATCATAGTTATTTTTCAGAAACCCTCGCTCTAGAACCTGAAATTTGTCCTATGGATTTCTCCCTGATTTTTTTTGTTTCCATAATGACTGGGCCAGCATTTGAGGTTTTAGGTTAAGCATAGCTAGGATACAAGCCTCATTCTCATTTGCTTTCCAATATTCTTCATCCCATTTCTGAGCTAATATGGTTTCTCTAATATTATCGAGGATTAATTGCCATATTTCTTCTTGATGCCTATACTCATCTTTGAAGATTCTGTGGTTTCTTTAATTCCAAATGGACAATAGTAGAAACCCCATAGATAGCCTCCAAGCTTTGTTAAGGAACGTGCTAATGTGTCCCCCTTTTCTCCAAGTTTCAATAGTATGAGTGAAGCTCATGTTGTCCCTGTCAGTTTGTTGGAAGAGGATGGAGATGTTCAGCCAGAGTGTCTCTATCATATCACAAGTATTCAAAAATTTTTCAATAGCTTATTACACATTATGCATAATGAAGGACCATGCACCCTTTTCTTCTTCAAGTGATCCTAGGTAAGGGCTTTACTGTGACTAACAAGTCATGAATTACCATTTTTAATTTATATTGATTTTCAAGAAAGTATCTTGGATATCTTATCATTTCATACATCATATCCTTAAGAGCATGCATTATATATATATATATATATATATATATATATATATATATGGCTACTTATCTTTCACTGTTGCGGATAGATATATTTTCTTTTCAAAAAATTAACATAATAACAATATTTATGGTTTTCAAACTTCTGTTGTCGTCGTTAATTGTAGAATCCGGATTATCCACAATATCATAAAACAATGGTCGACGTTTCGAATCCCAACGGGGATCCATATTCAGGACGAGAAATGAATAAAGAATGAAAGAAGGTCGCAAAGATCAGGAAATAAATAGTGAAGAATTATGATGATGAGAAGAGCCACAACAGAATTTGTTAATTTATTTAATTTTTTTTTAATTTTTTTATAAATTAATTTTAATTTAAATAATAAATATTAAAATTATTTATATAATATTACTAATAAATTCCATAGTTTAATTTTTTAATTTTTAAAAATTCTGAAAATTAAATTTTTAAATCTTTTTTACAATTTTTAATTATTATAAATCCTTAAGCGCTAAAAAATTAAATTTAATTATAATATAATCACCTTAATTTAAATTTTTTTATTTAGTTTCATAATTTATATTTAATTTCATAAATTTTTCATTATTTTTTTTTTTAAGTTTTAAATTTTTTTATTTTAATGTCTAAATTTTTTATAAATAAACCTTGAGAGTTACTAAATTTTTTAAATTATCACCTAAAAAGATAAACCTAAAATAGTATAATCAATTTATTAATCTAAGGGTTAATTAATTAAATAAGATTAATATGAAGAATACTTATGTTTATTTAATTCTAAATAATACTAATGATATAATTATTTAAATATATTTAAATAAATAAACGTTATTAATTAATATTTATTAATTCTGCTAATTAATTTTTATTATTATGTATATTTTTATTAATTTAATTAAATCCTAATAAATTTTTAAATTTAAAATTTTTATTATATCATTATTAAATATAAATTAATTTAATTTGAATTTTTATTTCTATTTATTGATAATAATTATTAATTAATTAATTTTCATTAATAGAATAAAAATTAATTAATAAAAATAATTATTATGAGTGAGTGAAATAATAAGTGTTTTGTACTGACCAGATCCTAAATTGTTTACTAATAAGGAGAAGAAGCAAACTTGCGATATTACACCTGGGATAAGGACAAACCTAAGGAGAAAATTTGTGTAATTAGAGGTTGAAAACTGTCACTAATCTCGTGTCCTTCGTCCCTGTTGATGTTTTGCGGGTGTTTTATAATTTCCAATGCTTCTCTAATCTTTTGTCTCTGATAGTGTTCCTGCCTTGCAATGATTTTAGCATCCTCAAGACGTAAGTGATGTTTTTTTTTCTAGGAGTGATCGGCAAGAGCCGAGGTTCGAGATCGCTCATGTTTAATATCGACACCATGTTCTTTAAGACGCTTTTGAAGAGAGCTCCCAATTTCACCAATATAACTCTTTCCACATGAGCAATCAATCTTGTAAACACCTTTAAGCTGCTCCTGACTAATGCTATCTTTAACTGAGCGCATATTTTGTCTAATGGTTCCTGCTGCTGAGAATTGTGTGAAAATGACTCTCCTCCCAAAAACCCTGGAAATATTATCTGTCACACATTTAATGTATGGTAGAAAAACCCTTCCACTACTCTTTAGAGGATCCTGACGTCTCTTAGATACGACCATACATTTTTCTCTATTTATGGATTTTCTGATTTCTCTTTCCTTATACCCTATACGCAATAAAACAAATGTTAGGTGAGAGAATTATTCTTACAAGTAATCCTCATCAAATATCCTCAAGGCTCTTATAGCAAGAGTGGTAAGGACACCAAATTTTTGAGCTAGATGATGGTAAGACTCAGCGTGAAGGTAGCTGTCAGTATGGGTTTTCTTCCTAAAAACCTGATTCCCTAATGTTCCATCTTCTTTTCTAGTAACCAGGACATCCAAGAAAGGAATGATCTTGTTTTATTCAATCTCCATGATAAACTTAATTTAAGAGGAAATTGAGTTGAGGTGATTGAAGAATCTCTCGAGATTATGCCTACCATGCAACCACTTTATATTAGTGTCGTCTACAAATATTTTCCACCAATATGGACTTAAGGGAAAGGAGGAAAGGGCTTTCTGTTTGAAGTTTTCCGTAAATAAGTTGGCCACAATAGGTAAGAGTGGCGATCCCATTGCGACACCAGAAACCTGCTCAGAGAACTCACCTTGGAAGTTGAAGAAGGTGGATCGTAAGAGAATCTTAGCAAGTTTGGCGATTTCAGGATCCATGACCTCATTAATAACCTTCACTGCTTCATCTAAAGGGATTTTGGTAAACAGTGAAACCACATCAAATCTTACCAAGATGTCGCTCTCCTCCACCCTCGCTTATTTAATAAGCTTAACGAAGTCACTTGAGTCCTTAATGAAAGACTTAGTGCTCCCAACAAGAGGCTTGAGATATATATATTTTTTAAATATAACGTAAATATGAATCCTTCGCTTCATAATGAGGATAGTAAGACTTATCTAAAAATTAGAATGGTAGTGGTCCAAAGTAAATCCTATATCACATATATACTAAAACAACTCAACTTCAATTCCCTTGGAAAAAAATAATAATTATTAAATAAATTTAAATATAATTAAATATAATATAAAAATGTTTTCAATAAAATAATATATAATATAAGAAAAAAAAAACATCTCAAATTTATATTTATATAATATTTTTTACTTGTTCCTTTCTTAAAACAAATTATTATTGTTATAAAATTTTGTAATGATGAAAATACATCATTTATTTAATTTTTTTTTTTACAAGAGGGTTATATATAAGTCATAAGTAAAACACATCATGTAAATATAAATTTGAGATGTTTTTTTGTATGTTAATTTTTTTTTTTTGTCTTATATTATATATATAATTTTAGTAGTATATTTTTTTATTCTACTTAATTATATTCGATTTATTTAATAATTATATATATATATATATATATATATATATGTTTTTCTCTAGGAATTGAGTTCAGTTGTTTAAGTACATATGTGATATAAGGTTCTCGTTGGACCACTACCATTCTAATTTTTAGATACTTCTCACCATATTATTCTCATCATATTCATTATGAAGGAAAGGATATATATATATATATATATATATATATATAAAGTTTGGTAATGGTGAAAATACATCATGATTATGTCTAAAATTATACTCAAGAACAAGGGAATTGAACAGTTGACTTAACATCTAGAAGTATCTTCATATCTTATAGTTCTATATCCAAAATCACCAAATAATATTAAAATAATAAATTTAAATATAAATAAATTGTTATTAACAATTTTCTTACAACCGCAAAAAAAACACATTTTTCATTTAGGAGTATTTTATATGAGAATATTGGGTGACTGTAAGTTTATGTTATCCTGTAAAATATTTTAATTAATATTTTAACCTTAAAGTAGAAGAACTCATGCAGGAAACTTAACATCTAGAAGTACCTTAATATCCTATCATTCTCTATCCAAAATCACCAAATAATATTAAAATAATAAATTTAAATATAAACAAACTAGATATCATTTCTGGGATTCAAGTGCGTTAAGTAAGTCATTCATCTATGACCATTTCTCAAAAATCATGAGAAAATAGACATTTATGACTACCTCTCATGGAAATGGTCATAGATTAATGACTTACTTAATATAGTTGAATCCCTAAAATGATATCTAATATAATGCACTACGGAAACTGCTCGTACTAAAATACAAAGTGTAAAGGGAGCTCTACTTCAATGGTTCATGAGGCACAATGCTTGGTAAGTTTTTGCAAATGGGGTAGCAAGCTAAGTGGGCTTGATTATGGGGGAAAAAACCATAGTTAAGCCCTCTTGAGCCAGAGGATTTCTTGGATGGGTGACCTCCTCGGAAGTCTTGGTTACTAGGTGCAAGCCCGGGAAGCGATGATTGATGCTATGTAATTAATTTCACTAGTTTCAATCCCACTTATTTGCTCCTGTGAGCATCTCCTGATGTAATGAGTGCTAAGTGAACTATTCAAAAATCATGAGAAAATAGTCAATTATGACTACATCTCATGGAAATTTTCATAGGTGAATAACTTACTTAATACAGTTGAATCCCAAAAATGATATCTAATATAACACACTGTGGAAACCCCTCGTATATAAGTAAATTATTATTAACAATTTTTTTTACAACTACAAAAAAAACATATTTTTCATTTAAGAGTATTTTCTATGAGAATATGGGATGACACTAAGTTTACGTTATCTTGTAAAATATTTTAATTAATTTTTTAACCTTAAAGCAGAAGAACTACATGTGGGAAACAAACAATTAAGAGTATATAAACCATAGTGTCAAATATTCTACGAAAATGTAGAAACAGGTAAAGTTACATAGTCGGAGCACTAAGTAGGCAGGAATAAACAGTCACTGCTAAAGTACTAAAAATCTGAGTAAAGAAGTAAAGAGGGTTTACAAAAAAACATATATGTCGACTTGACAATATCTCTGCACTGAAAAAATTCTCAATTGAACCATTAGCAGGAAAATAAAGGAGTTCCAAGCTGAAATAGAATATTTTCCAACACAGGACAGAATAGGAATAAGTAGAATGTAACAGTAAATTCATTTGCAAGTATGGAAAATATATCAGTATTGAAACCTTATACATTAAGCCATTGTCAAGGATATATAAATTCCTGTACACCAAGTATGAACTAAAAGATGAAAACAGAGCCTTAAGGCTTCAGTGAAAAATGTCTATTTTAACCTAGGGTTTAATACCCAGAAAACGAAAGGGCTTCAATTTTAATTAAAACATCTGAAAGACTGTGGTACCTATACAGAAGCAAAGTGAAGGTGTCACTGTTCGTGCGCGGAATGGCATGAAGGAAATCAGCGTGAAAGTAAAATGTGCAAGGTTCGCAAATACCTATGACAACAACAACAAAATCAAATTAGTGCTATGGTTTATGGTATAACCCTAAGGTAATGAATACGACTTATTTAACATTTACCTAACTGAAATTTAACACTAACTTATTTTGGAATGGGGAACTCAGTGTCGTGGACTTGAAGTAGCAAGGAAAAACAAAAATATTAACCCCTTTTCCGACTAAATAAAAACACTGGTTAGGGAATTACAATGTCAAAATACTCAAAGAACTAGTTAAACTCACTTGTATCTGTGCCAGAAACCAAATATTGGTTCTCCAACGAGGGGAGGTTTAAGACCTTCACAAAGTAACTGTGTTGTGATGGACCACAAACTCATTAACCAGGCCAGGTAAACCATTAGTCGAACTCATGCAAACAATAATTACAAGCAAGTTGTAGCTAGAAATCTATGCATACATCTAAAACCCCATACATAAATAGGAAAACCTGGAGAAAGAATTAGAGGCGGTAACTATACATTACACCAATTTAACTAAAGAAAAACACCGTTCAATAAATTACTTGTAATATTTTGATGCTGAGGGTGGACCGTTAAACACACTTGCGGGAAAACATTTAGTCCAGCTCGGTAGCAGAATGGCGGCATTGTTCAAATCCTCAGAGGGGTAGAGCTCAGGAAAATTTTCGCAAAAGGCACAAACAAAGAAATTTTTAGGTTTGAGGGGAGGTCGATTACCCTAACCCCAACCTAACTCTCATTACCACTGTCGATCTTCATGCAACAGATCTAATAGTGCAGGTAAATGCAGATGTCAACCCAAATCAACATATCGTGGCACGAAAAATCAGGATATGGATAAGAAAAGCTTACCCTCGTACTATATAACTTGAATTACATTTATAATAACATAAACGATAGTAAATGAAAATAATAAACCAAGATCACAATCGACCGAAACTGTAACGAACCTTATCGTTTAATGGTTCACAATTCATAAGCTATGAAGACAAATGTATGCTAAATCCATGTTGGACAATTAAAAAAAATGCTAAGCTTAGTATATGTCATCTTAGTATATGACAATGTTATATTATATGTAAACTCTGACCTAACTCGGAATAACATGGATAATGATTAAGGGTTATCAAGTTGTAATCAATCATTTCATAAGTATGTTCTTTTTTATTTAATGATTGCTATAAAGAGATTTGTCTCATGGTGACTCTAATAGTAGATCAAATAAGAAATAATTCTAACCCTAAGCTAAGTAGTATAGTTGGTAAATAGGGATAAAAATAATTTTATTTTTTTATTGATGAATGTCACAAGTGGTATGAGAGCAGCGTTCACATGCTGGGACCCAAATGAGTCACCTAAATAACAATTAATATGTGTAATTGTAAACATAAAATAGAAAGTATACAATGAGGAGGTGATCAATACACTAAGTACCCATAAATACTAGGGAATATCATCCCCAAACCAATCCTGAAATGAACCTAGAAATGTTTGTATAGCTGAGTGTAGATCATCATCAACAGATCAACAAATTACTTGAAGAATAACAACGTTAGAAGATTATATTGCTGAGTACAATGCAATAGTTACATGAATAAATGGTCCAGGTGAGAAGCGATAATGAAATATTGATACAAGAGAAGGAGAGGATTCTCAAAAGCCTCTCTGAAAGGAAAAATCAAGTGATAGTTCCACCAAGCCCTGAAAGAGACACTCGAGAAGAAAGAAAACAACGAGGATAGACTAATGACAAGTTGGAAGGAAGTAATATACATTGGAGCAATAAAATAAAAAACTATAATGAAGCATAATCTGGAAATGTGTGAGATCAACAAGAGATGAAAAAATAGAAAGTGGAACTACACGGTGAGCTCTGGAAAATCAAACCTCCTACCTTCGATGGATAGGTCGAAGAGGTGGTAGAAGCATGCATAATTAACATGAACAATTATTCTCAAGTTTATGAATATAGCAGCAAACTCAAACCTCGCTTGGCTATCTACCAATTCAGAGAGAAAGATACTTTATGGTGGAAGGAATTAAAAAATGTTTGAGGTATTGAAGACATGAATGTGACCTAGGACGAGTTTCAGCAAAGCTTCAAGGATGAGTACCTAACGAAACGTTTCTATGATGAAAAATCTAGAGAATTCCATGATTTGATATTGGGACAATTGACAATGGATGAATTCCACACTAATGTCACATCATCGTTAAGATATGTACCATACCTGAGAGATGAGAAGGCTAAAGTTCAGTGACTTCTGAGTAGTCTACCTGCCCACATGAAGGAGAGAATCAAATTCATAAACCCAAAGACTATGGACGAAGTGACTTGAAAAGCACGAATGTGCTATGAACAGTCCAAGGAAAAAGGGGAAACAGGCAGACACTGGCCGCCAAAGAAAGGACAGAAAAATAATTTGTTTTTTAAGAGTACCAGGTCTTGTAATTTTAAAAATATTGTAAGAAATTCAGCAAGTAGGCAGTATGGGAGAAATTAGTAGATGTCAAAATGACCAACACAGGAGCGACCCACAAAAGCCTTTAGCAAACCAGAGCATAGGCAGACTCAGAAACCCCCTCTACAATGTTGGGGATGTGGTGAGGCACATTATTAAAAAAATTGTCCCCATCATGGGAGAAGTAAAAAAACAACCAACCCGCAAGAGGCTTATACGGTGGGGGATGTGGCTCAAAATATACCAAGAATTAATGCATCTCTTGAATACTAACAAGCAAACCACTAGCCGACCATGATAGAACTTGAAGGTAATATATTTTCACAATTTTTTTCTATTTGGGTTGACCCTGGTGCAAGTTTAAGCTACGTAATCCCTCAGATAGTAGAAAATCGTAACTTGCAAAGCCATAAATTTAAGAACCCTAGGCTGGTACAGCTAGCCACTAGGGCAAAGAGATGGGTTAGTGCTAAAGTTTTGAAGTGTTCCTTGGAAATTGGAAATCAACAGGTAAAGATAGAATTAAATATTTTACCTTTGGGTTCCTATGACATACTACTGGGTATGGACTCACTAGAAGGACATTGGCCTCTAGTAGACTATAAATATAATATCATTTACTTCAGAGCTGAAGATAAGACATGTCAAGAATTGCAAGGAATCGAGAAACCTTTGCAATTATGTCCTCTCACAATAACCCGGTTGGTTAAATGCATTATAAAAGGATGCCAGATTTATGCCATCCAAGTGGGATTCTCTAATTCTAGGGATAAGACTCCTATGCTGGAAAATATACCAGTGGTAAAGGAATTTATGGATGTATTTCTAGAAATAATATCGGGACTACCTCCAAAGAGATATATTGATTTTAATATCGAATTAATGCATGGTACTTCACTAGTGACTCAGGCACCATATCGAATGAGTGTACCCGATTTAACAAAATTAAAAATTAAATTACAAGAATTGTTGGATAAGGGATATATTCAACCTAGTGTATCCCCTTGGGGAACACCTGTGTTGTTTGTGAAGAAAAAGGATGGAACAATGTGAATGTACATGGATTACAATCAGCTTAATAAATTGACATTTAAGTATAAATACCCGTTGCCATGTATAGTTTATATTTCCGGTCAGGTGAAGGGGGCGACTGTATTTTCAAAGATAGATTTAAGATTTGGTTACCACCAAATTCGAATTAAAAGTGAGGACATCTACAGATCATCCTTTCGAACCCGATACAGGCACTATCAGTTCCTAATTTTTCCATTTAGATTAACCAATGCACCAACAACGTTCATGAGCTTGATGCATCACATATTTAATCCCTTTTTGGACAAGCTTGTCCCTATATTGATTGAAAGATTATTAATTTATTCAAGAACCATGGAAGAGCATAAAGAACACTTACGAAAAGTGCTGGAAATGTTGAGGAAACATCAGTTGTATGCAAGTTCAGAAAATGTAATTTCTTCAAAGAGAAAATACAATATTTAGGCCATGTCATTTCCATTGAAGGCATAGCAGTAGATCCCGAGAAAATAAATACCATCATGGAATGGAGGGTGCCCAAAAACGTAGCAGATATATGTTATTCTATGGTATTGGCCAGATATTACAGGTGCTTCATTGAAGGATTCTCAAAAATTACTTTTCCTATTACATCTTTGCAGTGAAAGGGAGGGATTTTTAAATGGACTAGTGAATGTCAAACTAGTTTTGAACTGTTAAAGAAGTTTCTGAGTATTTCCCATATATTGAGGGTAGATGACCCAAACAAGGAATTTGAGTTATGCATCGATGCATGTAAGGAAGGAGTAGGATCAATATTATCTCAAGATGGAAGGGTCATTGCATATGAGTCAAGAAAGCTAAAAGATCATGGACACCGTTATTCCGCTTAGGATATAGGATTGACAGCAGTAGTGCACACACTCAAGGTGTGGAAATACTACTTGCTGGGAAAAATATTCATATTGAAAACATATCATAGAAGTCTAACCATCTACTTTAAACAAGATGATTTGAATGCTCGTCAGGTAAGGTGGAATGCATTCTTAAGTGAATTTGATTTTGATATTTAGCATGTTAAGGGCAAAGAAAATCGTGTTGCCAATGCTTTGAGCAGAAAACTACATTGCGTGTATGAACTCTACTTTAATCAAGTAGAATTCAAATTTCATGATCAAATAAAAGAAGCAACCAAGAAGGATCTTGAATATCAATTTTTATGGCAGCAAACAGATGAAGCAGAAAATCAGAAAAAGCTATCAGATTAATGGATTAACAGAGATCATATTTTAAATTTTAGAGGAAAGATATAAATCCTGAATCAAATGAGTTTGAAAGAGTTGATCATGCATGAATATCATCGTAGTACTTATTCTGAACACCCAAGTTACTAGAAAATGTTGAGAGCACAATCAGGAAAATTTATTTTTGACCTAGTGTGTGAAAAAATATTGTTGAATACTTAACCAAGTGTCTGGAATTCCAATAGGTTAAGGTGGAACGTCAACATCGAACACGATTTTTGTAGCCCATACCTGTACCAGAATGGAAATGGAAGGTTATATCATTGGATTTTATTATTGGTCTACTGATATCGAAGAGACATAATGACTCTATAATGGTGGTCATAGCTAGACTCAGCAAGGCAACTCACTTTATTCCAGTACAATACAATTACAGAACGGTACATATTGCAGATATTTTCATGAGGGAAATATTTAGGCTCAATGGTATTCCTAAAACAATCATCTCAAATCGATATGTAAAGTTCACTTCAGCCTTTTGGAAGGCACTGTTTACTGGATTGGGAACACAAATCAACTTTAGCACTGCATATCATCCACATACAGACAGACATACGGAGAGAGTAAATCAAATCCTAGAATACATGTTGTGCATCTACGTAATGCAATAACCCACAAAGTGGGACGATTATCTACATCTAGTGGAATTTGCATACAGTAATGGTTGACAAGAGTCTCTTAAAATGAGTCCCTTTGAAGCCATATATGGGAGACAGTGTCGAACTCCCATTAACTGGAGCAGTCCAGAAACCAAATTAATGTTTGGCTTGGAGATTTTGGCTGAGATGGAATAAGAAGTAAATAAGATTCGATAGAATCTAAAAGTTTCACAAGATCGGGAGAAGGTTTATGCTGAAAAAAAAGAGAACATATCGGGATTTTGAAGTAGGTGATCATGTGTATGTGAGAATTAGGCCCAAGAAAAACACCTTAAGGTGGAATTCGTGTGGCTCCCAAGTTCTGTGGACCTTTCTAAATCTTGGAAAGAGTAGGACCAATGGCCTATCGATTGGCATTAACCAGTCACATATGAGTGCACAATTTGTTTCATGTATCAATATTGAAAATATATGTGCATGATCTGAGGTATGTAATACATTGGAAAAATATTCAGTAGGAATAATATTGAGTACCATATATTCAAAAGAGATGAATTTTATATTAATTAAATTAAGCCTTTGCTAGTTGCTGGTCGAACGGAGCGGAAAATTTCTTGTAGAACCTCAACGTATTCTTGATCAGAGATAAATCACGCTCTAGAGGCGAGCCATCACCCAAGTTAAATTGAAATGGAAGCACTTTGGCCTAGAGGAGGCTACCTAGAACTATTTTTTGATATGGAATAGAACACCAAGGACGGTGTTTACTTCTAGTGGGGGAAGATGTAACATCGAGATTTAATTCTTACACCATTTCTTTGTCTTTTAAAAAGACAGATTGTGCATTTAATTTTTAAATGAGATTAAAAAGTAAATTTAATATAGTAATGAACATGATTTATTTGTTTTCTTTGAATAAAGAATTATTTATGGAATGTTTTCCATAAAACTGATGGTAAATTATTCCAAGATTCCAGAGTAGTTAGGTAAAATATGTTAAAGACAGTTACCTTCTCCTCTTAGGATAATTAGGAAATCCCAGTGATGAAAAGGGGTTCTGTGAATTGAGAAGAGAGCCAGGAGGCTTGATGGTGAGAGTAAATTCAGAGTTTTTTGGAACCATTGGAAATTCTGCAACCTGAATTTGGAAAGGAATATTGGACTGGGGGTCTTGAGGTCTATTCCAGAACTATTGCTAGCTAAGTCCTCTTGGTGCAGAGAACGAGGGGAGTTGAGGACACAATTTCCTCTCTCAACGTTTGGAGGCTATCATCAATAGACTATAGTGAGATAACTAACTTAACAAGGTGTCAAGAAAGATTGTGAATCTTACTGTGATTTCTAGTTATATAAATGGTTATTTATGTAATAGATGTAATTGAAAACAGTAGGAACTTAAACATTATGCTTCTTTTTTAAAAATATATACATAAAGGTATTTGGTAGGAAAAGGAAATTTGTGTATATATGTGTGTGTGTGTGTGTGTGTGTGTTAATGCAGTCTTTTAAGACAGATTTATTTTGTACTTCCTATTAAATGTATTAATAGGGTAAATCATAACTATGTTGGTGTAGAAAATTTAAGGAGGTAAATAGAATAAATATAGGTGAAAATTGGAATAGAATGTAGAGGAGATCGTTAGTCTGTCCATGGTTTGGACCCCGGACTGAACAATTTGTCACCTCTCTTGTTCAATATCTATAATCAGACTAGGGTTATAGGAAGTAACTCGGAATAAAGATGGTCTAGACATCAACCCTACACAGTAAACTGAAGAAGTATAATTACCTAGAAAGTGAAATATTTAATGAAATCTAGCTATGTATTTTAAATAAAATTAGCCCTCTGATACTATTTTTATTAACATATAAATGTGTCTACATGAAAAATAAAACTTTGTAGAAATAAAGACAACTACAATACATTGAGATTTCCAAAAATTAAAAGAATACATGAGTAGTTCTTACACTGAAAGAAAGCAGAAGAATTTCATTAAGGAAATAAAACTAGGACAGTTAAGAATATATGAACCATAGTATCAAATATTCTACGAAAATGTAGAAACATGTAAAGTTACATAGTCAGAGCACTCAGTAGGCAGGAATAAAAAATCACCGCTAAAGTACTAAAAATCTGAGTAAATAACTAAATAGGGTTCACAACAAGACATACATGTCGACTTGACAATAACTTTGTGCTGAAAAACTTCTTGATTGAACCATTAACAGGAAACTAAAGGAGTTCCAAGCCGAACTAAAATATTTTCAAACATAGGACAAAATAGGAATACTGAGAACGCAACAATAAATTCATTTGCAAATATTGAAAATATACCAGTATTGAAACCTTATACATTAGTTCATATTCAAGGTTGTATAAATTCCTGTACAAAGAGATGAAAACAAAGCCTTAAGGCTTCAACGAAAAAGTATATTTTAACTTAGGGTTTAATACCTAGAAGGGCTTCGATTTAAATTAAAATATCTCGTAGACCGTAGTACCTGTACACAAGAAAAGTGTAGGTGTCACTATCCAGGTGCGTAATGGCATGAAGGAAAGTGCCATGCAAGTAAAATGTGTGAGGTCCAAAAATACCTATGACAATAATAGAAATATCATATAAGTGCTAGGGTTTATAGTATAAACCTAAGGTAATGAATAAGACTGCTTTAACATTAAACTAAATGAAATATTTAGCTACCTTATTTTGGAACCGAGAACTCAGTGTCGTATACCTAAAGAAGAAAGGAAAAACAAAAATATTAACCCCTTTTCTGAGTAAGTACAAACGCTCGTTATGGAATTACAATGTCAAAACGCTTAAAGAACTCATGAAACTCTCATCTGTGTCTGTGCTAGAAACTGAATCTTGGTTTTCCAATGAGGGGAGGTTTAAGACCTTAGAAAAGTAATTGCGTGGCGATGCACCGCAAAATCATCAACCAGTCGAGGTAAGCCATTAATTGAACTCGTGCAAACAACAATTAAAAGTACGTCGTAGCTAGAAATATATGCATACATATAAAACCCCGAACATCAATAGAAAAACTTGCAGAAAGAATGAGAGGTGGAAGTTGTAAATTCCATCAATTTAACTGAAGAAAATCACCGTTCAAACAATTATATGAAAAATTTCAGTGCCAAGGGTGGACAGTTAAACGCACCTGCGGGAAAACATTTAGTCTAGCTCGGTAACATAATGATGACGGCTTTTGAATCCTCATAGTGGCAGAGCTCGGTAAATTTTTTACAAAAGGTGCAAATGAAGAAATAGTTAGGGTTTAGGGGAGGTCAATTCCTCTATTCCCAACCTAACTCTCATCACCATCGTCGATATCAGTGCAACAGATCTAACGTTGTAGGTAAATGTAGGTGTCAACCCAAATCAACATATTATGGCACGGAAAATCAAGATAGGGATAAGAAAAACTTACCCTTATACTATATAACTTGAATTACACGTATAATGACATAAACTATAATAAATGAAAATAATAACCCAAGATCGCAATCGACCGAAACTGAAATGAAATCTATCGTTTAATCGTTGGCAGTTCGTAAGCTAACAAGAGAGATGTACACTGAATCGATGTTGGACACTAAAAAAAATAAATGGTAGGCTTAGTATATGTCATATTAGTATATGATGATGTTATATTATATGTAAACTCCTAACTAACTTGGTGTAACATGGATAATGATTAAGAGTTATCAAGTTGTAATCAATTATTTCATAACTATGTTCTTTTTTATTTAATGATTGCTATCAAGAAATTTATCTCATGGCGATTATATTAATAAATCATATAAGAAATAATTCTAACCCCAAGCTAGGTAGTATAGTTGATAAATAGGGATATATATATATATATTAGGTTTTAAACCTGTACAAAAATTATCTACAAATGAATCTTAAAACATAAAATAAACAATAGCGAGAGCATAAAACATAAAACAGATAAACACATATATTTTCCCCTGGATCCCAAATCGGGGCGACCAACTTGATTTTTTCATTATATTCCTTTTAGTGTTACAACACATATATATACATGCCGAAGCATACATAAACCCCAATCCATTAATGCTGGATTAGAACGTAACCATAGTTCCCTTGACTGGATCTACAAAACACGAAGGGCCGAAAACCATCATGCCCAAAAACCATGTACAAACCCATGCAAAAAACCATGGGCGGGTCCGCCCACCGAAAAATAAGGCCCGAAAAACATTTTTCCCAGGGCACTACCCTAGACCCTGACAGGGGGGGCTGTCGCCCCTGCTTTGACCCCCCTGTTGCGCCTGACACAATGTACAGGGCGGGCTATCACCCCCCCTGTGACCCCCCCACACGTGACTAGTCATGGAAAGAATATAACACATACCCAACATTCTCCCACTTGTTGTTTTATTTCCGTAGGGGGGCACAGGAGCTCAGTCATTAGCCCAGCTCTGCAACACCCACTGTTTCTCTACACCAAGAGAGCTTATGAGTTCTCACAGACTTCGTCAATGCATCTACAACATTATTCAAAGTGTCCACATTCACCAGAAACATCCTTTTAACCTCAACCATATCTCTCATAAAGTCATATTGAACATCAGTGTGCTTTGTCTTTGAATGATAAGTAGGGTTCTTAGCCAAGAAAATTTCACTTTGGCTATCGTAGTCTATCCTTATATCTTGCTGCACCAACCCCATACTTGAACACAATATCTGCAACCGAACTACTTCCTTTCTTGCATGAGTGCCTACTATGTATTTTTCCTCTGTAGTTGAAGAAGCCACTATAGACTATCTTTTACTCATCCAACTGACTGAACCTCCAAATAGGCTAAACACATTCCCACTTGTAGATCTTCTTTGGTCCAGATATCCAGCCCAGTTTGCATCAATAAAACCATGGATGTCCAAAAATTTGTCCAATCCCGGTATTCCTTAATAGCACAAGCCATAATCACTAGTGCCACACAAATATCTGAAAAACCACTTCACTGTTGTCCAATGCTTCTTCCCTGGGTTTGACATAAACCTGCTGAAAACTCCCATTGCATGTGTAATGTCTGGTCTAGTACATACCATTGCATACATCAGGCTACTCACTGCACTTGCATATGGAACACGGGAGATATCCTCCTCTTCTTCTTGTGTCTTGGGACACTTTTCAGTAGACAGCTTTACACCTACAGGAATAGGAACATTCACTGGTTTACTATCCTGCATATCGAACCTCTGCAATATAGTGTCAAAATACTTCCTCTGGTTTAACCAGAGATTCCTCTTTGCCTGATCTCTCTTAATTTCCATGCCCAAAATATATTTTGCAGCACCAAGATCCTTCATGTCAAATATGTAGAACAGTTGGGTCTTCAAATATTGGATAATTTCTTTGTCATTTCCAATCAACAACATATCGTCCACATACAAGACGAAATAAATAGCATGGTCACCAATTAATTTAAAATAAACACAATGACCCTTCTTGCTTCTAGTGAAGCCAAGTCCCTGTATATAGGTATCAAATTTCTGATACCACATCCTTGGTGACTGTTTTAACCCATACAGAGACTTCTTTAACCTTCATACTGGTTCTTTCTTCCCCTTCACCATAAATCCTTCAGGTTGTTTCATGTAGATCTCCTCTTCTAGATCCCTGTGAAGAAATGATGTCTTCGCATCCATGGAGACTCTACCCTCCAAAATTAAATGCATTAGTAACAAATGAAAACAATCTAATAAGAGTAACTTTGGCTACAAGAAAAATATAAAATCAATTCCCGGCACCTGGGAATAACCTTTTGTCTAATCTAGCTTTGTGTTTCCCACATATAACTACCATTCATCTTCTTCTTCTGTGACCATTTTCTCCCAATGGGCTTCCTTGACCAAAAATCCACAAAATCCCATGCCTCATTTTTTTGCAGAGGATTCCATTTCATCAACCATGGCCTCATTGCAGGTTTCCATCCTCTATATCTACTGCCTCACTAACGAGTTCGGGGATCATCATCAGTTATAGCTAAAGCAAAATTTGAACAAAAAGTATATGGACTATACCTTTCCGGTTGTCTTCTTTCCCAAACTGATCTTCTCATAGCTGGAGTTTGTGGCTCTTCCTCTTCTGAATCTTCTTCTGCTGTAGAGTCTGATTCATCCTCCTTTAGCTCAAACTCTATCTTCTCAGGTTCCTTTGGTATGATTTCATGTTTAAAAACATCTTTCACCTCTCTAAACACCATATCTTAGTTGTACACAACCTTCCTTGTTTCCGGGTTCCAAAGATTGTAACCTTTTAAACCATCCTTATACCCAATAAAGATGCACCTTTCAGATTTATTATCCAACTTGGTCCTTTTCTCCTTTAGAACATGTACATATGCATCACATCCAAATACCCTTAGATGTGAAAGAGAAGGTTTCTTACTAGTCCATACCTCATGTGGAGTCTTATCCTCCAACGCTGATGAAGGTGATTTATTAACTAAGTAACATGCAGCCTCCACTGCACCTTCCCTTTTACTTGAAATTCTTATCCTAACTTGGTACACAGGCATACTTCTTGCCTTTTCCATCAGTGTTCTGTTCATTCTTTCTGCAACTCCATTTTGCTGAGGTGTGTATGGAGTAGTCTTATGTCGCGCTATGCCACACTTCTTACAGAACTCTTCAAATTCCTTGATGCAGAACTCCCCACCATTATTTGTCCTGAGCGCCTTTATCTTCTTCTCTATCTAGTTTTCTACCATAGCCTTAAATTCCTTAAATTTGTCAAAGACTTCAGATTTCTTCCTCAAGAAATATATCCATGTATTCCTTGAGAAGTCATCTATTAATGAAACACAGTACACAGACTTACCCAGTTGACACAGGTCCAAACACATCACTATGCACAAGCTCTAATATCATGTTCGCCTTCTTAGCACCAGAAGGAAAACTCACCTGGTCCTACTTCCCATATACATAATGTTCACAAAAATTGAAATCCAGAGAGAAAATAGACATACCTTCTACCATACCATTTCCATGCAGTATCTGAAGGCCCTTCTCTCCAAGATATCCAAGCCTTTGATGCCATAGCATGATCTTTTCTCTAGAGACCGCTAGGCTTTCTGCTCAACTTTTACGGACCATAGAACTATTGCACCCATCAATAACAGTGCTACCCTGAAGCTTGTACAGAGTTCCAATATGAACTCCCCGTATTAATACCAGTGCTCTCCGAACCATCTTATAGGTATCTTTGTCGAACACTATTTTTACACCTGCATCATCCATCTTGCTTATAGAAATTAGATTTCTAGCCAATGCAGGAATGTGTAGAACTCCAAGAAGTGTTCTAATCCTTCCACCTTGTAGCTTCAACTTGACTTTTCCACGTTCGACGATTCTGGCCTTCCTATCATCCCCTAGGAAGACATCACCACCATCATATTTCTCATACTCACAGAACCACTCCCTATAGGGAGTGAAGTGAAAGGATGCACCCGATTCAATCAACCATGACTCATGATCTAGATGTGTATTTGAAGAAGAAGCCAAATACACATCCCCAACTTCATCCGAGGTGGTTTTTTCCTCTGCAGAAGTAGCATCATCAGATCCCCTTCCTTTCTTGGGAGCTTTAGATCTGCAGTCCTTTTTGTAGTGCCCTTCCTTTCCGCATTTCCAGCACACCTTTACAAACTTTCCAGGAGATTTAGATCTCCCTCCAGATTTAGATATCCCACTCGAAACCTTATTCTTATTTCTATTTTGGGACCTTCCTCGTACAGATAAGGAATCTCCATTCTAGCCCTCCATATTTCTCCATCTCATTTGCTTCGACAGCAAGGCTAAGACAATGTCATCAAAATGCAAGATAGTTGTATTGCTACCTATTCAAACAACCAGACTATCCCACGAATATGTTAGAGAACACAAAAAACTGATGCATTTATCTTTATCCGAGATTTTTAATATCAACAGATGACAGTTGACTTACCACCATATTCAAGGCGTTCAGATGCTCTGTCACCAAGTCTCCATCCTTCATCCTCAGGTTATACAACTTTTTTCGCAGGAACAATTTATTCACCAGAGACTTAGATTGGTACAAAGTCCCAAGTTTTTCCCACAAATTCTTCACCGTAGCTTCCCCAGATACATTCAACAATATCGAATTGTGAGACACACAACCGTATTGTGCTCTTCTCCTTCTGATCCAACTTCTTCCAGTCTTCATCTGACATCACCATTGGTTTAGTACCTGGATCTACCACAATCCATTGATCTTTATCGACCAGCAGGTCCTCCATCTTGAGCTTCCACAACTCAAAACTCTAAGCATTAAATTTCTCAATCTCTATCTTTCCACTGTTCGCCATCTTCTTTCACCACAATAATCGATCTTGTATATCTCCCACTAAACAGGGTCTACCTCAGGCCCGAGAAAAAAACCCCTCAAAAGAAAAGGCGTCCCCTTGAAGCAGAAACAGCTCCGATACCAAATTGAGGTTTTAACCCTGTACAAAAATTATCTACAAATGAATCTTAAAACAAAAAATAAACAATAGCAAGAGCATAAAACATAAAATAGATAAACACAGAGATTTTCTCCTGGATCCCAAATCAGGATTACCAACTTGATTTTTCATTATATTCCTTTTAGTGTTACAACACGTATATATACATTTCAAAGCATACATAAACCCCAATCCATTAACCCTTGATTAGAACATAACCATAGTTCCCTTGACTGGATCTACAAAATACCAAGGGCCGAAAACCATCATGCCCCAAAGACATGTGCAAACCCATGAAAAAAACCATGGGTAGGTCTACCCACTGAATAATCAGGCCCAAAAAAAAAAAAATCCCCGAGGCGCTACTGCCCCCCTGTGATCCCCCTATTGCGCCCGGTGCAACGTACAAGGGGGACTGTCGCCCCCCCCTGTGACCCCCCACGCATGACTAGTTGTGGAAAGAATATAACACATACCAAACCTATATATTTTTAATGGATAATTATCACATTTTAAAACAATAAAATACCTTATGTTTATTTATAAAAAATAGGGAAGCACCTTATCAATTCTAAGAGATTTGAGCTTGAAGTAACTTTTGTTTGTTGGCTTAAATCTACTTGTATTTACTAAATAATTATTTGATTGAACTACTTATCAAGTAAATAACATATATTTCCCTAGTAACTTAATAAAGGAGCTATCTACAGAGGCTAAGGAATTGCACGGACAAATAAAAGTGGCTAGAATCCAAGCAAAAAAAAATAAAAAAATCTTGGAGTAGCAGTCTTTAAATCATTTTTTTAATAAGAGTAATATTGTTAAAATCTAAAAATACATTGGCGGATAATGTTTGTTTTATTATTATTTTATTGTGTGAATAATATTATTAAAAACCTTACCAAGCTATACGTGTTTTATACATAATTGAGTTGTTCTTATTTCATTTCGAAATCATGCTCAATGA
Organism: Pinus albicaulis; assembly: GCA_034641835.2. NCBI lineage: Eukaryota > Viridiplantae > Streptophyta > Pinopsida > Pinales > Pinaceae > Pinus > Pinus albicaulis. The sequence continues at coordinate 576,993,913 of CM076578.1, read as the reverse complement.
TATTTAGTATAGTGCTAAAATTTATAATATTGGTTATGTTCTTATTTAAAAATTGTAGGAGCAGCCATGATACTCAGAAATACACACAAAAAGATATATTTTCTATTACATTGAATCACTCAATTACATCATTTATTTATTTTTTCAACGAGATCCAACCGTTTCTAAAATGAGGGATTAATGTTGGGAAAATATCTCAACTGTCCAATCCACTCAACAAACTAATCTTACTATTTTCTAAAGTAGGTGTTATACCAAATTCCCCCCTTAAAGATTACATTATTACATAAGATAAAAATGACATATAAATCATATCAGTCTAATATGGTCTTCATCAGTAATTATGTTCACTCTCAGATCTTGCAGACACTGCACCTTTTTTCACAACCACACAATCCACCACCTGATCACCATTTGAAGCATACCCGCCTTTGACCATCATTGATAAGATTTTGAGAATTGACATTTCTTAACTACCCCGAAGAATAGCCAAGATATTGAATATCTATATCGACAAATTTCCATATTGGTATTGTGCACTTAATTACATACTTCTAGCTATATAGTTAAATCGTCTAAGTACAGAGATTATCCAACAGGAAATTATGCAACTGGCCTTTCTTCACAAACATATAAATTTACATACATATGAGGATAACCTATCACTAATTTTCTTGAAGCACAAAAGAATGACAAGACACATTAACATATAAAAAACTTGACATAACCAAGTTAATGATATGTTCTCTCGACACTAAAGAAGATTGAGAACCATTAAATTAACTCTATTTATCTGCTCAATAATTGGTTCTCTGTAATATACATTTATAGGCAAATATAAATATAACTTACTATCACAAAATCTCAATTCTAAAATTTTGACTTGGCCATGCATGAAGAAATATTGACACTATGCCCTTGCTCATTCCAAGACGAAGTCAAATCCATTTACTATATAACTTCAAAATTCCATTCACTTCTTTCTTCATGCAATCATCCATGTTTATTGTGCATGTGGGATTTTCCTTAGTATTGACCAGATAATCATGAACTCTGCCTTGGTGGGTTGAAAACCTGAACAACATTTGACTAGAAAAATGAATGACACTTCAGAATGAAATGTCATAACCTTTGTAATATGGGATACCTGACACAATTGCAACTCTTAAAGAACCAAAATACATCATAATATAGTGCTAAAATGACCGAATCAAACCACATCTCCTTGCCATTAATGAAATTTAGTGTAACGATGGGTAATAAAATTCAATCTTGGTCAAATATTTCTATGACAGCAGGATCAACTTCTATCAACTGATACAAAACTACAATTCCATTTTCAACATTTTTAGCACATGCTTTGAATCATATTGAGATGATTAAGAAACCCTTTCATGAGACATCCCTCTGAGTAACGTATGTGTATCTGAGATGGGCACATGAGAGTTGTGTAATGTTCTTGTTAAGGCTTTGGTGACAAATGTTTTACCCCAATATATAGTAGCATACCCTACTTCTCCACAACACAAGTATGCATAGTTCAATGCTGACTCTTAATGTGGAAGTTAGCACATACTTATGTTGAAACTGTATCAACTTACGAATTTATCAGTAAATAGATCCATGCATGAAAGAAAAAATCGTTGCCTACAACATTTTTTTCTGAATCAACCTCGATATCATGGTGTTCTTCGTGAGATCAGATTGGTTGTTCAAAGTAGCACTGCATGAACATGATACAGGAGATCATGTCCTTTTCTGTGCTACAACTTTCCTTAATCCCTTTACACTTGTGTTAAAATGAATTAATAAGTCGATAATTTGAATTCCTATATGGTTTCAAATTTTATATATGTAGATTAAGGAGTCAAACCAAACACACGGGGAAATAAAACTTGCAATTTCTTTTTTTGTGACACACCTACATATTTATAGGAATCAACTATCATAACTCTCACAACATCCCAGACCCTTCCTTGAGAGAGTCAAGCCCATATGGGCTCAAATATCAATTTAAAAATTGGATGAGTAGCCATAATACTAAAAAATACACACAAAATATTACATTTTCTATGTAACACCCTCATCCCACATCTACCTAAGTAACCAAAAAACCGGTGTTAACATGCGATGAGGGAATACTACGATCCTAATTTAACCTCTTAGGAGATCTTAAGGAAGTGGAATCAACGGAAACACGTCACACATGCCTTCCACATCAATAATAAAACTCCCATGAGCTATCCCAACCACTCGGGTAACAAGACCGTGGGTCCCATTGGCTTTTTAGACCATTAAAGCCTTAAAATATCCCTTGATATGGACAAGGGTGTGTCTATGAGGCTCTAGATGCTCCCACAGCATGGGAATGCATGCATCAAGGGACTTTTTCCCTCAAACCTATGCAAGCGTTCATGAGATTTGAGCCACATTTTCAGGCTCAGAGCCCAGGTTAGTACCCAGAACACCATGAAACTTTCATTTTATAAATGAAATATAACAATAGAATAATGATGCAAAATCAAACACTTGAACAAGGACTTGACTGGACCCCTATTAGCAATGACATAATTTTTTTCAAACATGTTAGAAATATGTAATCTACAAGTTTAAATAATAGATCTAAGCATAGGGGCATCATACTTATCTAAGAATCACTAAGAATCATTGTTACCTCATCACATTCACTGCATTACCATCTAATTTGGTATAGATACATTGTTCATTTATTTATAAATCAAAACATGATGAGAACCATGCATCATCTCCATCATAAAAAAAATTCATAACCAACATATAAACAACAAAAATCATGAGTACATAACAATCATATAAGCCACATAATAACAACCATATTTACGCATCAATGCAAGAGGGGATATCTCTTCTTTCCAGAAGCAAAATATAGCAAAGTCTAGGGCTTCCATGTTCCACCTGACCATAGACATGGTTGAGCCAAATCTCTCTTCATTCAGTCACCCCTGTTCCATATTCCGAGCATGAATGTGGGATCTCATAAAACTCATCGATCCAAACTAGACCAGGGCTCTTAGAGGCAAAACCACCTCAACCCTCAACCAATGATTCCACCGCATGGTCAGACATCACCACAACCACCATATTGTTCTCCACCCAAGCTATCCAATGGTCCAGAGCATTTGTTCCAACCAAGGATTCCAGGACCGGTAGCTCAACCCACAACTATTTTTATACTTCCAGATCATTTGTCCAACCAAGGCTTCCAAGACTAGTAACCCAACCCACCAAGGGCTTCTAGAGGGCTTTTCCAACGAGGGTTTCCAAGACTAGTAACTAAACCAAAGTTTTTACAGGTTTTCTAGAGCTTTTTTCCAACCAAGGCTTCAAATAACTAATAACTCAAACCACAGCCAAAATCACATGAGAACCAACCAGAAAAACAAGCAATGTAATGGACCCACAACACCATGGCTATCTAGGAAATGACAAGGCTAGGAAAATCTACTATCAATCCAGAAAATACTCAATGTCAATAATAGATAATGACCAAAAAACCACATGCATATGCCATGCATGCCAAAAATAGTGAGGGAAACATACATGCAACTCAGTACCTATAATCAAAATTTGATGTAGCTACTAAGATCGATGTACTCGTGCGCTTTCCTACTCTTATTTTCCTTCTTGATCCAAAAATTCATGTATGCCACACTCTTCAAGAGTGCCCCAATAACTCTAAGTATCCAAGAGAGAGAGAGAGAGAGAGAGAGAGAGAGAGAGTAATGAGATCTCCAAAACTGCACTCACAAACATCCATGAACTAATCCTCGTAAGAATTTTTATTAATGAGACCTCTATTTCTTCATTCTCCATTATTTTCCTTCATTTTCCTCCTCACATGCGACATGTGGCCTTTCACTTCCCTTTTCTCCTATTTTCCATAATTTTCGTAAATAATTGTCAATAAATGTCACTTTTCCTTTCCAAAGACTTAGTCATAATCTTTTCCAATTTCCATAGCCATAATAAACCATCTGAAAACCTGCACTAGGATGTTGGGCACCCGCACTAGGATGCTTTGCGCAACATTCAGCTTGGAATATATGTCTCATGACCTTGGTTATTATTTTGTCTTTATTAACTTTTATTACATGAAATTCTCACCATGATTGTTATATTCTATTATAGTTAATCACTTAATTACATTATGTATTTATTGTATTAACATTAAAATTAAGGATTGTTGTTAAGAACATATCTCAACTTTCCAATCCACTCAACAAAGTAATCTTATCTATAAGGTAAGCTTTATTAAGTAAATTTTTTATTTTTATTTTAAACATTCAATTTTTATATCAAATTTTATTTTATTCTGATTAATACTCTTACCTTATAAAATATAAATTTTAGTATATTTTAATTAATACTCTTACCTAATTTGGAAAGTAATTAGTACTCTTACCTTATAAATTTTTTATTATATTTTAATTTTATAAATTTTTTGTTTTACGTAATTTTTATTTTTATTTTGCAAATTCAAATTTTATAACAAATTTTGATTAGTACTCTTACCTATTTCGTAAAGTAATTTTATTCTTTTATTATAACAAGAATAATAATCACTTTCTAGGATAAAATATCACGAATGTTAAAAAAAATACAATTTTGTCACAAAGGTTGGAAACAAAATTGAAAAACTACGACTGTGAAACCACTTTTTTCAATTAAATTTTTTCATATTTATAATATTTATGATATAAATTATATAAAATATAAAATACTCATTTCAATATAAATACACCACAATATTACTAATTATATTGTTTTATTAGAATTGTAATTTTACAATGATTACAACTTTCATTTATTTAATTTTGATATTTTATTTATATATATTTTTAATAATCACAAATCTAATTTTTTAAATTTCGATATTATAAGTCTTAATTATTTGATGTATTAATTTTATGTTTTAATATTGTTATGTAAATTATAATTGTACCATAAATTAAGATTTTCATATTTATATCAAAAGTTTCATATCTATGATGGAGTAAGAGGTTTTTTATACACTATCCCATAGAATAACTTTAGTAAGGAATAAAGAGCTACATAACTCTTAACAACCATAACCACTATTATAACTTATTAACATAAAATTTCTAACATAGTCTTGTATGATTTTCATGATTCTTTTAATTAGTTAATCACATATTTGATATTATAAACATCATATAATGTAAGCAATCTTGACATAGTCTTGTATCATTTATATGATTCTATTAATTAGTTAATCACATATTTGATATTATAAAAATCATATGTAAAGAATCAACATCATCAAAGTAGCATAACACACAACCACATTAGACACTGATATAATCTTAATTGAAACCCCCTAGGATGAAAACCAACAAACATTGTTTTTTTATTAATAAAATCATTCTTTTAATTATATTAGTTAATCACATATTTGATATTATAAACATCATATCATGTAAGGAATCAACATCATCAAAGTAGACCAACAAACATTTTTTTATTATTGTTAAAATAAAATTTTGACATAGTCTATCATTTTCATTATTCTTTTAATTAGATTATTTAATCACATATTTGATATTATAAACATCATATCATGTAAGGAATCAACATCATTAAAGTAGCACAACACAAAACCAGATCATTAGACACTCATATAACCTTGTAACCCTATAGGGTGAAAACCAACAAACGTTTATTATTAAAAGCTCACGAGGATACCTTGGAAACCCTTTAGGGTGAAAACCAACAAAAATTTATTATTAAAATCTCATGAGGATACCCTAGAAACCCTGTAGGGTGAAAACCAACAAACATTTATTATTAAAAGCTCATGAGGATTTTCAACCCACTCAATGTCATATAAGAGAGTCCATACCTTAGCCTTTGTGGTAAAATATTATAAGAAAATATAAATTAAATACAACATATCTAGCTCAAATATATTATAATCATCATGATACAATTTAAACACAATTGTTCAATCTTTATATATTTGTGGCCTAGTTGTTCCATCAACGGATCATCCTACAACTCCCAATGGATCATGCTACAACTTACACTTATGTCACAATGGATCATCCTACATGGAACATTAATTCTTTACCTGCCACAATGTTAAACATAATTTATGGTTTGCACAAGTCACTACCTTTTCTTGCCAAAGCTCATGAAGTTTTTCAACCCACTAAATGCCTTATATAAGAGAGTCCATACCTTATCCATTTTCGTAAAATATTATAAGGAAACATAATTTAAATACAACATATGTAGCTAAAATATATTATAATCATCATGATACAATTTACCCACAAATATTCCATATTTATATATTTGTGGCCTAGTTTTTCCATCAATGGATCATCCTGCAACTCACAATGGATCATCCTACAAATTACACTTATCTACATGGACCATTAGTTCTTTACCTACCACAATGTTAAACATAATTTATCATTTTGACAAGTCACCAACTTGTGCTGCCATTGTTGCAACAAACTTTGATATCTTGATTACATAAAGTATTAATCAAACCAATTCATAAATATATACTAGTGATGCTTCACCATGTATTCATGTACATTTAAACGCAAACAAAATATCACGACTAACAACATTGCATATCCATTAGTTATTAACTAATATACAACATTGCATATGCATTAGTTATTACCTAATATTCTTTCTCGCATCACATAATCACACATTCTTGCAAGACAAATCACTACAACTATCCACAAGTGCCTTTAAAGTAAACTACACATGAGTTATGACATGCCTATAAAGTAAACTAACACACTAAATCAAAGACATGAACTTTATCAAAAAACTATTTCCTTCAACTATTATTTCTAACAAGTTGAATGTTATTCCCAAGAATGCAATAGAGATACTTTCCAAAATGATGTTTTCCAATGTAGGCTAAGATAACATGTTGTCATTTCACTCATGAAAAAGGCTAACACAAAACTTGCATGCATATGTATCTCATATCTCTATAACACATATTGTTTGGGCATGAGAGGGATTATCATAATAGTCCTTTTTAATGTATCCAACACATATTCACTTCTCTAGAATACTACCATCATTAGCTATTATTTTCAAGTAACAAATACGTACTTCTTCAAAGGATGTTAATATAACGTTATTTTTATATCTTTCCACAAGCAAGTTTATCATGTTTCCCTTTCAAGAAATTATCATAGCTAACCATATTTTATGCATAAAAAAATCAGGCAACAATAACAAGGTTCATATGCATCTTTTAAGAAAAAAATCTTTATTTCCATCAATTCATACACAAAATTCCTATGTTCCTATGTAATATTTCTGCACTCAAATACTTGTATTCTTTAAATAAACGACATGAGAAATATATGCATACATATTTATTAAAACATTTTCAAGAAAATTAATCTAATTAACTTTTCTATTTTATTTTTCAACAAGTATATTTTCTTTCCAAAAATTCAACATAATAACAATCTTTATCAACATACAATGACATGTTTTCTTTACTAAAAAACTATGTAAATTCTCTGTCTACACACAATATAAAAAAAAAAATCCAAAAAACTCCTTAGCTTATCTTTAAACCCATCAAAATTTTTCCAGAGTTAAAAGACTTAACTCTTCAAAAACAAAAAACAAAATAGTAACATTGAATATCTAATACGTGGATAACAATGTAAATTATTAAGCAAATTAATGTGATAACTTATCTTTCCAAAGGCCGACTCCTTGCCCTCATTGCTTTCGTAGTCTATTTCACCGCTTAATGAGAATATAAAAAAAATTGTCGGTCTTCGCATTCTTTGCATCCGTCGACCATACCTGAAAAACAATTATGCTTCCCTTCGAAACTTAGTGCTACTGTGAATTAATCTTCCTGCTCTTTGGCACACTAATTAGATTTATTTTATTCTCCACAGCTACAGTGTGGGAGCATTATTCCCAACAAGCTTATAGCAAAGTTGGACTGCAGGTCACCCAATTACTGTTACACTCACCAGAACCCTTTATACGTACCAAGAAAGGAAACTCAAATTATACCTACCAAGAAAGGAAACTCAAATAATAAGGTAAGGAAGGAATTCATTAGTTACAAACTTATTTAGAACGGATTCTTGATGGAACGGTTAACCATATATTTGATTAATGATGTTTTTAATCATGATAACTACATAATTTTTTTACATGTAGAGATAATGTTTTTAAGGATGTTAACTACATAAGTTTCTTACCTGGAGAGATATTGCATCTCGCGAATATTATTTCCTAACTATCTTATGCAAATTAAAATAATATATGATATCTTTATTGTGTATTTAGAAATTTATGTCTTTTATTTAACATTTAATGACTATATAATTTTAATTTTTCATTATTTTTGGTCAATTATAATACGACCATAAGCTCACAATTCCGTGGTTATATCAATATTGTTATGTATTTGATTCATTTTACGATATTCACCAATATTATTTCTTAACTAATTTAATGTATATTTCAATACTATATGAAATCATTATTGTGGGGGCTAAATATAAATATAGGGACGTATGTTTTTTTTTAATATATTAAATAAATTAATTTAAATTAATTTTTTTATCTTTATTTATATATTATTATTTTTTATAATTATATAATCAAATTGTTATCAATATTAATATTAATATTAATATTATTTAATATTAAATTTATATATATATATATATATAATTGGAAAAAAATTATTTTAATTTGTTTTTTTAAATATAAAATAAATATGAATATGAACCCTTGGTTTCATAATGAGGATGGTGGGACTTATAAGCCTTACCATTTGCGGATTGTCTCGCGGAATACCAAAATGTCGTTCAACTAAGCTAGCCTCAGATCTAGCCCCTGTCTAGTTCGTCCTGTCAAATCCATAAACATAATCAGTTTCTTCAACATTCAGTCAGTTTACCCCTTAAATACAGATCACTGGGCGTTATAGTTACTCAAACCTAGAATTTGTTGTTCATTTTGAATCTTCTCAGACTAGTTAAAAGACTAACACTAATTTTTCCATGCACTGTAATGGGAACCTAAATATTTCATCATCTTGTGAACTATTAATTTAATTTATCGACCTGGTACTATGCACTATAAGTTGATTCAGAAGTTATATATTTCACCTGAAATTAGAGCATTGTTACTATTAAAAAGTCGAAGATTAATATTGTGGACTTCTGTTATTAATCATGCAAAACCGACGATTAATATTGTGGATTTTTGTTATTAATTATGCAAGTACACAATTGATTAGGGGAATTTGGTCGATCTGGTTGATATTTCCATGTAGATATTTTTATATTAATGTTATATAACTATATAATCAAATTGTAGATATATTTTTTATAATTATATAATTAGCAATTGTATCACATGTCGCAAAGAAACGCCATAAAGAAATAGCGTAGGAAAGAGTAGCCTAGAAGAAATAAGTTGTTGAAGAGAAGGAGCCATTGTGAAGGAACAAAAGGCATTTTTTGCTTCCATGGAAGCAGGTCATGGAGGTTTCAAAGATATTGATGATAAGAGTTATCAATCAGGAAAATTTGTTATATATAAAACATATATATAAACCAATATATAAACCAACATAATATAGATATTGAAATAGGAAATTGCAGGTGAAAACATATATATAAACCAACATAATATGTTCACATATATAAAAAATTTGTTATAAATATTGAAATAGGAAATTGGGGGTGAAAATCGTTTGGTGATTAAAATGAGCATGTAACTCAAATAAGATATTTTAAATACATTCAAGTACAATCTATCTAGCATATATGTAAATAAAGAGAAATTTTATTAACAGAAATAGAGTTTACTCCAAGTTCATCTATATATTAGAATAAATTTTATATTGTATATGGATAACAATAGTCTTGGTATACAAGAAAGTGAATGCCATTTTAATATGGAGACATTTTTGGAAGGAGATATTGTTCTTTATGTTATGGTTTATTTTCTTAACTCCAAACTTGGCTTATTATTTCTCTATATACATAAGAACCAAAAAATACAAAGTAATTTCACTATTTTAAGTTATAGTTTTATATTTTATAATTACAAATCTAGTTTCCTATTAAACTATTTTACACACATCTATTTATTCAAATAGATTATATTGTGAATATGTTTCTCCCATTATTTAATTAAAAAATTATTGTACTCCCTACTAATTAAAACAACTATATTAATAAAGAATGGAATGCCAAAGAACTGATTTTTTGATGTATGAATTATCTTCAAACCCTATGGGGAGGTATTGAACATGGGAGCCAACTTTAGGTAAATAAACATTCACATTGTCAACTTCGAAAAAAAAATTATAATCCTAAAATTCTCTTACCTAATCATATTTTTAAATATATAATTGAGTTCCATTTATTAAAAACAAAGGCAATATTAATAACCTCCTAGAGTTATAAAAGGTAATTGACATGAAAAAAAGAAAAAAATCTCGTCATGAAAAAATACAAATGTTAATCCTAATTGAATCATTAAAAAACTAAAAAGAGATAATATAAAGTATCACAATTTTCTTATCAGAACTAAATGCTCCTATATGAAACAATGATTGCTTTCATCAGTTCAAGAGCAGTGAAAACAAATTTACTGAGAAAGCAATGAGAAATTTTTTTTAATAGAAAAAATTTGATATTCATTAACAAAAAGAAATGGGATAGATTATATATGCAGTTACAAACTTTTATGTAGGTACAAACTATTACAACTAAGTAATTAAACTATTTTACACACATCTATTTATTCAAATAAATTATATCTTGAATATGTTTTCTCCTATTATTTGATTAAAAAATTATTGTACTTCGTACTAATTAAAACAACTATATTAATAAAGAATTGGATGCCAAAGAACTCATTTTTGATGTATAAATTATTTGTCTTATATGTCGTTGAATTTCCATTACCTATTATCTTCAAACCTCATGGGGAGGTATTGAACATGGGAGCCAACTTTAGGTAAATAAACATTCACATTGTGAACTTTGAAAAAAAATTATAATCCTAAAATTCTGTTACCTAATAATATTTTTAAATATATAATTGAGTTCCATTTATTAAAAACAAAGGCAATATTAAGAACCTCCTATAGTTATAAAAGGTAATTGACATGAAAAATAAAAAATCTCCTCATGACAACATTAAAATGTTAATCTTAATTGAATCATTAAAAAACTAAAAAGAGATAATATAAAGTATCACAATTTTCTTATCAGAACTAAATGCCCCTATATGAAACAATGATTACTTTCATCAATTCAAGAGCAACAAAAACAAGTTTACTGAGAAAGTAACAAGAGAGATTGTTTTTAATAACAAAAAAAATCGAATAGATTATGTATGTAGTTACAAACTTTTATGTATGTATTGATCAAGGTGAATCATTTCCTGTGAAATAATTTAATAAACTATATTCCATATGAATACCATGGATCAATACCATGGGTTGTTTTATACACCTAAAATCAATCTAACATATTAAAAAAAAAACTAACATTATAAAATATATATATATATATAACTATTTACTTGTGGATCTAATAGCATTTAATAAATTTGTGTTATCTTGTAAATTACTTTAATTAAATTTTAAACCATTTAAAACAATAAATTACCTTATGTTTATTTATAAAACATAACTAAACACCTTATCAATTTTAAGATATTTGTTGGTGAAGTAAGTTGCTTGTTCACCAAGATCAAGCTACTTGTATTTACTTCATAATTATTTGATTGAACTATTTATATTTATCTAATGAGTACTTTTCTTTAAATTTTATTAGGTAATATTTATGACTATTAATATCTGTAGAACTATAATTCCATTAATGAGCTGAAAAAGTATATTTCAAAAATTAATATATATTAATAATTAAATTTAAACAAATACAAAATCTACTGAATAACCTATACTACTGGAGTGCATATCTAATAAATAACATATACTCCTCCAGTACATATCTAATAAATAGCATAACTATAGCCGATGTCGCCCTGGTATGTGATTCCTAGGCGGTGCGTCTTAGTGACAGGTGTCTCCATAGCCAAAGTCAAACAACGACTCATGCGTTCTCATCCCGTTCATATTTTGGGCTTTACTCGACGTGCATAACGAGCAAAAAGCCGGCTCTTCTCTAAATTCAAAACTAAAAATAATATGACCGTCCGTCTTTGTGGCTTACATTTTGCTGTTTTGAGGGTCTGATGTCTGCGATACCTTATCCCCTGTATTTTACCGCTTATGTTTGCGCCACCATCTAATATTTATTGACTCCTTCCTTCTTATTACAAATCCGTCTTGTTTTTCTGTTAATTGTCTTCATAGACAGTATATAAACAAATCCGTCTTGGTTTTCTGTTAAGTGTAGGTCGATCTTAAAGTAATTTCTTTAGCCAGCCAGCGAAGAGTTTACTCTGCAATTTCGGAAACAATATCGAGGCTACATCTGTCGAGTATTAGCTGATACCTTGTTATTGCTGCCATAAACATGAGGCATCCGTCGTGGCTTCTAGTTGTAGTAGCTGCCTTGAGCGTTGCAATCTGCAACCTACAAATGGTTGCAGAAGCAGGTGCGAACATTAGTAAAACAATGCAAGGATTTCTGGTTCCACAGAACGAGGCAAGAAAAGAAGTGGGAGTCCCTCCAATGAAATGGGATGTGAAGCTTGCAACGTATGCTCGTGTTTACGTAAGAGAAAGAAGAGGTGATTGCCTGCTTCAGCATTCCGATGGTCCCTTCGGAGAGAACATATTCTGGGGGAGTGGCAGAGATTGGAATGCTACAGAGGCAGTCAGTGCATGGGTGGATGAAAAGAAGTGGTATAACTATGCAAATAATAGTTGCAGCTCTGGTGAATATTGCACGCATTACACTCAGATTGTTTGGAGAACAACCACCAACGTTGGATGCACCATCATAAAATGTAACAACAGTGACACGTTTATAACATGCAATTACTACCCTCCTGGAAACTATGTTGGAGAGAGACCATACTAAGACATTGGCGCCCTTATTCGCCCGCTCTGATATCCTGGTTCTTCCATATTCTTAATATGATAGTGGATACGGATTTCATTCTTTCTCACTATTATTTGTATTTCTTTCTCACGACCATTTGTGTTCATGATTATCATATTCTTATTCTTCCCATATATATTTATATTTCATTATTTAAATGTGATCATACACAAGTTGATCGGATGTTTATATTGATTGAAGAAGTTGCTGGAGTCTCATATGTTTCAGAGTGACATAATTCTGCAGTGCAAAAACCATTGTCAATACAATGTATAAAGCAATGCCAATTATAAGTGACCTTCAAAATAAAACAAGTTAAGCAGTGCTTGTGGAAGGATGGCGCAATGAGCATCCAACAATATTAAATGACTTAGTCCGAACTTGACCTAAATAAAGTGTGGTCGTGGAGGATAGATATAAAAATTGGTTATGACACCACACCAGGTATTGACAAATCGATGGATTGTTAAAAATATTAAAGTCATCTGCCAGCCTTGGGCAGTGACAGGAAGAACAAAGTACAGAGCAGCAGCAGCGCAGAGGAGATTGAGTGCACAACACTCTGTAATAAATAAGAATGGAGAACCGTAAGGAGAAGAATTAATTTAGATATGGGCCGCAGCCAAGATAGCAGAGAGATTAAATGGATGATGGGCGAAGTTATTTCCTTTTGGAGTGGATCAGAGATTTTGTCTACGGAGGAGCAGAATGAATTAAAAAATGGTCAAGTCGGGCGTAAATGCCCTCAACAACCAAAATGAATGAATTTTAATTAAACAGGCGGAAGTCACTTATGAAGCGGAAGGACAAGTGGTCCCTACCACTTGAGCGCAAAAGCGCAGATCGCAAGTTTCATAGAACAAATGTCTTGTTGATGTGAAGAATCGCGATGCGATGCGATCACAATCGCAATCGCAATCGCAATACATATATATAAATAACATTACAAAATCGTCCTCCCGCAACAGCGAGGCTCGTGGGTCCGCATGACCACGTGGCAGTATATCGCAGGATCGCACATCGCATTATCGCGATATCGCAAGTTTTGTTCCGCCCATTCCAATATGTCATCACAATTTGTTGCGATGCGATGCTGCGCCATCGCACATACCATATCGCACGTCGCAAGAGTCGCAGGTCGCATTTTTTGTTGTTCCACCATTCCGTCATATCGCAAATCGCAATTTGGCCGACTATGTAGTGGTCCCCACTCGTACCTCGCGCCATATTCAAAGTTTTATGGATTTTGTATCCGCCACGCCATATAAAGAGAAAAGGCCCGAGAGGCAAATAAGAAAAGAATGAATGTATTGTTAGTGTGACCGCTGTGAGAGCCCGCAGGCAAAGAAAACACAGCAAGAAGAATAGAAGCACTGTTAGTGTGTTCTTGAGAGACAGAGAGTTGTTAGAGTGCACTGCATTTGTAGCAGTCAAATATATTTTGTGAATCCCTCACTGTTGAGGAAGAAAATTTGTAACAGTTTTTTTTTTGTTCTGTTTAATGATATAGAAGAAAGCATTTTCATGTCATCTCTGTTTTCAAATCAAAATTTCAACATGGTATCGGAGCTAGTTCAGGCTCTTTGAAGATTTAAAAGAAGCTGAAGAAGAAGACCGGTTGCAGTGTTTTCTCCAGCAGCGTGAAAAGCTCAACAGAAGTCAAAAGTCAGGTATTTTCTCAAAGAAAACAGAGCTGTTTTTTTTAAAGAGTTTGTTCTTTCAGAGGAAAAGAAAGACAGTTTGTTTAAAGTCAGAGTTCAGTTTTGAAACAATGGCTGGACCAACTACTGGTATGAGTCTTGGAAATGTTCAACTTCCACAGTTTAATGGAAAGAACTATGATTATTGGGCCATTACCATGAGAGCCCTGTTTGTATCACAAGACTTATGGGAACTAGTAGAAGATGGTTTTATTGAACCAGCTGATGAGCAGGCTTTTAATGCCTTAACTCAAGCAGAGAAGGATGTGTTGAAGAATAATAGGAAGAAAGATGCTAAAGCTCTCTTCTGTTTGTATCAAGCTATAAATGAGAGTGTGTTTCCAAGGATAGCAGCAGCTAAGAAATCCAAGGAGGCATGGGAAACTCTGAAAGTATCCTATCAAGGTATGGAGAAAGTTAAAACAGCAAAACTTCAATTGCTGAGAAGAGATTTTGAAACTCTTTGCATGAAAGAGTCAGACAGTGTTGATACATTCTTTACACATGTGATTGGGATTGTAAATCAGATAAGATCCCATGGAGAAACTCTTGAAGATAGAAGGATTGTGGAGAAACTTTTGAGATGCTTACCCTCAAAGTTTGATGTTATTGTAACTACCATAGAAGAGACCAAAGATCTCTCACAGTTCACAGTGGATGAACTTCATGCCTCGTTGATAACTCATGAACAAAGATTGAGCAGAGATGAAAACTCATCTCTTGAACATGCCTTCAAGACCCAGATGCCTTCAGGAAGAGGAAGATATCAAGGTAAAGGAAGAGGAAGAGGAAGAAGCCAGAATAGAGGAGGAAGGAACAGCCCTTCACATTCACATGGAAGGAGCAACAGTCAAAGCCAGAGCCAAGGCCAATGCAACAGCCAGCAAGGTGGACATCAACACCAACATGCTCATGGAAAAAGGTATGATAAATCCAATGTCCAATGTCATTATTGCAAGAAATATGGGCACTATGCCAATGAATGTAGAAAGAAGCAAAATGACATGAAAAATAGGCAAAATGCTAATGTAGCAAAAGAAGAAAAGAACCCAAGCAATGTGCTGTTAGCTTGTAATGTAGCACAAGATAAAAATGATGATGTTTGGTTCTTAGATTCTGGATGTAGTAATCATATGACTGGCAACAAAGCAATGTTCGCCAATCTAGATGAATAAGTAAAATCTGAAGTGACCACAGGGACTGATACTAAGATCTCTGTTAAAGGAAAAGGCAGAGTGAGTATTAGAGCAAGAAATGGGGAGCAGAAATTTGTCCCTGATGTGTATTATGTTCCAGGTCTGAAATGTAATCTTTTGAGCGTTGGGCAGCTCATAAACAAAGGTTACAATGTAATTTTTAAAGATGATGTGTGCACAATAAAAGATATACCTCCAAGTAAGAAAATCATTGCTGAAATACAAATGACCAGCAATAGAATGTTTCCACTCAAGCTCAACACTGACTTGAAGGGAAAAGGAAAGAGTATAGCAGCTGTAACACAAGAAGCCTTTCAGAAGGAAGCAAAGGATGAAAATTGGTTATGGCATCTGAGATTTGGACATCTCAATTTCAGAGGATTAAATTTTCTGCACAGAAAAGGAATGGTAAGAGGTTTACCATTGATTGAAAAACCTGACAGCCTATGTGAAGGCTGCATCTTGGGAAAGCAACACAAAGAAAATTTTCCTTCAGGGAAAAGCATAAGGGCGAAAGCACCTTTGGAGATAATCCACTCAGATTTATGTGGGCCGATGCAGACAACATCAGTTTCAGGCAGCAATTACATGCTGACCTTCATAGATGATTTCACAAGAAAAGTGTGGGTTTATTTTCTGAAATATAAGAGTGAAGTTTTTCAGAAATTTTGCCACTTTAAAGCTCTTGTAGAGAAACAGAGTGGGCAGTACATTAAAGTTCTCAGAACCGACAGAGGAGGAGAATATATCTCAAAGGAATTTCTGCGTTTTTGCAGAGAGAACGGCATACACAAGCAGTTTACCACAAGGTACACACCGCAACAGAATGGAGTTGCTGAAAGGAAGAATCGAACCATAATGGAGATGGTGAGAAGTATGTTAAAGGCAAAGCACTTGCCGAATGAGTATTGGGCAGAAGCAGCAAACTATGCTGTATATATTTTGAATAGATGCCCCACAAAAGCAGTGATGAACAAAGTTCCAGAAGAAGCGTGGAGTGGCAGAAAACAGGGAGTCACCCACATGAGAGTTTTTGGGTGTGTAGCATATGTACACATTCCAGAAAAATTGAGAAAGAAGTTGGATAGTAAGGGGGAGAAGTGCATTTTCCTTGGATATTGTGAAGATTCCAAAGGATACAGATTGTATAACCCATCCACAAAGAAGTTTGTAATAAGCAGAGATGTGCAATTCATTGAAGAGGAAGCATGGGATGGAAGCATTGAGAAAACAGTCAATGTCAAAAGCTGTTTATCTCATGATGAAGATGATGCAGATGTGGTTGAAATCAACAACCCATTCGTTGCACAACCTCCACCAGCACAAGGACAGCAAGGGACACCTCAGGAAGCAGCGAGAACACCCTTGAGAAGAAGCGGGAGTGCATCTCCAAGCACACCACATGGAGCAGAAATGAGTGCTTCATCAAGCACAACCACACCAAGTGAAAGCGGAACAAGGTTCAGAAGCCTTAGAGAAATTTATGAGCAAGGAGAAGCAGATGAAGGTATGAATTCCTTATTTGATTTGTATTGTCAAGTTGATGATCCTATTCATTTTTAAGATGCTATTAAAGATAGAAAATGGATAGAAGCTATGGATGAAGAAATTAAAGCCATAGAGAAGAACAAAACATGGGAATTAGTTGATCTCCCAGAAGGTAAAGAAGTCATTGGAGTTAAATGGGTCTATAAGACCAAAAACAATGCTGAAGGAAAAATAGAAAGACACAAGGCCAGACTTGTTGTCAAAGGATATAAGCAGAAGCATGGTATAGATTATGAAGAAAATTTTGCACCAGTTGCAAGAATGGAAACCGTGAGAGCAGTGCTGTCCATAGCAGCACAAAACAAATGGAAAGTATATCAAATGGATCTAAAATCTGCATTTTTAAATGGAGTTTTAATGGAAGAGGTATATTTGGAACAACCTCTCGGATATGAGAAGAAAGGCCAAGAGCATAAGGTCTGCAAATTGAAGAAAGCTCTTTATGGGCTGAAGCAAGCGCCAAAAGCATGGTACAGCAGAATAGACTCCTATCTATTGGAGAATGGATTTGAAAAATGTGAGGGAGAACCCACCCTCTACATCAAAGAAAAGGATGGTAAGATGCTCATTGTTGTTTTATATGTTGATGATTTAATTTTTACAGGTAATGATGATTACCTTGTTGAAAATTTTAAAACAGTCATGAAGGGTGAATTTGAAATGACTGACATGGGTTTATTAAGATACTTCTTGGGAATAGAAGTGGAGCAAAATGAGAAAGGAATTTTTATATCTCAAGCAAAGTATGTGAATCAAGTTTTAGAAAGATTTAATATGCAGGAGTGCAAAGCTGCAATTACTCCCACAATAATGGGATTGAAGTTGAGAAAAGATGACAACAGCAAGGATGTTGATCCAAGTTTTTATAAAAGCATAGTTGGCAGCCTCATGTATTTGACTGCAACTAGGCCGGATATTATGCATGCTGTTAGTTTAATTTCCAGATTTATGGAGAAGCCAAAAGAGGCACATTGGCAAGCAGCAAAGAGAATTCTGAGGTATGTGAAAGGAACTAAAAGATTTGGTATTTTATATACTACTTCAGAAAAATCAGAATTAGTTGGGTACACTGACAGTGATTGGGCTGGAAGTGTAGATGATCGGAAGAGCACTTCCGGTTATGTTTTTCATATGGGTTCGGGAGCCATTTCATGGGCTTCCAAGAAACAGCCTATTGTAGCATTGTCTACGGCAGAGGGAGAATATGTGGCAGCTACAGCAGCAGCATGTCAAGCAATTTGGATGAGAAGAATGTTGAGAAGTTTGTGCCAAGAACAGGTAAAGGGCACTGTGATTTATTGTGACAGTAGCTCAGCTATTGCATTATCCAAGAATTATGTGTTTCACAAGAGAACGAAACACATTGACACAAAGTTTCATTATATCAGAGAATTGGTAAACAATGGAGAAATTGTTTTGCAGCATTGTAAAACAGAAGAGCAATATGCAGATATTTTGACAAAGCCATTAGCACAAAAGACATTTGAATTCCTAAGAAAATGTTTGGGTATGATGGATAACCCAGCAGCTGACTTTAAGGGGGAGTGTTAAAAATATTAAAGTCATCTGCCAGCCTTGGGCAGTGACAGGAAGAACAAAGTACAGAGCAGCAGCAGCGCAGAGGAGATTGAGTGCACAACACTCTGTAATAAAGAAGAATGGAGAACCATAAGGAGAAGAATTAATTTAGATATGGGCCGCAGCCAAGATAGTAGAGAGATTAAATGGATGATGGGCGAAGTTAGTTCCTTTTGGAGTGGATCAGAGATTTTGTCTACGGAGGAGCAGAATGAATTAAAAAATGGTCAAGTCGGGCATAAATGCCCTCAACAACCAAAATGAATGAATTTGAATTAAACAGGCGAAAGTCACTTATGAAGCGGAAGGACAAGTGGTCCCTACCACTTGAGAACAAAAGCGTAGATCGCAAGTTTCATAGAACACATGTCTTGTTGATGTGAAGAATCGTGATGCGATGCGATCACAATCACAATCGCAATCGCAATACATATATATAAATAACATTACAAAATCGTCCTCCCGCAGCAGCGAGGCCCGTGGGTCCGCATGACCACGTGGCAGTATATCGCAGGATCGCACATCGCATTATCGCGATATCGCAAGTTTTGTTCTGCCCATTCCAATATGTCATCGCAATTTGTTGCGATGCGATGCTGCGCCATCGCACATCGCATATCGCACGTCGCAAGAGTCGCAGGTCACATTTTTTGTTGTTCCACCATTTCGTCATATCGCAAATCGCAATTTGGCCGACTATGTAGTGGTCCCCACTCGTACATCGCGCCATATTCAAAGTTTTATGGATTTTGTATCCGCCGCGCCATATAAAGAGAAAAGGCCCGAGAGGCAAATAAGAAAAGAATGAATGTATTGTTAGTGTGACCGCTGTGAGAGCCCGCAGGCAAAGAAAACACAGCAAGAAGAACGGAAGCACTGCTAGTGTGTTCTTGAGAGACAGAGAGTTGTTAGAGTGCACTGTGTTTGTAGCAGTGAAATATATTTTGTGAATCCCTCACTATTGAGGAAGAAAATTTGTAATAGTTTTTTTTTTGTTCTGTTTAATGATATAGAAGAAAGCATTTTCATGTCATCTCTGTCTGCAAATCAAAATTTCAACATGGATGTGAAATAAATTATAAATTTAAGTTTGATTTAGTTTCAAATTTCAATGAGTTTTGAGTTTTGGTAGAATAGTATTTTAAGGTTATTTTAACATTGAAAATTTTATTAAATTTAACACAAACTCAAAATAATTATTCATTCAACATTAATCACTAACCTAATCTAAATTAAACATAATTGCGAAAAATAATTAACAAAAATTTTAATCTAATGAATCGTAAATTCAATAAAAATATTGTGAAGTCATATAAATTATATGAATCTCGCTTTCAAAAAAACGCTGGTTTAAATGTAACTCAAATTTTTTTTTCAACAAAGAAAAAACGCTGTTTTTATATTTATGTGAAAAACAGTCCATAAGACAAAACATTCTACTCTGATAGAAAGATCCCCTATGCACAGGAAAATAGACGCCATGCCATACCCGAATTAAATCTTTATCGTAAAGAGACGCCATGCCATACGTCCATAATATGTATTATACCGACGGTTGAAATCTGATCTCAACCTAAACCTCAACCTAGGGTGCCAATTTTATGAAAACTTTTTTTAACGCCCGTTCCTCGAGTTAATTGTTGAGCCTTGTTAAAATAATCCACAGGTATCCCTTTATTGCCGTGACGTCTATGTGGCAAGATGCTCTAGGCATCTGCCAATCGACATGGCACACAGATATGTATACTCCTTTAAATATTATTTCATTTAATTTCGCAGAAACGAATTCTCAATAGTCTCTAACATCGTTGTATTCCATTTTCAACGTACCCTAAAAGAAGTAGTACAATGATGTCCAAAGACGTATTTATTTGGGAATAGGGATTAATTTTTTATTAAATAAAGTAAGTTTTTATTAAATAGATGGTTAGGACTGAGAATGGAGCGAATAATTTTATTAGTATATAAAAATAGATATTTTATTTAATTATTTATTAGATAAACGATTAAGATTTAAGAGGGAGGGAATTTTTTTAATGATGTAGAAAATTAGATAGTTGATATCAATTTCATACTCGTTTTTGTTTTCTTTTCGATAATATAATTTTCTATTAACCATCCATCAATCAGTTAACGACTTGTGCTTTTATCTCCAAACCCTTCTTCACTTAGACTTAGGGTTTCGATTTAAACAATCCATCTTTCCGTTTGAGAAACCGGTTTATTAATCTATGCTACTCAACCATTCTGAATTTAACCATGTTGCTAGACCGCTCAAGAATTTTCAGGTTGACGAGACAAATTTACATAATACTTTTAATGAATTAATACATTTTCAATATTAAAGTTTTTAATCTTTAATTAAATTTAACTTAAAAAGAATTTCTTGTGCATATTTATAAATAATAAATTATAATATTGTTAATATTTTATAATAAAAAATAGATTTTTTTTAATATTTAAAAATAATAATAAAAATGTAAATTTATAAATATTTACTTCAACTTATATGTAAATTTATAGTTATAGACTACACTACTACCTCATTTATGATGCATACTAAAGATTAGGGATTGGTTTAGTTTGTTGGAGGATGTTGAGAGATTCTCTCAACTTCTCCCTCCAAGAGCGGAATTAGTTGGATTTGAGCAGCACTATAAAAATTGTGATATATTTGTTTGATTATAATATATAGAAACTATTTTTTTTGTGTATCTCTTCTCTCATGATTTCTAATATGGTATCAGAGGCACTAATAGCTTAAATTCCTCACGGAATGGCTAGGAAGATGTGAGAGCAATGATTCTCAAAGAGTAGATAGTTCAGTAAATTTATTTTCTGGGTAAAATTTTTCTGTGTTGGTTATTTTTATTTATTTTTTGTGAGATTATGATATGTTGACTACAATCCAGTAATCGTTATCTCGGTTTTGCTCTCTTTTCTCACCCTCGCGCTGAGCCTCACCTGGTTGCGTATATGCCTTCAGCGCTGGAGAGGGCAGACGATGCTTGACTCATCGGATGGGGTGGCCGACACTAGATTGCGGAAAGCGTTCTTGAAAGCACTGCCCGCTATAGACTACAATGCTACCTCAAAGCCATGGGCCGTGCCCACAGATTGTGCAATTTGCTTTGCAGAATTTGCGGAAGGAGAAAAAATGAGAATTCTACCAAAGTGCAATCATGCTTTCCATGTGGAATGTATTGATAATTGGCTCCGCTCGCATTCTTCATGCTCTATCTGTAGACATTGCCTGAATTTCCAAAGTGGAAACAAGAAGTTGGGAGGCGCTGGAATTGTTCAAGCGACAGAATCAAATGACAACGTGCATATAGTCATAGCGGTCACTGATTTATCTCAGGCAAAGCAGCGAGTCTGAATCGGCACCAACAACAACATTCACTCCCCTCTTCTCACACTCTATTCTTCATCAGTGGGACCATCAGCTGCCAATAATTACCTGAATCCAACAGCCTTCTGCAACATTTTGGCATCTACTTCTCAATTCCATAGGAATGGATAAGAACACTAGGCAGAGCGATATCAACAACTTTCTCTCAAAAGGATTTCTGGAATTAATAATTATCGATTCTTTGGGCAGCATCGAAAAGGGCTAAAAGATTGGATCGGGTCATATTTTCAAGGTTGAAAAGAAAATGAATTGTGTTTGGCACCAGCAACTGCAGATCCTTCATGAATACGGCAGCAATGAGGATGACACAGCCGTCAGCAAGACGTGGAGGTTAGACGAACTAAAGAATTATTAAAATCACTAATTGCTTTAGTACTCGTGCCTTGGCGTGGGCGAAATCATTCACTATGTAAGCATCAGAAAAGTTGCGAGAATTCAGCCGAACGAAGAGACGAATGCTAAGGAGGAAAACGTCGAGCCGAGGGATAGTGGTGGGTTGAAATTGCTGAAATTGCTGGTTATGTATGCTATTGGTTTGATTTAAGTTAGATTTGTGGGTTTATTGGTGAGAGTAGTGGGTTTTTTGGTTTGTAAAATTTTTATATTGCAGAACCAATTATTGAACAAATTAGCATTATTTAAATTAGTTATTCTCGACGTTCTTCGATGCCGAGAGAACAATTGGCTAATTTGATTTTGCGAATTTGTTATATGCTGATGGATCTTGTTGTTCCTCGGGGCTTCAAGAGCATCGGTTACAGGTTATACAATGAGATCCTTGTGTGTAAAGTTCACTTTGAAGGATTGATCGCTGATCATATTATGTACCTAGAATATTTTCCTATAGACTGTTGAAATTTATTCTTCGGCGTTATTTCACAGATGAAAATATTTCAATAGGATAGTTCAGTGTCAAGAATCTTTTTCGGGGGTGTCAAGAATCTTTGATCTTACAAATTCAACATTGTTGGTCAGAAACAAATGTATTTTAAATGGGTTGAATGTTAGCTTGAAAATGGTGGAGAAAATAGTGTTGTCTATGAGATCTCAGAGCGGGTACAAATGTTAATGAAGACTGGGGCAGACAAATGTTTGTATTAAATTAGTGTGTTCTCCATTTCTGTAATGTAGGCATTAAGGGGGGGTGTTTGAGATAATGCCTCATTTATGATGCATACTAAAGATTAGGGATTGGTTTAGTTTGTTGGAGGATGTTGAGAGATTCTCTCAACTTCTCCCTCCAAGAGTGGAATTAGTTGGATCTTAGCAGCACTATAAAAATTGTGATATATTCGTTTGATTATAATATATAGAAACTAATTTTTTGTGTGTATCTCTTCTCTCATGATTTCTAATATATTAATTATCTAAATTTAATCATAATATTTTTTTATTACTATTTCATTCAAAATTTACATCAATAATTAACCCGATGATAGCTTAAGATAGATAAACATAATATAATACTGCTAAACAAAGCAAATCTATCCTGTGATTACTAAGTCCCAAAAAGAATTTTACTATCAAATTTATATTACCATTAGGGTATATTGACATGTTAATCAAATTTGTAGAGTTTCTATTCTATTGGCACTACCATATATGTTCATTTTGTTAACATTTAACAGTTATTATTAAAATAAATTTATTATTGCTCTCCACTAACAATCAAGTTGAGAATATATTTTATAAAAATTTTAAACATATATAAATTATATATTAAAATTTTAAATTTTATCTTTTATCAATAAAAATCATTAAATTGCTAAAGAAAATTTAAATTTAAACTTAAATTTATTAAAAATTAAAACTATTAAAATAAATTGTGTAAAATTTAAAAGTTAAGTTTAAACTTTAATTTATTAAAATTATACCGATAAATTTATATGAGTATAAAATTTAAAAATTATTTTAATTTTTTTATGGAGTGATATTATTTATAAACTAATAAATAATGAATCTAACACTACTAATAAAAGTAAACTTCGTAACGATTTACTTTCCCAGCCTTTATATTTAAGTTATCAATTTAATTTCGGAAAAATGCATCATTTTCATGATACACCATTAACGTGGAAATCACTAGGCCATGACATAATGTAGAAAGAGAATGCTCCATTGCAATCTCGACAAATGAGAAAGTGTGTAGAAATGAAAATGTCTAATGAACTAAAGCATGCTAGAAGCCGTGCATTGAAATATACTTGAGTTTTGAGTATGGATAGAGCTTATGTATTTCACTGCATATATCACAGGTTGTTTTATTTAGAAGTCTGTTAGTAAATATTATTATTTAATAAATTTGATGAGAAAATATAATTAATATTTCATCCTAATTTAAAATTGGGTATAGTTTCACAAAACTGTTGAGAAATTTATCCATATTATACGCATTTGAATAAAGAATCAATAAAAATTTAGATTAATTCAAACTATTGAAATAAAACTATTATTGAATCATAAAGATTCAATAAAAATTTAGATCTATTCAAACCATTGAAAAAGAATTATGGTAGGAATAAACTACACTCGTTATTGTCGTAATTCATTATAATTTATCAACTCATTTATTACTAATAGAGCATGTTTCCCAATGGCAGTTTAGTCTCATCAACCATCAATAATGAGTTTTAATATTGAGCACAAGAAGACTATGCCAGCAGGTTCGACAATTGCCTTATTCTGATCCATAATCAACGATGAGTTGGAGCAATTTTGATTTGTATTGTGTACTAGGAAATAATGTGACGCTCCGATATCGGAGAAACATACGTCCAAATATCATTAATCAACACGACATCAACCAGGGTATGTGCAATCACAACCAAAACATGAAATATATATGTAATGGAAGAATATGAATATAGGTGGTACTATCAAAAAATGAAATCAGTGTAACCGGAAAATGATAATCCAAGAGGGAGAATGAATGCGAAATGGTGGGCACCAAGTTTCAATATGGTCTTGAGCCAACAATATAATAATTGCATGTGATAAAGTTTTCACCATTGCTACATTTGATGGCCGCACATCCAACTTTAGTGGCTGTTCTCCAAACGATTTGACTATAATGGGTGCAGTCTTGTCACGAGTTGCAACTCTTTGTTTTTGGCATAATTATACCACTTCCTCTCATCCACCCATGCATCAACAACATCCATAGCGTTCCAACGGCTGTGCTTCCCTAGAAGATGTTCCCTCCGAAAGGCCCTTCAGATGCTCGAGGAGGTAGTCGCCCCATCTTTCCCTTGCATATGTATGCACATACTTTGTAAGTGTGGCATCCCATTTTAGTGGAGTGACTCCTACTTTCGTCCTTGCTTTGTTATGTGGAACTAGAAATCATTTAACCACTTCAACATAATCATTTTCTCATTTTAGCAACAAAAATAAAAAAGAAATTTTATTAGTAATAAAGTAGTGGTTAATATTGGACGAATGCAATGGTAATATCCTTCATTTCAATTGCAAAGTGTTAGAAAGGCCGAGGATGTAAGGCACAAAATAACACAAGTAATTCACATACAATAACACTAGTTGTGACCTCTCAATTGCTCACACAAAATTGATTGATTAGAATGAATCCGATGATGGGTATTTAACGTTTTCCAACCAGCGAGTCGCCTAAAATACTTTGACATGCAACGACACACTAAATTTGACTATGAATTAATTTGACTTTAATCATTCTCTAAATTTAGATAAATCTCCATGAGCATTAGGGGAATTTTGAGGTCTAAAATGGGTCTCCTAAGGAAATTATAAAATAATAGTGGAAAAATTCAAATAAGATTTGATGACATCATAATATTTTAGAGGGAAAAATGGAAAAACTACTTTTTCAACTCATATTTTCAACTTATCTCCCAAAGTTTTTACTCAAATTTCGAGCGAGAGTACTCGTTGGATGTGAAATTTAATTCCCCATCCAAGGAGTACCCATGTTGCATACTTTCGATGGGTCCTACTACACGAAAAATGAGAAATACATAAAAAAGCGTAATTACAATCACATTTTTTTTATGTATTTCCCATTTATCGTGTAGTAGAGTTCATCGAAAGTATGCAACATGAGTACTCCTTGGATGAGGAATTAAATTTCGCATCCAACAAGTACTCCCGCTTGAAATTTGAGTAAAAATTTTGGGAGATAAGTTGAAAATACGATTGAAAAAGTAGTTTTATTATTTTATTATTTTTTAATATTTTTACCCTTTTATTTAAAAAATGGTGAATCATCCCCCATAGTTGACATCATCATCTTGAATCCTATTGGTTGTTATAAATTTTATTTTTGTTGTACATTTTTCTTATGAGGCCCATTTTAGAACTCAAAATTCCCCTAATGGGAGTTAATTAGCTATTTTAACACTCCCCCTTAATTACGACTGCTGGACTAAGAAATTATTCATGACAACTCAAACATGCATGCTGGTCTATGTCTCAGTTAGGGTTACAACACCCAAATTTCTTTTATGAAACCCAAACACATATTTTGCTAATGGCAAAGTAAATATATCATCCAATTGATCACTCGATTTACAAGGCTTCACGTGAAATTCTCCCTTTCTCACATATTCTTTAATAAAATGATATCTGGTATCAATATGTTTTCCCCTTTGATGAAACACACTATTCTTAGATAGTGCAATCATTGAGTTATTGTCACAATATATTTCTGTGGATCCTTGTTTTTTATGCTTGAGTCAATCTAATAGTCTTCTTAACCATACTGCTTGACATGTTGTTGATGTTGTTGCTACATATTCTGCTTCTACTGACGAAAGTGTCACAATAGGTTGCTTCTTAGATGCCCATTAAATCACACCCGAACCAAGATGAAACACATAACCAAAATTTCTCTTCCTATCATCCAAACTGCCTGCAAAATCATGTCTGTGTATCCAATCAAATCCTTATTTTTTGTACTTGCATATACTATGCCACAATCTCTAGTTCCTGATATGTATCACAAAATTGTTTTTCCTACTCTCCAATGTGTGTCTTTTGAATTCTCCATAAATATGGAAATCAAAGTCACTCCGTGCATAATATCTAGTTTTGTAGTTGTGAGATACGTGAGGCTGCCACAAATATTTTGAATAGAGTTGGATTGACATCTAATCCTTCATCATCTTTTCTTAACTTTGTATCTATTTCAGCTGGTGTAGGGTTAGGTTTGTGATTTTCCATCCTGAATATCTTCAACAAATCTCTAGAATACTTATTTTGACAAATAAAAATTTCTCTTTCAGATTGCTCGACTTCTATGCCAAGAAAATACTTCATGAGACCAAAGATATGTCATTTCAAATTCTTTCATCACGGCTTCTTAAATTCATCTAACTCAAGATCACCTGTTAAAAAAATGTCATCAACATATAAGAAAACAATCAAAATTTGTCCATGCTCAGTTGCCTTTATGTACAAGGTAGGCTCAATGTTGCTTATGAAAAATCCATTCTTGATCATGTAGCTGTCAATTTTTCTATAATAATCTTTAGGCACTTTCTTGAGTCCATATAGTTCTTTCTTCAACCTGTGAAATTTATTTTCTTTACCTTCCACCTCATAACTTGGAGGTTGCTACACATAAATTTCTTCTTCTAGAATTCCATTCAAGAAGGTTGTTTTCACATCCATCTAATATTATTTCCACGTGTTCTAAGCTATTATGGCTAGAACTTCTCTTACAATATCCAATCTGGATACTAGAGCAAATGTTTCTCCAAAATATATTCCTAGTTACTGTGAGAATATTTTTTCTACAGGTATTTCTTTAACTCTTTCAATTTCATGTTTTTCATTCAAATTTGTCTTGTACACCCATTTCATATGAATAAAATTTGTATCATTTAGAAAATCAACCAAATTCCATGTATAATTCTTTTCAATAGCTTCAATTTTTCATCTATTGTGTGCACCCAATTTTCATCTCTGATTGTTTCTTCAAAAAAGAAGAAGGTTGGAATGAAAACAATGCAAAATTTGAACTAACATTCAAATCATCATAAATATATTTCAAACTTATCATATTTCTCTTACCATTTCTTGATTCATTACCTGATTGGTTTTTGGAAGAATCTTGATTTTTTGATTCGCTTGAAGATCCATGTTGCTCAGAAAATCTTGGAGTCCTTGTTGGCGTGAATTTGTTTGCTGTTTTCTCGTATGATTCTTGCTACTCCTTTTTTGTTATTTCATCTTCTTCCATCAGTGGCATTTTTGCATTAACTGTTTTTTCTATAGTCTCATTCCATGAATCTTATTCTTTGAACACAACATCTCTACTAATTATGGTCTTTTTGGTGACAGGGTTATAAAATTTGTAAGTTTTTGACTACTCACTATATCTAGTAAACATGCATTTTTCACTTTTATCATCCAATTTTCCTCTTAGCGCTTTAGCACATGTGCATAAGCTACACACACAAACACTCTGAGATGAAATAAGCTGCAATAAATACCCAACCATGCTTCTTCTGGTATCGTTATTCATCGCACTCTTCGTAGGAGATCCGTTTATCACATAAATAACACATGCAACTAATTATGCCCAATAATCATTAGACAAATTTATCCCTTTCAACATGATGTTTTCCATGTTCATAATTTTATTGCTATTTCTATCTGCTACACCATTCTAGTGTGGTGTTTACCTGGTTCTAAATTTCCTTTTAATTCCATGTTGTTTGCAGTAATCATGGAGCGTCTTTGAATCATATTATCCATCATAATCTGGCCTCAATACCTTGATCTGCCAATCACTTTGGTTCTCTGCTAATGCTTTTAATTCCTTGAAATTTGCAAAAGTTTCAGAATTCTACTTCAAGAAGTAAACCCAAGTTTTTCTGCTACAGTCATCAATAAATGTGAGGAGGTAACAACTTCCACCAATCGACTGTGTCCTCATGGGTTCACACAAGTTTTTATGCACCATCTTAAGTGGTTGTTTTCTTTGTATGCAAATACCTTTGGAAAATTATCGCAGTGTTCATTTCCTAATATAAAACACTCACAAGTACTAGCAAGTTATTTGATGGGAGGTAAGCCTCTAACCATTTGTTTCTGTTGCAATAATATTAAACCAAAAAAGTGGAAATGGCCAAACTAAAAGTGTCATAATCGATAAT
This sequence comes from Pinus albicaulis, assembly GCA_034641835.2. NCBI lineage: Eukaryota > Viridiplantae > Streptophyta > Pinopsida > Pinales > Pinaceae > Pinus > Pinus albicaulis. The sequence continues at coordinate 576,964,237 of CM076578.1, read as the reverse complement.
AATTAGAATATGCAACTGTAAATGAACTGACCATGAAAAATTATAGGAAAGCCTCATATTCACCTTTTCTATCCATTGCTTTCTTTGGGGTTTTTCATGTATAACACACTCTTGTCCTTGAAATATAAATTTGTATCCCTTCTGCGTCAATTGACCAACAATTATTAAATTATGTTTGAGACTAGAGACATAATATACTTGTGAAATTGTCTTTGGCTCCCCCTACTTGGTCATAATGTTGACCACTCCTTTTGCATCTACATCCATAGTCTTGTCAGTCCCTAAATTTACCTCTATATTCACAAATTGATTCAAATTGGCAACCAAATTCTTGTTTCTTATCATGTGGTTATTGCAACCACTATCTAATAGCCACACATTATCATAAGGTTTGTGCATCGTATGATAAGATAAATATATGGGGTTTGTATTCTCTGTAGTGTTATTAGCTCTCTCGTTTCCTTGATCAACTATACTTTTCCTGCAATCACACGCATATTGACCAAATTTATTGCAATAATAACATCTCACCTTTGATTTGTGAACTCTTTCATTATTGTTGAAGCTTCTGTTGTTGCTTCCACTTTTATATTCATGCTCTTCTCGACCATCTCTTTGACCACCATATCTTCTTCCTCGTCCTCTGCCTCTCGATCGACTTTTGTCTCCACCTTTATCTCTTGAAATGGAAACCTTTCTTTTGAAAGTGGTTTCTAAAGTGGAATCCTTATTTTTTCTATACTTGCCTCATGAGATATAAGTGATCCCATCAACTAATCAACTATCAATGTTTCCAAATACTAAGCTTCTTCTATGGTTGCTACCACAACATCAAATTTGGTAGACAAAGATTTGAGGACATTATCAACCACCGTTTAATATTTGATATATTCACCATAGATTTTTAGTTGGTTTATGACATTCATCGCCTGATTCATGAATGAATTGATGTCCTTTTTCTCTTTCATCTACATACTTTCAAAATATCTTCTAGTATTCTGCAACTTAACAATATTGACTTTGGCCATACCTTTATAGCTTGTTTCCAAGGTCTCCCATGATATCTTTGTTGAATACGTGATCATAATGTTTTGTAACACTACTTAGTCCACTACCTGCTGGATAAGCTACAACACTTGTGCATTCTTCTTCTTCTTTTTCTTCCATAGTTCTCTCTTTTCATTAGTGAGAAATAGTTCTTCTGCTTCATCCTTAGGTTTTGAAAACCCAAACTAGACATGATCACAAACATCATGAGCTTTCAACCTGGTCTCTATATTAATGGCCCACACATAATAATCCTTCCCTATAAACGATGGGAACTAAGGCTAAAAGTTTGAGAAAGTTGTCTTTCTTCAAAATTTTCGCTTCAAATAATAAAACCCTCAATTTTTCCTTTTATAAGCTTTGCAAGGAATCTTTTTCAAAATACTCCTTATATCAAAAAAATTAAATAAAATTTATAAAAACCTTTTATAGCCTTCATAAAACGCTCCAACTAAAAACTTCTAAAAAATATCTTGAAATTTTTTTTATTATGAAAAGTATTTATATACAATAAACCTTTATAAAACCATACTCTTTAAAATTCATTCGAAACTCTTTTGGATACCCCACGTGAACTTTATGAATTAAAACGACGTCTCACCATATAAACTAATAAAAAACAATCAGATTTTCCTCACACTTTTAAGGTTTTACTTTGTTTGCGTATTTAATACTTTGATGGGGTTTTCTAACCCCCGTAAGTGTAGACTCTTATAAATTTTCCAATATTCGATGGATTTGAAGTTTTGAAAAAATTGCATAGTTTTTGTACTAACAAAGTCGCACTCTTTAACAGTTTGATGATTTTACAACATAATTCACACACAATAACATGAGTTGCAACTCTTCAATAGATCACAAAACAAATATTGATTAAAATGAACCTAATGAGGATTATTTAACCTTTTCCAACTAGAGAATCTCCTAAAATACCTTGAAATGCAACCAGACACTAAATTAGACTATGAATTAACTCGACTTAACTAGCTCTCTAGATTTAGATAAATCTCCATGTGGGAGTTAATTAGTTGTTTTAACACAGAGGAAATTCTATTTTGAAAAAATGATGTTTAAATATGCATACTCTTAATATGTTTATATAATATTGATGAATAAAATTCGACAAAAGGGTATATGGACTTGTAGGAATAGAATTGGACAAAAAGGTAATATGGACTTTTAGTAAGAGGAGTCGATTAATTTCAACTAGGCCGCAACTGTAACCGTTTTAAGTAAGATATATGGGATTGAATATTTCTGACATCATATATTAACAACAATACAATGTAAAAAAAAAACAAAAACAAAATGAAAATATGGAAAAAAAATGTGGATAGTTGTAGCATATCCTTTTAATTTTCAGTCATGGTAGGAAATGAACGTCATCTTGCACATGAGACATTAGGAGGAACACATATTATCACAAACTTCCTGAGGAACACATCTTATCACAGCCTTCCTACAGAAGTACTGTGCACTGACGTTTGAGTTGGAGCACATCTTATGTCAGGATTCCTACATAAGTAACATGTAGCGAGGTTTGTGTTGGTTGAAGGATATAGCGATGACAATCCATTTGAGCTTAGCAGGATGGAAGTTTCTAGTTTGTAAAGTAATCCAAAATCATATATATATCTATGTGTGTGTGTGTGTGTATTCATTGCATACTTTACAAAATGAAATTGTATAGGCCAAGTTGGTGAAGGTCTGGACCTCGAACAAATCTAGAACATACTGTCGTTCCCCTAGCAAAGGATGTGGAACGTGTTACTTGAATGTGTTTTTTACTTTCTTTTGGGTGTTTCTGACCACAGTAACATCTTACAAATAATCAAGATAGTTTAGTCATAGAGATACATTAGTGGAATTTAGAACTTCATCCCTGTATTTCTTTTGCTATAGTATTGCAATGTCAAACCATTTAACCCCTTTAAGTTCGATTAGTTCGATTATGGATGGGTTTATCAAGTGATTATAGACCCATCAACCTGTGAAAATAATAGGAAATAATAATTTTGTGGATTTTTCATTATGAGTATTTTGTTATGAGTGATTATTGTTTAGTTGAGATTGTGTTTTCTAATTAGGTTTTATATTTCGTTTATGAGGAGTTTGTTTAAATTTTATAACTAATTTGTAATGTTATAAATGTAATTGTTTTTTGAGCCCTGATGAATGCAAGTGTGTATACTGGACTCAGGTAAAATTTTCATCTCTCATCTTCCTGTCACTTGGTCTTCCATTCATCTAATAGGAACATCTCTCTCTTTCCCATTACTTTGTCTACCATTCACATAAGAGATACATTTCTTGTCTTCCATTATTTTTAATTTGGTACTAGAGGATTGGTGAGAGGTTGGGATCGCATAATTGGTATTAGAGAATTTGGTATTTAGAGCATTGAGGAGTAATTGATCGCACCGTTGCTACATATTGAAGGCTAAAAATTGAATGCACTGTATTGACCTATGAAGACCAACTCGTGAAGATGATGTGAATTGTTGAATCCTGCGAGTGTTGAGTTGTCAGAGTTAGAGCTATGGTAGAAAGTGCACAGTGGACTTTAGCACGTGGAGAAGATCTGCATGATGTAATGCAAGATCAATCATTCCATAATTGTCAAGAGTTATCTGACATAAATCATAGATGGATCATTGTCAAGAGTGATACAAAATCAGTCAAGACCTATTGTAACCACTAATTTGTGGAATCATTAGGTTCAGGAACCAGTGGAAACCCCGAATCTAGAGATTTCTTAGCTGGAATGAGAGTCTTGTGGTCCAATAACCCGTATTGTCTTTTAACTAACTCTCGAAAGTTATAAGAGGCTCGGGGGGAGAATTGAATGTAATTGCTAATATTTCTAGTTGGGAGGAAGAGTCTTCTATCCTAGATAATTCTCTGATAGGTTTAAAATATGGAAATAAGTACATTGAACTTTCAAATTTAATATAATTTTTTTCTATGTAATAATTTTTTTATATGTTCTGTGGTATTGAGGAATTGAAATAATGGGTATGGAAATCAGAATAATGGGTTTATTATGAGAATAAGATGTTTTGGGGTAATCCTTTTAATTATTTCTTTGTGTGGGTTATAACCCTGTTGTGTTAAATTACCCATTAAATAGAGTCTTCTACTAAAAGGTTCAAGTGTGTATTCTTTGTACGAGAAGAAAGATGATTTTTTTGTGTATAAAAGGAAAAATTGAAAGTAATAGTAAATGTAGTACCCTTGCAAACCGAATGAGGAAATAAAAACTTTTACTATTGTTCCATAGATAGATATTGGTAACGATTTGTCATGAGAAAAAATGCATGAAAATTAATTTATATGGAACCCGAAAAGAATTAGTAAACTAGATATGAATGTATTACTATGATAATATTTTGACACAAATAAAGTACTTTAAGTGAGTTACCTCCCATTTGAAGTGATAAGGCCAATTCAGGAGCAATCCCACTTATTATTCATTTTTATTTAACCACCAGAAGTGATATATACAAAGCCCGATAGAGCCATACTTTGTCTACTTAGTTATGCCAACAATACCTGTTATGACAAAGTTCAGAGGATAAATAATAAACCTGCAGAGATAATCAATGCATTTTTATAAAAAGAGGAACTAAACTAATGTATCATTTACTTAAAGTGTAATGAAACTAAAGTTATAACTAACAACCTTTTCCACCTTATGGTTACAACTTAATTCAATAAGAAAAGAAAACAATCGTGAATACATGACATACACAAATCCCCATTAATAACCCAAAACACATATAATTTTTTGAAATTAATAATCTGGAATGTTAGCACTTGACTGTGAACAAAGAAAACTAACCAATACATTTAGAATGATGAATCTCAAACAATTAACAATTGAAAAGGGTAAACTATGTATATTAGAAGTATCTTGACAATAAATTAAACCTAATCTCTCAACAAAATTTCAAAACAAAGGTCTAGGGTTTTGTTGGCGGGTGCTGGAAATTCGTCAACCAAGGGGGTCTCCTTGATATTTGGTCCAAATTATACCTCACACCATTTGTGATATGAGCCCCATCCGGAATATGACCAAAATACCATTTTCTTAGAGCTTTTCCTTGGCTCTAACTCTTAGCAAGAGAGAGGAATGCATATGTGCCTTCGAAAATAAAGTAAGTGTGCATGGTGAGTAATTAGTTGTAGGTGTGTCGAGGTTATTCTAGAGTAGAGAGGGAGAAAATTGAGTCCCTATGAGAGAGGTAATAGTACCACCCTAGTATAGACACATGCAAACAAGAATGACTCATCTAACATCCAGCGGAATAGTCCACAAATATGCGACGATCAGTGCAACCAAGACAAACACAAAAGGTATGTTTAGAATACAGTGGAATAGTCCACAAATATGTGACAACTATAGAAACCATTATAGCACATTCTCAATATGATAAGCACTAAAATAATTGAAATATTTCAACTACTTTAGCACAAATGAAAGAAAACATGAATTACAAATGTTCACAACATAGTATTACAAGTATTTACAAACCATTCATGTAGAATATGTTGGCCAAGAGGCTTATAATATTAATTAAAAGTTCCAAGGCACATGTATACAATGATCAGTAATAGCTCTAGTAGTGGAGCGTTGGAGCCACTCCCTTTCTCCCCAAAAGAACTAGCGTGTCTCTCTAATGCCTTGTAGGAGGAGGCACTCCTTTATCCCCAAAATAACTATCTTGTCTCACTAATGCCTTGCGACAGGAGCCAAGGTGAAATGTACTATTCTCATACAATGAGGGTTTATATATATAAAATGGGGAGGCAGTGCTTCACCTTCCTTGTGACTCTTTGACTACCCTCATTATTGTTTTACTTCCTATAACTTTTCAACTGTACATGACTCTTCATCTTTTGTACATCTCCTTTGGAATTCCACTTTACAATGCCTTTTGGAATAAGGAATTACATAATCCACAATAATGATGTGGGATATGATGGCCCATGACATGACGTGACTTGACATTAGTGACATGGACTGGTTGATGACATAGCAATGTCAAGCTACTTTTTCTACTCCATGCTATATGTCTTATTAATAAAAATCTTCTATCTACCTCCATATGGCTTAGAGGTAACGAGACTTCAATGATATCAAGTCTTGAGCAGTGGTCGAAAACTAGTGTCCTTTTTCCTTCTCTTGATCGATCAACTTACATAATCAACTATAAATATGTCTTCCAACATGATTCCCTTCTCATTTTCTTCTTCATCTTCATGTCATGTTATGATGGGGTATCTACATCTACAATTGAGTCATGACAAGACGTCATTAGTATGATAAACCTATAGTTTAAGATGGTGCATGTTGATCCAATAACTGAGTTAGAATTAGGTGGAAGGTTGAGGGAGAGGTTCATGACTGCACAATTTCACAAATAAAATAGTTAGTGGTGAATCTTGAGCCTTGATGTTGTGCAATGTGCAGTTCAGGTTGGACTGGGTAGGCAAATTTTGCAGTTTTGTAGCTCATTGAGTTGGGAAAAAGGGTTGAGCATTGATTCTTCCCACTGCACAGTTCTGGAAGGTAGAGATAACCCGGTGATTTCATAATTTCACACTTCATGAGTTCAAGGGTTGGGCATGAGATTAAATACTGCACAATGCACAATTGGGGCTAGGTTGGAGGGCTGAATTATGCAATTTTAGAGGCCAAGGTCCAGGACTAAGCATTGAAAATACACATTTAATAGTCCTGGGAGGCAAGAAATACGCATTGCATAGTTTTAATAGGCAGGGTTGCAGCTTGAGGGTTAGAAATGTGCAATGCATAGTTCCAGAAGGCTAGATGAGGCTAAGTTGCTTAGTCAAAATGTTTTTGAAATTTGACTATGTGTGGGATCAATGAATATGATGTGAACAATAATAAGACTCGATTGTGATCACACACTTAGAAAACTTAACAAATAAACAAAATATATCATCTAGGACACATAAAAAACATACTCCCCTTAGTGCGATAACTTTGCGATGAATTACGATAAGTGTGACACTAAAGATACACTTTGTGACAACCGTGATGACACTTTTGTAACATTGCTTACAACTTTGGAAATGAGTGTGACAAATGTTTACAGGGTAAGATCAACGCATTTATACAAAGGTAACCCCTTGAAACCACCAAAATAAGCTCATATACATTGCGTGATACTTAACATGTGAAAAGATGAAATTTTTCTGTTCTTACAAAAGGGGCCAAAACACTTGAAGAAAACACATAAAATGGATTTAAATTTTTGCGAAGACAATATGGAAGACCAAGGTAGGCTGTGAAATTTGGTGTAGCCCAAAATTTTGGACATTGTTGCAGTAGAGACAACAAGTTTTCACCCACATAACTAAGAAGAAAACCTTTATAGTTCCAAACTATAAGTATCATTCTGAAACACTAAAAAAACACATTCACAATTAAACCCTCATGGAGGGAGATAAAAATCATCTGACATGAAAATTGGGGCTAGCATGTTATCAAAATAATTCGTATATAATAGAACCCTCAAGGAAAGGGTTAAAGCAAAAAAAAATTTCTAAATTGTAGGCTCACGACCTCCAAAACCTGAACATTTAAGGAAAAAGATATTTAAGAACCTACAGACAGAACAAAGAACTTAGCGTAAGGGTCATCTCGTTGTGATAATCGACCTAGGAATTTCTGAAGTAGTAAAAAATCTAAGATTTTGAACCTACATACCTGCAAATTAACCAAAAAGGAACTCAATGAATAAGTAACCTTAACTAAAACTAAGATATGTGAACTGGGTAAATGTTGATGGTGCTAGACACACCAACATTAAAGGAGACACCCGATATGAAGTCCCAATTAGACCACACACCGTTTTTTTTAGGAGTCCCATCTATAATACCACTCGGTTGTCAAAGTAGTGGGTTTTAATTATGCCCCTTGGATGCAACAACACACAGTGTGGTGTATTCATGACTTCGGGGAAACATGTTTTTGACTTTGTGGATGGTCAAGTGAAATGAATGAAGGTTCTAACACATGAGGGAAAAGTGAGTGAGCCCCTTAGAATCCTATAATAGTATTAAACTTGAAAGGAACACACGAGCATAATGACATCATAAGCCATCCTGCAAAATAGATCACAAGTTAACCATGACGAAAAAAATACAAAAACACACATTGGACAAGATTCATGCTAATGCAAATGAAAAGTTCATAACCATTAGCAAGAGTTAAGAAAAATATATTTCAAATACAACAAGAATATTCCTACTATATTCACAACATATGGATGAAAACGTGTTGAATTTGAGATTTTATTAAAATGAAATTTTGAACCATACATATACCATTGACAGACCACTAGCCCAAATAGTGGAATATGAAGTCAACACTTGCTCCTCTAAATAAAGATACCCCCTTTATGCTACGGAGAAGCTAAGGCTCTCACAAACTCCCAAACTCTTGATTCTAAGCCTAAGCCTATCCAAACACTTGGTTCCCAAGATCCCTTTACATGAGTTATGAGGATATATTTATAAAAAAAGGGGTGACTCTTCACTTCCCCTTTATGACTCTTGGACTTCCCTCATTTCTCTTCAAATTATTTACAAAATGACTCTTCACATTCCACAATTAACACTTAGAATTTCACTTAAAAATTAATTACAAAGAATATTACAATATACTCATACACATATAACACAAAATTGGGCAAATCTAACTTGATAGCCTAATGAGACAAAAAGGTTAAGCTTGATTTTGGGGTAACTCTATCTCAAGAACTTCTACTTGTTTCTTTTAGGTGACGTAATGGTGCCAAGAATTGTACTGTGTGATGAAATTCCCAAACTATGTGATGATATCAGAATGTAAGTGCACTTTATTCTCCATGGCATCTGGGTAGACTGATTTGGAACTGGTGTGTATTTACATCTTTAGCAAGAGAAACATAATGTTGACTTCGACAGGGACACCAATGTAGTTCTACATGTTATTCCTGTTCACTTCAAGATCTTCCCTGGTGGCGATTTGTCTAGAATGCTCCAATTATTCTTCAATCTCCTGCCTGACCTCATTCCTACGTTTGGCCTTAGTGAGTGAGCTGATTGATGAAATCTTGTGTGATCTCACCAAAAAATCCATGTTGTTATACAATTGTGCATATGAGGCCTGAATGATGGCAATGAATGACACAAGGTATTTTTTATTTTAAATGAGCATTCGAACCTTTTATTTCTCCAACTCTACCTCTTGCCTTGTTTTCTTTCCCAATTAAAGTGGTTCCCCTTGTTATTTCATTGACCATTCATGCACAACAAAAATAGCTGCTTGTACAACCTTAAGAGTTTTTACATGATCTTTACACTTCTTTTGCAAGTTGTGCAAGTGGAAAACTAGATTATGCACGGTAACAAGCTCCTCATAAATATTCCACATAGTCTCTCCCAGTGTTGATACTTCACTAAGTATGGCTACCTTCAATTATTCTAGATAAACCTGTGCGGGAGATACATTCTATACCTATGCTCGGAGTTGTTCAAACTCTTTCCTAGAAACCTGCAAGTTCTTTGCCAACCGTTTGTTCTTGATTATCATATACTTAGTGTTTGAATTTTCTTCACTTGCAAAGTCCAAGTTGGTTGCGACAATGGTATTTGGATTCCTTCTAGTGTCTATTATGATCACCTTTATCTTATGAATGCAGGAGATGTGAGTTCATCCATAAAATGTTTCTTTCATTCTAGTACCATTTTATTCATAAGGTCGTCATAAGTCAGATTGTATGTGTCCATAATCGAACCCTCATCAAGAGGAACAATTTCCTCTCCCTCGCTTGGAGATTTCTCTAATGGAGGAGGGGGAGACTGAAGGGTCACTTATTGCGTGCATGGCACCAAGTCGACATCTTGTTTCTATGGCTATGGGTCCACCTCCATGTCTTGAATCAAAATTATATTCTAAATCCCTTGGGTGATCTCCTTGTCCTCCACGTGTTTTATTTCCTCTTGTAATTGACGATTCTTCTATTTCTCTTCGCCTTGTATTCATGAGACTTATTCTTCCTATGTCCTTTTCCTTTCTTCTTCCTTCCCGCTTCGTCATTTATTCCTCTTACAACCTTATCTGCTCTTGTTCTTCCCTCTACTTCTATTTTTCTTCCTCCATCCTTTGTTTCCTATTCTTCTCTGATACTATAGCCGCTTTGAAAATGACTGGATCTACTTTCATTTTGCAGATTCAGCCTCCCCCTAAGCGATATGAAACCTTGCTCTTACAATTTTCGTGAACTGGGTTGCGCATTTCCGCTATTACTACCTCTAGAGTGACTTTTTTCTGCGGAGTAACCTGCGATGTTCCAATGAAACAGATCGGTTAATGGGACTTGGAGGCATAATAACAATTATTCCATGTTTCCTCCTCAAGTCTGTAGAAATTCCCACTTAGCGGATAGAGATTAATCCTCGCATAATCGTATCTACAAACATTCCAAGGGTTTTACAGGTTGAATTCCAAACTATCGATTGCAAATTTCTCTATTTCCTTCCCCTCGGTGTCTACAAATTTCAAGTTCTTGATCTCATACAATTCGATATACAAAGGAAGAATAGGCCAAGGTGCTTTCTTCTTCCTATGAAAAGTTTTTGGTAACCCTATGGTATGTAACTTCTTTCATGAATAACTTATTGGTGGCATACCTCGGTAAAAAATGTGTATACTTCTGTCCCTGAATACTCTGAGGAAAGTGTCATCTGATGAGGCAAACAAATATCCTATCTCTGACACTGCTTCCACTGCCCCACATGACATGTAAGGTGACTCTTCCTCAAAGATAAACTTATACAACATAATGATGAAGAGATCAACCAATTTTTCCATTACTCCTCTATGGTTGCACTATGAAAGTAGCTTGCAATAGATGTGCATGACATGACCTCATGGTTTCCAAGTCCAATTCATGCCAAGGAATGAATTATGAGCACATATTGCATCCAGTAGATAGGAGGACTTGTAAAATATAGCTTTCCTGCCCTTGGGAGGACTCAGGGCATGGGATACATGGACGCTCAACCGTCGAGCCAACAAGTCTAACTAGTTGAATGGTCTTTCTTCATTCACAACCTGGTTGAGTAATAATTACCACCGTTCAAGGAAGGTCTGAGTAATATGCTAACCATAGATTCTGTAACATCTTATTATCAAGAGTTTATAGGGCCTCATGAGATATTTTGTCTTGTAGGTGTTCGTGGGTGTCTGATAGAACCTTTTTGGCTCTTTCACCTAGATTTTAATAATCTCCTTTGTACTCAAGTAGCTGATGGTGGCATAAAATTAATAATCCATGAGCATTTTTGGCTCCAGTAAATGGTACATGAGATGGTAATGTGATGCCAAAAAATAAGGAAGTGGTTGCCCACTAGCACTATTTAGAGTCATAATATTTGAATCTGTATGAGACAATATCCAATTGACAATTTATGCACATGGGAAAGTTGGTTACCTACATGCATCCTTATGTAACCGTGATCATTGAACATTGATATGCACCTATCGATCTTCTAGATTTGCTTTAAAGCATTTTGTTGGGACTACTTCATTCGATTTCTGCCATGTGATCTTTGACTCATTTTCTATGAATGGTTGAGGCAAGTTCATCAACGTACTCTCAATTTCCTCCCCAGTGTTACTTTCAGTAGTATACTTTGAAGTAGATCTCTTTGGTGCCATAATATCAATGATCGATGAAGAAAAGTGGTCAACAATTGCAATACCTATAGGAGCAAAATGCACTCATGGAAAAGTTAAATTAAATTCTGTAAATTGAATTACAAATAAATATCACAACAAAAACACATGTTTGAGGGGAAAAATGCACAAATATTGAGCTAGGAGAGTAACTCGCTACAAGAACTTCACATTTTGTAGGCTCAGTAGCCAATGGTTTAGCTTGAGGCTTGAGACTGCACAATACACAATTTATTCTGTCACACTTGGGGAGAGAGACATGATTGATCCTAGAACTTCCCAATACGTATTTTGGTCAGCATGCTACTACGCATTGAATAGTATCAGAGGCTAGGTAGGAAACCTAAGGCTTGGACTTGTGTAATCCCCAGCTAGACAACGCAATCATTGGCCAAGGGAAGGGAATATTTTCCTAGAAGGAGTATGGAAAACTATAAGATCTAGGTGATGGTGCAAGTTAGAGTGAATATATGACTAAATATAGACATATTAATGTAAATAAAGTGCATAATATCAACATGAAAAATAAAAAACAAACATGCATAGGAACGTCACTAAAATGACGATCACGAGTGGGAAAAAACATGAAAAATAATGCGACACTTCTAAAAGAAGAATTTTCGATAGAACCAACACTTATACTAGCTAATATAAGTGAAACATCTAATAGACATGAAAAGAAACCAGTGAAACATGATTCACAGAAGAAAAATGACAAAAAGTGATAAAAGAAGATAAAAGAAAAACTCACTTGTAAAAGTGACGCAAACTCCACCAAAGGCTCCCTAATCTCCTCATGAAGTATATATGTCCAAGATCGAATTCACAAATGAGCTATCTAGTGGCGTCCATTATATAGATATAGACTGATTAGGGTTTATGATGTGCATGCCTAAAATCAAGGAAAAAGCGATAATTGGTGGAAAGTTCCAAAAATATTAAGTGTGCCACCTTTGGGAAAGTAAGGCTCCCTTTTAAGATTTTTGGGACCCGGGTACGCACACTACCAGTAAATATTATGAGGTTCCCAATGTTTAGGAAACTCCTTGACTTAGTGCATTACATAGTTTCTGAGCTCAAGGAACGCTTGCATAGTTTATTTGCTTAAGGCCACGATGTCTCCCAAAAATGCATAGTTTCCAAGCTGAAGGATGGCCTACCATTCTGGATTACGTAGTTCAAATCATCAAGGGAGGTATGCCTTCCAATTTTGTGTAGTTTCTAGAGACAAGCCCAACAATGCTGGAAGGTAAAGGTAGTAGGCTTACTTGTGATTGGAAAGGTTCAAGATGGGGTCAAAGCAAAGAATCACAAGTACAACATGAAAATTAATTCTTTAAGTTAGGTTGAATAGTTGATGACAGTAAGAGATAAGCCTTTGAGGACAAAAGGGATGCTCCAAAATCAAAGAACGCGAACAATTTTGGAGGGTGGTTTTACCAACTTCAATAGTAAATAAAGAGGTGGTCTCAAGAAAATTTCATCGCTTAGAAATTATGTCAGAAAAATGTTGTAATTGGTGCCGAGGGGTAAATTTCCTATCACATGACCAAGAAAAGTCAAACCTTGTAGAAACCCTTGAAGGAGAACAAAAGAAAGGAAGATTATAAGGAACAAATTGATACTTGGGAAGTTACAGTTATAATTGGATGGAAGGAGTAGTGGTGTTGACCAGCAGAAGAACCCTGGAAGAAATTTGGGCACCCACAACAAAAAGAAGCGACACACCATTAGGAGTAATTGAAAAATATTTTAATTATAGAACTAAATAAGAGTACCTCAACTGGAGCGTCGAAGCTTACTTGTGCTTACCATGGCCATCCTAAACCAAAACCCTAGGTGCATTAGGGTTTGTCATAGAGGATTTTTGACAAGTGAGAAGAGAAAAAATGTGGATGGAGAGGCCAGGGATAGGGCAGTTACCCTTAATCGTCCTTGTGGAGTCTGAGTCATCGAATGATCGCCTAAGGTGATCAATAGTGAATATGCGAACATATATCCCCATACAGATAAGGTAGGAATGAATATCAAGAGCGTCAGATGGAGAACTCGTGAAGCTTCTATAAATTTTAGGCCATATTGATACTTTAAAAAAAAGCGCAGTAGTATGTATAATATCAATGTTCATTTTAGATATAACATAAATTCTATGAGCATTCCAATGCAATCCATATTTCTGACACATTTTGCAAGGTACCTTGCAAAGAAACTCTAATGTGTTGCAATATAAACATAAATAATAAGGTCCAAATGAGTTATGTGATTAGGAGTTACCTTTTAACATTATATGGATAGATGATAAAAAGGTATAACGTGTTTCAGTGATAATTAATTATTTTTGTATGTTATGATCTTAATGGGTGTTACAAGTGGTATCAGAGATACTATGGCATAACTAGGCAGTTATATATATATATATATATATTTTATAATCTTTTTTTAAATAATTAAATAAAATATTTTTTCTAAAATATTTTATATTTTTAATATATATATATATATATATATATATATATAAAAGGTGTTATATTTTATAAATTTTTAATATAAATATTATATGAAATGTTGAATATTTAACAAAAAGGAATGCCAACATTTAGCTAGACCACTTGAGAGAGTTGATCGTTTTGGAGAGTAAGGATAATATTAAAAATAATATTATTTACAAATTTAATGATAAGTTGTGGGATGATCAAAATATAGAGGAAAAAAATAAGATAAGCTATTATAAAGAAGTCATTAAATCTGAACCTTGGTAAATAGAATTATATTTCTATGAAGAAAGTGAACATTTTCAAGATAAGAATTGATTCCCATGAGTTTCAAAGTGAAACCAGAGGTTGGCCATTTCTCAAAACACCTTAGAAAGAAAGGGTGTGTCTTTGTTCTAAATTTCAAAATCTTTTCTACACTACCAACCTTCTTTATTGTTAAGTCAACAAAACTATGGTGATCTACTAAAGCTTCTCTCCCTTATATTCTATCATAGAAATAAAATATTAAAAAACATCAATTAATATCTTGCTTTGGTCTCATACACCATATTGATCTTAATGAACGTATATCATTATGATGATCAACATAATATTGAATCACTAAAATTTTATAAAAAAAAATCATAATTATTTATATTATTAAAAAAATGTAACCATGTAAATCTAAATTTAAATTCTTAGGCACCTGTTGAGGCCTCAAATTTTTTTGCAAGAACATGGGGGATGACCACCTAGTCTGGACCTTAGAGCAGTTCCTTTTCCGTTCGGAATGGTGGCTTCGACTGGTTTAACTAGGTACAGTCACCTTTCTCAATATCCTATCTAGAGACCTCTTAACTGAAATAATCAATCAACAACACTCATGAAGAATTTCTCAAAACAATATTGATCATTTAATTAGTAACTTGAAGAATAAACAATAATATGCAGAAAAAGCTCACAACATATCACTATTCAATAAATCAGTTTTATAAGACAAATTTTTGAGTAAATAGTTACTCAGAAATCAAAATTCAGCCCATAAGAGTAGAGATAAATAATAACATAAAATTGAGGCAAATTACTCATACTGACAAAAGTACACAAATATGGAAGTAAATTGACATATTCCTGTTATCATAAAATGAAACAAAAGTTTAAAATAATAGTATTATAAATACCAATTGATTAATTCGATTTCTCCAGCTCCGATATCTTACAGTCCTTTACAATGCCTGAACTTCTGGTTTCAAAAATAGAGCTACAATAATGAAATTTATGTTCATTATACATAACTCAGAATGTAAAAGAAAAACCTCAATAATGTTGGAACCTTCTCATTGATTGAGATCTTCTTTTACTAATCTCTTCAACTGTTTTCTTGCAAAAAAAAATAAAAACCAATATTAAAATGCAAAAAGAAAACCAAAATGTCAAATATGGAATTAAAACAAATACAATCAAATTTAATTAAATAAATAATTGAAAATTAAATATAAGCTTTCTATTCATTCTTGTGATGACCTAATTGGTCAAGGATATCATTGACGAATGGATCTGCTCTTAGAAGAAGTTGTGGGCAAATTAAAATGCAGAAAAATAAACTCAAAAAATTAGTTTTGTTAAAAATTCGGAGCTTGACATTCTGTTGAATTTTAGACCCAATAAATGTTCAAATATGGAAATGAAACCACTTCAAAAATTTTCTCCATGATTTTATATATCCAATGAGCCATCCTCGACATCATTTGACCAAATAAAACTTCATTTATGAGCTTCCAAAGTTGGTATATTAAAATTGCTAGAATTCTGGAATTTTTGTTGCGGAATACCTTTTCATTAATTTTTAATATGAAAATAGGCGGAATTATTTTAACAAAAGCCCCTATTAGTGGGAGTAATAGCAGAGTGAAATTAATAGCCAAACCTTTTGGATAGACATGGAAGCAATGTGGAGCAGAAATGGAGGAAGATAGCGGAGGGACAGATGATAAAGTAAGTGACGTGGTAGGTAGAGATGGGGCCAATCGTAAATCGCAATCGAGCATATCTGTTAATATCATAAACATGGGGTAATAATTGTGGTTTATGATTTGCGAGATCACGAATCGCAAATTCAAAGGCTATCACAAATCGGGGTCAAAGCTTACTATCACAATATCGGGGATCGGGGTTATCGAAAATCGCAAATCGCATTTGGAGACGGGAAATGATGAATTTTTGGCAATACAATGATGAGATATGTGATGAGCGATAGGTGTGACGTGGCGATAGGTAGGTAAGGGTCCCAGTAATATCGCAACGACGTTTTGGAAGTGATAGCACATGAATGTGGTGAAGATTTTTAACGATGACCGATATGTGAAAAGGTAAGGGGTTCTACCAAAGTTTTTAAGCGAGGATTTGTTATATATATGATATGTAATATATAATGTGGTAAGGTTTGTGATATAATGTTATATAACACGGTTGTTCGATGGGTGGGCGGAGCTATAACATTAAAATTTCAGATTTTAATATAAGTGGGTTTACAAAGTAATAAGTCTCGAAAGGTTATGTATGTGGGTTTTGGGGATTAAATGAGATTGAAATCATTAAAATATGGGTTTTAAATATAGTTTAGGCTATATAGTGAATGAAATTTGGGTTTTGGGTAACAACTTGGATAAGTTAACTTAATGAAAATCCTAAAAGGTGTTTAGCCAAAAATTTTGTAGAAATGGTCCCCATTATTGAAGTACATAAGTAAAAATGGGGGAGGGGGGGTTGTGTTTTACCACAACAATGGCAACATGTGAGAGAAGAACCAATTATCTCTGATTAAATATAATGAACTTAAATTTACCCAAAGGTTAAAAATAATGGATATCATGAAATCGTCTAACAGTAAAAAAATTCCATAGGTTCCATATAAGTAGATTAAGCAATGTGATTTTGTAAATATAAGTACTTAAAACATACTCTAGTAAAAGTGATGAATCCAAACTTTGGGAATTTTTTTTTAAACTACCTCATATGAAAAATAGAATAAGGTAGAGATAGGAGTTTTTTGATAAAGCATGTATGCATTTTATGATTGTTTCTAACATCGCTTCGCTTCCAGCGAGCCTAAACAATACCCCGACGAAGTTGTCTTTTACGCCATACAAGCCTAGTCTCGCTGTCAGCAAGCGTCCATAGCCCCGACAAGTTTACTTGTATTTCTCATGCTTCCTCATTTTCACTCTTTTAATAAGCGCATTTGCAAGATTTCAGTTTATGATTTATTTGAGTGAAAGATGTGGGATGGTAATAGAGATTTATGTTTAATGGACATAATACTTTTATATTTTTTACTCCAAATTCTTTCCCTGCAACTATCAATCAGAGGATTTTATGTGGAGGGATGGGAGGGATACATTGTATTAAAATCAAATCAGTTCTTTCCTTGAAAAGTAAACTCAATCACTTAGAAAGGATGGGTGTTCCTCCATGAAAATATTTAAAACAAGATAGTTTTATGACTCCATAAAGATATGCCTTTAATGATAAATGAGATTTACTGAAATCGATAGAGTAAATGTTTTCCCATGTATGTCAACGACTGTAAGGTAAGAAAAATGTCTTTTACATAAGTCATGGAAAAGTCATCAAAATCAAATCAAAATTGAAAGTAAAAGGAAAATAATTCCTAAACTAAAGTAAGGAAAGAAATTAGCGAATAAAAAAATAAAAATGAAGAAAGTAAAAAGCAAATTTAAAAAGTAAACTCCAACAAGACCGCATCTATAAATTTCTCAACAAATGATTATAAAAGGAAGTAAGCATATATACGTTCCTTCCTATGTTGAGATTTTAAAATTTTTATCTTGCAGATTTATAAGAAATGAGACTCTTAAAATGTAGAAAGTGAATAACAGTGATGATATATCATACGATGAATGAGAAGTTTATGTCTATTGTAATTTTCCTTCTTCTAAAGAAAAAAAATCTTGCAAAAAGCATCTTAACCATTTTCTAATGAAATCCATGCTTAAAGAAACAGACCATAGGTCCAGAAACTACCTAATTTAGCTGACTCGATGAGGATTGTTACTTCTTTTCTCAAGAATCTCAAAGAGTAAAAGAAAATTAACTTTGAAAACTTATCTAGTAGAGGTGTGAAAGGTTTACGAAGACCTATAAAAACAGAGTTCAAGATCAGCGAAAATTAAATTGAAACAAAAACGAAAAAAATATAAATAAATGAAAGTGAGCATATAAAATTACCACTAGAGAATTTCATTTCATCTTACCTTAAAGGTATTAATTCTCCAATACAAGTTAACCTCTTTCTTTAATTAGAATTAAAAGCATGAAGAATTTTTATTGACCAAAAAACATTATTTATTAAATCTAAAGAAAAACAAGTAGTGAACTAAAAGAAAGCAATATTTCATGTTCAAGGAACCAGAAGTAAATCGAATCCATTAGAAATGTGGATGATAATATTATTCTTTATGAATTATAGTGATTAGTGTTCTTTTTTCTTCTTCCATTCTGAATTTATATAAGCCCCAAAGTATTGAAATTTATTCAAAATCCCAAATGATGTAACAATATATAAAGAGGATTTGAATCTTTATATGATAATTATGGAGATAAATTTAGAATAAAAGAAAATTAAAAATATTAATTATTCATCGGTACATTGCCTTACTGATCTTTTCGCATTGCGAGATTATTTGCCATACATAACTTAAAAGTTGTGACTTCCATCCTTGCCAATATGTGATTGAGAATTTTATATAATGATTGAAAGTCGAATATCAAAGTTTATCCAATCAAAAGATCTTTAAGGAAAAGTTTCATTTGAGTTTAGCAATGCGATATAATTTTTTGTGATGGAAAAGTTCCGATATGAGCATATGCGATAACAAATTGTGATGGAGTGATTTGCGATATCGAAAGGAAAAGTTCATCGAAGATCGGAGGGAATGGGCATATCGAGGGATCGAAGATATTTGGAGTATGCTCATTTGAGAAACTTCGATATGCGAACTACAATATGTGACATGCCATATGGAGGGCCAATGATTTCTTAAAGTATTCAATTCAAACTAAAAATAAAATGATTTCACTTTGCTTTAAAATAAATAACCCTTTAATAAATTAATTAACTGTCGGAAAATTTTGATTGGAAATTAATTTTATCAGAACTTTATTATAAAGAGAGTTGTGAAATATACTGATATGATATGAGTCCTTTGACAATTTATTAAGTATTATCAAGATTTCAATAAATATAAGAAAAATTTAGATATCCTTCAAATTTCAGATGAAATAATAAATACTTCCCTCAACATGTTGCGGATTTGAACAGATCTCAATGCATGCTTATCTTGAGTCTTCATAATCAAGTCAATGAATACCTTAAAAAAAAACAAAAATAGAAATAAGAAATAACCTTTGAAAGTAAAATAAGCAATAGATGACGATGAACCTCTAAACACATACCTAGAAGAATTTTGATTGTAAGTTTACGTCATGAATTTTCAATTTCTCCCAAATTTTCTCACAGATTACATAAGTTCAACATCACCTTATTATTTTAATCTAAAATGCTAAGTAATGACTTTTTTTCAAATTGCATCATTTCCAAAATTACATCAAAAGACAAGAGCGATAAAAATGAGTTCTTAGAATTACTTGTGAATCAAAAATTTTCAAGTGGTAGAAAATTCTTGGAATCTCTTCATGTATGATTAATGTTATGAATTTTGAAAAACAAGAAAATTGAAGGCTTGAAAAATAAGTATGATATGATAATTCAAGAGCTTCTAAGATTATCTAGGTTGTTTTTCTACAATTGAGATGGGATGCCCAAAAGAAATCATATTCATTACCTCTTTTATTGAAAATTTGAAATAATGAAATAAATGAAAAAAGAAAATAAATTAATCTATTCCCATTTCTAACTCAATGAAGGAAATATGACTAGGTATAGTCATACTTCCAATGTAACCATGTAAGCATTTTAATTCTTGTATGTATGTACATGTCAAACATTAGTAACAAAAATGGAAATATAATTAAACTAAGATAAGTAAATCTAGAATCATAATTGTTAGGTCCCTATATTACTAATTTAGTCCCTTATTGTTATTAGTGTAGCCCCCTTTCTGTTATTTTTGTACCCCTGTAACCTCAATATTGTTATTATTGTGCACTCACATTATTATTGTTAGGTCGGCTAGGATTATATTGTGGCCCCATAGACTCCTATATATAGAAGGAGTTTTTGGTCATTTATATCATCTAAGAATTGTTCATTTATGTAATGTATTGGAGGTTGCCCCCTCGAAGTAGCTGATTTCTAAGGCATTGATCTCTCTTTTATTTTATTTTTGGAGTTGGTTTCACAACATTTGGTATCATATCTTTGGATTCTAGGGTTTCTCTACTCCAAACCGGTCATCGTGGAATTTTTGCTATAACTTTTTTCTATGAAGGTTCAAAAGCTGAAATTTTTACAAAGCGAAGCCGAAATCTGGAGGAACGCCATGGAAAAATTTCAGATCTGGGTTCACAATATTTTCAGAGAAATGATCTGTACAAGCTAGGGATTTTTATAGGCTCTTCAATTTAACCTAAACATGTCATCATGGAATTTTCACTATAAATTTTTTTTCTATGAGGGGTCAAAAGCTGAAATTTTGACAGAGCGAAGTTGCAATCCTGATGATCATCGTGGAAAATTTTCAGAGCTTGATTCACAATATTTTTGGAGATAGGGTCTGTGGAAGTTAGGGATTTTTTCAAGCTTCAGAATTTCATCTCAAATAGGCGACTGTGAGGAAATCGTCATAACTCTCTCTCTCTGAGCATTGGATTGGAATTCTGTAAAAATTGGCTGCAAGTACACAGACTTTAGTTTACTATGTATCAATTTCAGAGCCGAAGGAGGAAACAGTGACACATGGCATGCTGTACAAGGTCACTCTACTGAAATAGCCCATAATTAGGTCATTGTGGGAGATTTGGCATAACGTTTTCTTGAAGAATCCAAATCAGGTTAGACCTATGGAATTTGAAAGAAGATTCATAGGGCTATTACACGGCCCAATTTAAGATATTGAAGATCAAAAATCACAGAGATAATTCAGTTTCAATATCAAGCTCCTCAAAAGCAAGAAAAATGTGTGTATTTTTTTCAAATTACATAAGTCTCGTTTGAAAAAATTAGTTTGAATTTATTCCAAGGGCATATTGAAGAATATATATTAGTATTGGGTTCTAAAATGCCCCTTAAAAAGAATTCAACACCCATTAAGCCTTTAGAAGTCTCTACTATGACTCATGAAGGAAAAGAAATGCAACATGAGATATCAAAATTACAAGACCAAGTGCACCAAATTTCGCTATCGCAAAGAGAAAAAAAATGAAATGGACGTTTTGAAGAAAGGTGTGGAAACTAATATGGATGGTTTGAAGAAAGGCATGGAAGCTAAGATGAGTGGTTTGGAAGCTAAGATGGATGGCATGGAAGTTGGTATGGAAGCTAATATGGATGACACGGAAGCTAAGATCGATGAAAAAATGAAAGACACCATGGAAAACATGAATAATCATCTAAAAGTACACATCGAAGGTTTGGAAAAGTTGATACAAGAAATGTTTCCTAATGGCGAAAAGATAGTAGAGGAACCTCATGATGAGAACAGAATAAATGTTAATCGTGATTTCATAAACTCTAATGTTGGATGGAAGAACCACCATATTCCAAATATGGATATGGGGAAGTTTGATGGAAAGGATCACGTAACATGGATACTACTTATGGAGCAATATTTTGATCTCAATAATGTGCAAAACACACAAAAGGTATGCATTGCAACTTTACATTTAGAAAAAAATACATTTGTATGGTATCGATGGCTTTTCTCCCGTAAAAAAATTGTCACTTGGTCAATTTTTACGGAGAAAATGATATCACATTATGAGGATACAAAAAGCAACACCTTCTTTAGCCAATTGATAAATCTAAAAAAAAAGGGTTCAGTGGTGGAGCACATTGAGGACTTCCAAAATTTGAATATAAGGGTAACTGATATTCTAAAGGATCATAGGATTGATGTCTTCATAGGGATTTTAAAGGATAACATCCAACATGAAGTTCGAGTTTGGGAACCTGATTCATTGGAAAAGGCATTCAGGTTGGCAAGAAAAATTGAATGTAAAATTATGGCGACAAGGAAGCCTACCACTCACATATATAAAGATAGAAGTATTGCTACTCTTAGACTTCCACAACCTACAAGGTTGACACCACAACAATTGGAAGAAAACAGAGCAAAAGGTATTTTCTACAGTTGTGATAGAAAATACACTAAAGGTCATAAGTGTGCTAAGAAGAAATTATTTTACATAGATTGTGAAGAGGAAGAAGAAAATGAACAAGAATCTTCAAAAGAAGAGGATGTAATACACCAAGAACCAAACATGGAAGAGGAAGAAATGAGTCCGACCATATCGTGTAATGCATTGGCAGGAATTACCATTCCTCAAACTCTAAAGATAGAAGGACATATCAAGAAGAAAAACGAAATAGTGTTTATTTATTCGGGTAGCACCCATAATTTTATTCATTGTAAGGTAGCCAATGAAATGAATTGTTTCTTATACCCAGCACCAAAATGTCAAGTGACGGTTGTAAATGGAGGAACTATAAATTGCTTTAGAAAATGCCATAATATCAAGCTAACCATGGGGGAATATGTATTGATTATTCTAATGCTTTCCATTCCAATGGGAGGTGTTGATGTTGTACTAGGAGTATAATGGTTACAATCTTTGGGGACGGTGGCTTTTAATTTTCAAGAAATTTTCTTGAATTTTTTTTTAGAAGGAAAGGAAGTCTAATTACGGGGTATTGCAGAGAAGCTAGGAAAGATAATAAGCTCTAATGTCATGAAAAAGCTTTTGAATAAAGAACAACCAGGTGTAGTTGCACAATTATGCTCACTAGAAGTTCCAACATCAAAATCATCTATTTCTACATATCTCCAAAAAGTCTTCGAAAATCATTCCGAAGTGTTTGAAACTCCCAAATTACTCCCACCTATTCGTGATCATGATCATGCTATTCATTTGATTTCAGGAATTTTCCTCCAAACATCAGGCCTTATAGATATCCTTATGTCCAAAAGAGTGAAATTAAATGTATGATTGCAGAAATGTTAGAGGCTGGTATAATTCAACCTAGTCAAAGTTCTTTCTATGCTCGAGTATTATTGGTGCACAAGGATGGATCATGGTGCATGTGTCCGGATTACAAGGAGCTCAATAAGCTCACCATTAAAGATAAATTTCCCATTCTTGTGATTGGTGAATTATTGGACGAATTACATGGAGAAATTATTTTACCAAGTTGGATATTCATTCAGGATATCATCAAATTAGAATGAAGAATGAAGATATTCTGAAAATAGCATTTCGAACTCATGAGGGTCATTATGAATTTTTGGTCATGCCTTTTGGCCTTACCAATGCACCTTCTACATTTCAAGGGTTGATGAATTCCATTTTCAAACCCTTCCTTAGAAAATTGTGCTAGTATTTTTTGATGATATACTAATCTACAGCAGGTCTTGGAAGGATCATGTTGAACATGTTGACAGGGTGCTCAAACTATTGCAGGAGAAACAATTATATGCAAAAAAATCCAAATGTTTCTTTCGAGTACAAGAGGTGGAATATCTGGGTCATATTGTATCTCACGAGGGTGTTAAAGTAGACCCTAACAAAATTAAAGCCATTAAGGAATGGAAAGTCCCCACAACCATAAAGCAGTTGCGAGGATTTCTCGGGTTAACAGGGTATTATCCCAAGTTTGTTAAGAATTATGGGAGAATAGCAGCACCTCTAACAACATTATTGAAGAAAGATGCATTTTCATGGACTCCTGAAGCAACTAAGGCCTTTGAACATCTTGAAGAGGCAATGTGCCTAGCACCGGTCTTAGCTACGCCAGACTTCACAAAAACCTTTATTGTGGAATGTGATGCCTCAGGAAATGGAATTGGTGCAGTTTTAATGCAGGAAGGAAGACCCATTGCTTTTGAAAGTCGTCCGATCAAAGGAAAGTATTTACAGAAACCTATTTATGAGAAGGAAATGTTAGCAATACTACATGCACTAAAGAAATGGCGAACTTACCTAATGGGAAGACACTTCAAGGTAAAAAATGATCATGATAGTCTTAAACACTTTTTGGAACAAAGACTATCATCAGAAGAGCAGCAAAAATGGGTCACAAAGATGTTGGGTTATGACTTTGAAATAATCTACAAAAAAGGAAAGCTTAATGTTGTTGCAGATGCACTCTCAAGAAAGAATGAATAGGTGGAAGCATTGCTTTGTGCCATTTCTATTATCCAACCAGATTGGATAACTGAAGCAAGAGATGAATGGAAGAAGGACAAAGATGTATGGACACTCATTCAAAAGTTGCGGCAAGATCCTAGTACATCTGATACATTTAGTTGGAAAAATGATTCCTTATGGTACAAAGATCGCTTATATCTTTGTAAGAATTCCCAACTAAAACAAAAGATTCTTCTGGAATTGCACACTTCTCCTTTAGGGGGACACTCAGGATTTTTAAAAACTTACCACAGGGTGAAGAAAGATTTTTTTTGGGATGGCCTTAAATCTGATATTCAAAAGTTTGTGGCGGAATGTTTGGTTTGCCAGCAGAATAAAGTGGAAACAATTAAGACCCCGGGACTTCTACAACCTTTATCCATTCCAAGTCAACCTTGGGAGGAGATTTCAATGGATTTTATCACAGGTTTACCTAAGTCCGAAGGAAAGAGTGTCATCATGGTGGTAGTTGATAGACTTGCCAAGTATGCACACTTTTGTGCATTATCTCATCCATTTAAAGCAAGTACAGTTGCTACTACATTTATGGACACAATTCAAAAACTACATGGAAACCCAAGGGTTATTGTGAGCGACAGAGATCCCATTTTTACTGGAAATTTTTGGACGGAGTTATTTTCTTGTTTGGGTACTCAATTGGCTCATAGCTCATCTTATCATCCTCAATCTGATGGTCAAACTGAGATAGTAAATAAATGTTTGGAAGGATATCTTCGTTGTTTTGTATCTGATAAACAAACACAATGGGTCAAGTGGTTACCTCTCGTTGAATGGTGGTATAACACTTCCTTCCATATTGCAGCAAAAATGACCCCATTTATGGCACTTTATGGATATCATCCACCGTCTATCACATCATATTTAAGAGAAAATTGTAAGGTTCAACTAGTGGAAGATCACATCGAGCATCAACAAGAAGTTCTCCAACTCTTAAAAGATAACCTAAATTTAGCACAAAATCAAATGAAACAACAAGGAAATCAACATTGTAGCAAGAGAAGTTTTGATGTAGGAGACTGGTTATTTTTAAGACTACAACCATACAAAAAAATGTCCCTCAAGAAAACTAAGAAGTATAATAAATTATCGGCAAAGTACTATAGTCCTTACAAGGTGTTGCAAAATATTGGTACTATGGCATACAAATTGGAGCTTCCTTCTTCTTTACGAGTGCATATAGTTTTCCATTTTTCATGCTTAAAGAAGGTTATAGGTGAAAATCTTCTAGTTCAAACAATATTGCCAGAAATTAGTGAGGAAGGAAAAATCATATTGGAACTTGAAGCGATCACAGAAACAAGAACTCGACAACTATGAAATCGATCAATTTTAGAGTACCTCATCAAGTGGAAGAACTTACCCACTGAAGATTGTACATGGGAGGATGAGAATTTTATACAGAAGCACCAAGAGCTACTAAAGCGTTGAGGATAATACTTTTTTGAAGGAGAGGGGCATGTTAGGTTCGTATATTACTAATTTAGTCCCTTATTGTTATTAGTGTAGCCCCCTTATTGTTATTGTTGTACCCTTGTAACCCCAATATTGTTATTATTGTGCCCTTACATTATTATTGTTAGGTCGGATAGGATTTTATTGTGGCCCCATGGAATCCTATATATAGAAGGAGGTTTTGGTCATTTGTATCATCCAATATTTGTTCATTTATGTAATGTATTGGAGGTTTCCCCCTCAAAGTGGCTAATTTCTAAGGCATTGATATCTCTTTTCTTCTATTTTTTGGAGCTGGTTTCATAAGAATAATGTACATCTATTGTTAGTATCTTATTCACCATTACCTTCTCTTGAAATTCCCTTTCCAACTGAATTTTAATTGGATCATAGAAATCTGGATGGATTTCCATTATTAAGTGGGAGAGGTTTAAAAGAGAAGATGACAGACCAGGTTGTAGAATTGATCTTTCAGACATAATGGCCCATGTGATTTTGTTAGTGTTATCTTCAAGTGCTAACTCATTAATGATCTTCTATGAAGGAAAAATTTCCAAATGTATTTCAAATGGATCAATAAAAAATAGACGGAAGTCTGATAGATCCAACAGAAGATTATTAATTGAATCAGGTTGTTGGTTATAAAGTAAAAATATACTCTCTTGTTGTCACTGCTCTTGAGAAGTAAGAA
Source organism: Pinus albicaulis (assembly GCA_034641835.2). Classification (NCBI taxonomy): domain Eukaryota; kingdom Viridiplantae; phylum Streptophyta; class Pinopsida; order Pinales; family Pinaceae; genus Pinus; species Pinus albicaulis. Next base: position 576,937,416 of record CM076578.1, on the reverse strand, counting down.
GTAATTGATAAGGAATGAACATCAATTGAAATTCAAAATTTAATAGCTATTGATGTTCACCATTATAATTTGTATCTTCATTTTTCCATTTAGGCAATGCATCAATTGAGTGTTAAAAATTAAAATTCTCAATATGTTAGCATAAAGTATCTAAAAATATCAGATTAAAAACATAAAATAAATCTAAAGTTAAAAATAAATTATGAAATAATAACAAAATCTAATCATGGTTTATAGTAGTGTTACAAGAATTTTTATAACACAATTGTGACTGAGTTAACACAATTTCTTCTTCACAAGAATTTGGCAGAATAATGCAATTAGGATGATTGTTGATACCCACTTGTGAATTAGAGAGAGAGTTATGACTATGAATAGGAATGCAAGCTTGATCATCATATAAATCATAGATTGGAATGATTTATTGAATGTTGAAATAATTAGTATGATTAGTTGTTTGAAAATGAGAACTCTTAGAAATAATTTCTGAATGAGATTATTCTTCATTTTCAAATGTGATTATACTTTGATTATGAGGATTCAATTGTAAAGAATACAAATCAATATTCTCAATGTCAAAGTAGCTATCATATATGACTTTATGACATTCAATAGAATTCCCTTCGTTCTCACCTAATGTATCAAAACAAGAAGGGATATTGAGCTTATGTTCATTAATTCTAGAAGAATGATCATTGATTAATTCTTTATTATGGTAAAAAATAATCAGTAATTCATTTAGGTTAGGCTCTCTATTTTCCAAAAAATCATTAACGTGAAGAGAGGATAAATTGTTATTAGAAAAATTGTCAGGATAAAGGGAAAAATACAAATCTGAAATAATGTATTTGAAAATGTCTTTATTTGAAAACTCTTTTGCATTTTTTTCATTGCAAATTTCAGATTTAAGATCATTTACTTGGCTACTTATGCTTTCTTGAAGAATGTTGCTTTTTTGTCCCAAATTTGACATTTTTTCATTGTAAAAGAATTTAGAAATTTGTACAACAGATTGTGTATTATTGGAAACTTTAATCACTGCTTATACTTGTCGAATTATGCTCTGATATTATGATTCAGACTTATGCCTATTCTCAGATTTTAAAGAGGAATTTTCTTCAAGAGTGTTGCTAATATATTCTTGCGGTTGAAGTTTTCCAAGCTTTGTGATTGAGATTCATTGACATGTGAAGGTGCACCTTCATAATACTATAGGAAGTCTGCAGTAATTGAAAGAATTGATTGTAAAAAATAGAGGCCACTTCGTTATCATTTATTTCTACCTCCATATTGAAATTCTTACTTATGTCAATGAAATTATAAGAATATTGATCAAATATTGAAATAATTTCACATGGATTATGAATGGAAGGAAGAGCGAAAATATGGTAAAACTAATTTAATAATTCTTATTTCGAAATTTTATCTTCAATATTAAATTTTAAACAATTTAAATGAAACCTTATAGCATTTAAATCAATTAAAAACTCACCTTCAAACCTTCGTAGACCTTCAAAATTGTCACATACATGTTCGTAGATATATCCATCAAATTTACAAAGGAATATTGTAATAAATTGTTCCCAAGTGTGGATTGAGGCAACTAGAAGTGATTGACACTCGCTTCTTGATTTTTCCAAGAATGTAAGAGTAAAAATCTCCCATAAAATTTCCTCATCAATATCATAAAAAGTAGAATTTGAAAAATTTTGAATGAATTGTAAAGCATGATTAAATGTAGAATCATTCCTCTTGCCATTAAACTTTACCTGAGAAAAGAGTCTTACTATTTCTAGTGAAGTATTGGAAGATGTACATCCAGAAATACAACTCCAAAACGGATGTTTAATAAGAGTCATTGTAATCAAAATAAAATGTTAGAATACAAAGACTCCAAACGAGAACAAGTCTCAAGTCCTCCTTCTAGTGCCAAAATGTCAAGGCCTCGAAATTCACAGCAACAACATGGGGGATGACCACTCGGTCTGAACCTTAAAGCAGTTCCTTTTCCCTTTGGAATGGTGGCTTCGACTAGTTTAACTAGGTCCAACTACCTTCTCTCAATCCCCTTTTGCTTAAAATATAGCCTTTGTCTACCAATGGGAAAGATACATCAGATCATTTTTCTTGTTGGTCACGCAAGAAAGTGATCCTCAAGCTAATTTGGGCTTTAGCCAAGCCATAATTAAAGTTTTACCTCTTTGGGAAGAGGACTTTTAAGGGATGTATAATTTAATTTATATGTGAAATTATTCTTAGATGAAAGAAAAATGAACTATCTTAATCATATCTTAATTAGGAAGATATAGATCTATCCCAACTAAGAGCAATATTTTAAATAATTGGGATTTAAATATGTCTGGCTTATAAGGAATATCAAGCTAACGAAGTAGTTAAATTAACTGACATTATAAATACCAAACACATCCTATCTAGAGACCTCTTAACTGAAATAATCAATCAACAACACTCAGGAAGAAGTTCTCAGAATGATATTGATCATTTAATGAGTAACTTGAACAATTAAACAATAATATGTGGAAAAATTTTACAACATATCACTATTCAATAAACTAGTTTTATAAGATAGATTTCTGAGTAAATAGTTACTCAAAAATCAAAACTCAACCCATAAGAGTAGCGATAAATAATAACATAAAATTGAGGCAAATTACTCATACCGACAAAAGTGCACAAATATAGAAGAAAACTGACATATTCATGTTATCATAAAATGAAACTAACATTTAAAATAATAGCATTATAAATACCAATTTATTAAGTCGATTTCTCGAGCTTTAGTCTCTAATAGTCCTTTATAATCCTGAACTTCTTCTTTCAAAACCAGAGCTACAATAGTGAAAACTCTGTTCATTATACATAACTCAGAATGTAAAAGAAAAACCTCAATAATGCCAGATTTGAGATTCCTATCCTCCCACCTACAACTCTAAATTCCTATTACATAGGTGCTTTTAGAATTCTAGAATTGCAAAGGAGAGAAGCTCATATTACATTCTACAATCTGATATTTATAATATTTACAAAATGGTTTATTCATTTGAAAGTTTGTTGAAAAGTGGTTTTTCTCAATCAATTTTCATTGGTTCAAATCATATTATTCAATTTTTGGAGGCTTCTCATTGATTGAGATCTTCTTTGCTAATCTCTTCAACTGTTTTCCTACAAAAACAATAAAAACAAGATTAAAATACAAAAATAAAATCAAAATGTCAAATATGGAATTAAAACAAATCCAATCAAATTTAATTAAACAAATAATTGAAAATAAAATATAAGCTTTCTATTTATGCATGTGATGATATAATTTGTCAAGGATATCATTGATGAATGGATCTGCTCTTAGAAGAAGTTGTGGGCAAATTAAAATGCAGAAAATTAGTTTTGTTAAAAATTCGGAGCTTGATCTTTTGCTGAATTTTAGACCCAATAAATTATCAAATGTGGAAATGAAACCACTTCAGAAGCGTTCTCCATGATTTTATCTATCCAATGAGCCATCCTAGGCTTCATTTGGCCAAGTAAAACTCCATTTATGAACTTCCAAGTTTGGTATATTAAAATTCACAAAATTCTAGAATTTCTCTTGCGGAATACATTTTCATAAATTTTTAATATGAAAAAAGGCGGAATTATTTTAACAGAGAACCCCTTTTCTCTTTTTTATGGCTTAGATTCATTATATTTGGTAGTCACTCGAATACTAAAAAATTTGGATAGATTTTGGCACGGGTAGTTGGAGTATTAGTGGGAGTAATAGCGGAGTGAAATTAATAGCCAAATCATTTGGACAGACATGGAAGAAACATGGAGCAGAAATGGACGAAGATAGCAGAGGGAATGGCAGTAGAAGCAAGTGACGTGGCAGGGAGAGGTGGGGCCAATCTCAAGTCGAAATCGGGCATATTTTTTACTATGACAAACATGGGGTAAGAATTGTAATTTGCGATTTGCGATATCGAAAATTGCAAAGTCAAAAGCTATCGCAAATCAGGGTCAAAGCTTATTATCACAATATCAGGGATCGAGGTTATCGGCGACTGCAAATCGTATTTAGAGATGGGCATCGATTAATGTTTGGCAATACAACAGTGAGATATGCGATGAGCGATGGGAGTGATGTGGCAGTAGGCAGGCAAGGGTCCCACGTAATATCGCATCTGCGTTTCAGAAGCGGTAGCACATGAATGTGGCGAAGATTTTTTGTGATGGTTGATATGTGAAAAGGTAAGGGGTCCTATCAAAGATTTTAAGCAGTGGTTTGCTAAATATATGATATGTAATATATAATGTGGTAAGGTTTATGATATAATGTTATCTAACATGGCTATTCGACGTTTGGATGGAGCTATAACATTAAAATTTTGGATTTTAATATAAGTGGGTTTATAAAGTAATAAGTCTCAAAAAGTTATGTATGTGGGTTTTGGGATTAAAAGAGATTTTAAATGGGATTCAAAGCCTTAAACTATGGGTCTTAAATATAATTTAGGCTATATAATAAATGCAATTTAGATTTGGAGTAACAACTTAAATAAGTTAATTTAATGTAAATTTTAAAAATTCTTTAGCCAAAAATTTTGTAAAAAATATTCCCATTATTTAAAATACATAAGTAAAAATAGAGAGTCCTGTTTTACCACAACATCACCCGATTATCAAAATCCTAGCCAAAATCTTAAACTAATTTCTAATTTTTGGAACTAATTTATTAATCCTCAACTATCTTTATTTATCGTTCTGGTCTATCTTTAAACTTCACAACTATATCATGAACGAATATAGCCACTTACCCATACCACTCAATGAGTATTCCCACACCGAGCCATACTTCCGAACCATTAAATGAATATTTCCACACCAAGCCCTTATGGCTAATACTTCATAAAATAAAAGAGGACCCTTAAATATTTTATGTAAGAGTCGCAAAGAAAATTAACCATGGTATGGCTCAAATTGATGCGAAGGTAATCACTCTCAAAAGCTCTCTATATATTTTAAAAATAGTATCACTCAGCATTGATGCGCAAGCAACCAAACTGGATTTCCCAGTTCCAGGAGGCCCGTAAAGAAGGTAACCTCGTTTCCAAGGATGGCTGAATTTGCTATGAAACTCTTTTCGTTGCTTGGATCGATCCAAGTCCTCTATGATCTTCCCCTTTATCTTTGGATCCAGAGCCAAAGAATTGAAAGAGGACGGATGCTTGAACGTGAAGCCGCTCCATTCCGATCCATCCCCTCTATCATTGGTATAGAGATTTAAGCCCCTATTCAATCTCTTCAATTCAACTGCACTATCTGCAATGTGATCCAAATATGCTGACAAAAGTGACTTGTTTGTCCCGGCTACCTTTAGAGTATACCTACGTTGTTCCTCTTTCTTTCTGTGAGATTCAATGTGGTGAGACCACCAATCAGTGGCTCCTTGGAAGAAGTCCACTATACCCTGACTAGTAGTTGGATAGAAATCTGCGATGCTTAAGTTCTTGGAACGAAACAACAAAGTTTTTGGGTGTCGAGCGGGTTGGGATACACCTCATTGAAATTCCCTCCATAACTGGGGAATAAATGGGCATCCTTGATTGTTGATTTTCCAAATATTACTAAATATTCAGGAAATCAACAATTGACATAAATTCAGGCTCCATAACTCTCACTATACTCTAGAATGAATCTAAAATGACAACCATTGATTGAAACACTGAAGCAACCACTGTTTCAGCGATTCTCGGCATTGAAGAGGAATGATATTCAAGAGAAGAGTGAAGAATCCTAAAAGAAACCATATTTGTCCAATCCTGTTCCACAACACTCTAAAACTTCACAAAGGGTTGGAGAAATGCAAAAAAATAGGATTCCTTTCTAGATATAGGGCAATGGAAATGTGTTGGCAGGTTTGTCTGATTGCAGCAGCAACGCAATCCTGGAAACACCAGTGACCATGATCTGTGCCAATATCGCTACGTACCAATTTGCGAAGGAAGGGCATTAAGGTTATTATAGCTATATGAAGTGCTAATAGAAAATGAATTAGTAATAAAAGGAAAATAGAAAAAAAAAAAAAAGACATGAGGATTTACTGAGTTGGCTGCTATTCCATCCAAAATCTTGTAAAAGAAAAATTCATTTAAAAGCATTTCCTCTCCGCTCTCTGTTGCAACCCTTTCAGTAGCAGCTCTGCTTTCCACTCCTCCACTGACGCCGCCTCTGCGTCGACGAGTATACAGTCGAGCGACCACAACAACTGCAGTAATGGTTTCCCGCTTGCATGGAGAGAAAGTGCCCACTCCATGATTATTTGAAATCTCACGCGGTCATCTTCCCCATTTCATTTTAATGGAGTTGTTTAAAGAGATTTGGAGGAATTGTCCAGATAGCCAAAATTGGTTAGAATCTGGGGCAATTTTTTTTAAGAAATATTACAGTGACAATGTTTGAATCATGATTTTGATGGTGGAAATAGATTCAGCACCATCAAAAACATCTAGATCACCTAAAATATTAAAGTTTGATAATTATAATTTAGATTTACAAAAATCTCTTAAATTTTCTTAAAATCTTACCGAAATTTCTATAATTTTGATAAAAAAAGCACTCTAGTTAAAGTGCGGCCATTTAAATTTTTAAAATATCCGGCGCAACTAGTGAATTTTCAAATGCGGTGAGAGGTTCCATTCAACGCATGTTCCAAAAACCCAATTTACATCAATTAAAACTGCATTAACTACGTTAGAATAGTTAAGTCGGAGTGGTGTTGCCAGCGGACGCAGGAAAAATTGATCTGATCGCAGATGGTTTAACATACATGTTAATGGTACCATGCACTAATTAAGAATTGCCATGAGTCGATGCTTCAGTGGATGGCCATAGATGGGGATAAAGGTTCTTAAGGAACATTAATACGTCATAGCTACATATATATATTGGTTGCCCCCACCACTATACACCACATGCCTTGAAACTATCCACAGCTGAAAAAAATCATTTCACAATAAGACTCTCGTCCAAATAATCATTTGGAACTTGTATTTTTATGATTCTTTCAACGTATGACATCCTTAAAATAATGCCTTATAGCGAAATGTTACTTTTAATAAGACATTTAAATATATTTTTGATTTAATTTTTTTTCCAGCAGAATGTAATATTAAATTAATTAATTTGAATATAAAAAAATATTATTAAAGAACATTTTACACTTGAAATAAAATTTGTTTTTTTATTTAAGTATATTTTATATGGGAATATTTGATTAAGATTATGTTGTTGTTTATTTTGAGTGAAAATAGCATTTCTTTTGAAAAAAATTATATGATAAGATTAGATTATTTAGATAGTTTAAATCTAATTAAATCTAAAAATTATAATTTTAAGAGAGACAAAAGACAAACAATTTTATGAATTGAAAATATATCATACATATATTAATATACTAGTCTGAGGCCATAAGATAAAAAAATGATGATAGGAAACTATGAAACCAAAGACACAATAGGAAAAAGGGACTAGGAAGAGGGATTAAAATATGTTGTTGCAACTTGGATGACTCCTCGTCATGGCTTCATGGGCTTATAGTAATAGGAGGAATGCTCAAGTGCCTCTTGATGTGCTCTAGTGACTTGTTGAGCCCCCTCATGTGTTGATGGAGATGCTCCATGAAGAGGAGGTCCTCTTTGTTCTCATGTTAGTCTAGTAGAACCTTTCATACTAGGAATTTTGTGTGCCAATATAAGTCCACCATGTACATACACTCATTGAAATTCTCACATTTGTGCCATGTGTTAGCCTCCCAATCAACCAAATCTACTAATACCTCAGTGTGAGAGAGGAGGTGACTTTGATTGGTTCCTTCCCTCTCGACATGGGTGAGTTCTTCTTGAATGGGGGATAGTGTAAGATCTTGAAAAAAATTTGTTAGTTTCATCACTTTATGATGAGTTCATGCGTTACCACAACTAGACCTCTCTTGATGTTTCCATGTGTCCTTGCAAATCTATGCTTGTTGGGATTGCATGGGAGTTGCATGAGGATATGAGGAAGGCCAAGGAATAGGTAAGGATGTGTCAGGAGAGAGATAGAGATGGATATGCATAATGGTGGGGATAGAATGAAAGAGAGACGACCGCGTCTCAAGCTAAGATGCGTGGAAGCAAAATAGAGGGTTTTAGAGTGCTTAATAGAATGCCTTCTAGAGTGCTTAATAGAGTGCCAGTAGATGGTAATACCTAAAACAATTAGGGAGAAGTATGTTTAACATTACCGAGGCAATAACTAATCTAATTATGTGATGGAGATTCACCAATAAAGAGTGTGCAAACCTACTTCAAAACTATTGATAGACTACTATGTAGAGAACCCTCTTATTGAACATAACATAGTACCATTCAAGATGCAGAAGGAAAGTTTCCAACTTTGTGGAGAAAAGTGTAGTACAGAGATTGGAGAAAAGCGTAGTAAATAGATTGGATTGTCTACGCTTTTCTACCCAATCTCTTCTAATTTTATATTTTATAAATAAAAATTTTAAAATAAATAAAAACATACGTTGTTATTATTTCGGCCAAAAACCTTTATGCAAAACTTATATTTATCTGATCCTTTTAACTTATGACGTTTTTCAAAATAATGAGCTATAGCGAAACAAAAACAGATTGTTCTGATTAAGATATTTAAATATGTTTTTGATTTAATTTTGTTTTCAGCTAGATTGTGATTTTAAAGGTCATTATTTAGAATGTAAAGACATTGTTATTAAAGAAATCTTTACAGTGCAAAGGAAAATATGCTTTTCAATGAGTATTTTATATCATAATATTTGATTATAATAAAGTTTGTGTTATTAGTAATAAATATTTTCATTTATTTTTATTATTTTATCGTTGGTTTTAAAATAGTTTTTGTTTAATTAAAAGTAGGTTTTGATAGAATTTATGGCGGCCGAATATTTAAAAGTGTTTAGTTAGAGTAAAAAACCACCGACTAAATATTTTAAATTTCTTACTTTTTTCTTGAATCAACATAAATTTACATATAACTAATAGTAACTGTACCTAGTATTAAATAGTACTAACTCGAAAACAACATTCTGAATTATATTTAAAACAAAAACAAAAAAAGGAAAACAACTTTCCAAGCAACTTATCAATCTTAATAGATTTATTCTCCAAGTAGAGAGGTTGACCTGTTTCTACCTCTTCAAATATTTGGTGAATGATACCTATCTCAATTGTTTTTTCTATTGAACACATGAAATGATCACATAGGGTTTTGATCCCTTCGCAAATCGTAAATACGGCTCATGTCCTGTACAACCAAAGTCAAAAAATGATGCACGCGTTCTCATTTTGTTCCTAGTTTAGGCTTTACGCTAGATGCTGAATGATCAAAATATGCTCTCGCCATCTCTTCTCAAAGTTTAAAATAAAAGATGATATGATCCAGCCATACATATCTATCTGTGTGAGGATCTGATGTCTGCGATAAGCTTATCCCGTGTATTTAACCGCTTACATTTGCGCTACCACCTACTATTCATCGACTCCTTCCTTATTACAAATCTCTCTTGGTTTTCAGTTAAATGCCTTTTTTAAGGAACAAGCAACTTTTTTGGGTATATGCAATAGCTCACAAGTCACATATACTAGAAACTCATGACTTCGAAAGGACCGAGGCATCCAATAATGGGGGCATCTATCCCTTTAGCTGATCATGGCGGACAACAGACAACCCTACCCCCACCAGTTTTGAACCTTTGACCTCCCAAGAGAAATCTCAAGTTCTTAACCATCGAGCCCACTCAAGTTATCTTCATAAACAATATATAAACAAGTGTAGGGACTAGGAAGATCTGAAAGCACTTTATTTAGCCACCTGGAGAAGTGTCTGCTTTGCAATTGCAAAAACAATATCCAGGATACATCTGTCGAGTATTAGCTGCTACCTTGTTATTGTTGCCATAAAAATGAAGCAGCCATCATATCTTCTGGTTGTAGTAGGTACCTTGAGCGTCACAATCTACAACCAACAAATGGTTGCGGAAGAAAGTGCGAACATTAATGAAACCATTCGAGCATTTCTGGTTCCGCAGGACAAGGTGAGAAAAGAAGTGGGAGTCCCTCCACTGAAATGGGATGTGAAGCTTGCAACCTTTGCATGTGTTTAAGCAAGGAAAAGAAGGGGGGACTACCTCCTTCAACATTCTGAGGGTCCCTTCAGAGAGAACATATTATGGGGAAGTGGTAGAGGTTGGAACGCTACAGAGGCTATTGGTGCATGGGTGGATGAAAATAAGTGGTATAACTATGCAAATAATAGCTACAACTTCGACCAAGACTACACCCACTACACTCATATTGTTTGGAGAACAACAACTAAAGTTGGATGTGTCGTCATACCAAAACCAATAGAGAACTTAGGCCCAAAAGACCAACAAAATTAGAAAAAAACTTATGTGCATTATACATGAGAAGAAACCTATGTGAATTATGTATTTGAGGATATTAATGGAGAAATTTTATCCAGACCTAAACTAGGTGACGATAGAGGATGGAAATTGCAGTGAACATATTTTTCCATGTGGGACATTTTAGCTTCCATGTGATCGAAGATTTCTAGAAGATGCAACTTCCCTCTTTGGATAATTATTAATTTGTCCTGCATATACCATTGATATCTATGGAGGTCATTCATAAAATAAATGACCAAATTTTCGTCATCACCAATGTCCCTACTTGGTTATTCTAGTAGAATTTTGAGTTGATGAAGTTGGTTTCCATGGTTCTCTTGTCCAAGGTTAGGATCAAGAAAGCTAAGAGGGTTTATAGGATTTTGTTTTACGGCCTCACCCTGCTGAGGAGCCTCCAGATGTGGTTAGCTGAACTTTCCTCATTCCCCAACTCTCGTTCTTATCATGACACAGTCACACGGAATTAGGCACTTCTTTCTCAAGTAATTGAATATAAATATAGGATAATTACATGACAAACACAACTAGTTCTAATGCGGGAAAATATACCATTGACATGCCCAAATCAGCAGAACAAAAATAACTCATTGACACAAAGTATTCTATCCAAGACACAAACCCCAACTACTACGCTAATATGAAATTGCAAGTGCCCATTAGCTAATATGAAACTTGAGACTCTAGAGCCATTAATAATAAAATACAAGAGACTCTAGAAAATAAAAAATATAGAAAGACCATGCTGGTACTTAGTATCAGCCTACAAAAATTTTCTTATGCCACACCACCCAAAAAAAAGAATGAAGATTCAAACACCACAAGATATACACAACTCCCTACAAAGACTAAGACCACAGCCACCATTGCGTCCATTGAAAATCTACAAAGCCGAGAAAACCCAAATGGGTGCAACAACATTTAAGAATTAAAACCAATCTAGATTACCCATGTTATCTTTCTCTAACACAATGATTCTAGCAGTAGGCATTGCTTCTCGTCTAGTGAGCTAAGAAAAACTCCCAATTCAAGTTTTCCTGCATTTGGCTGAATGATAAAATTCACGGAATGGAAAATACCACGATCCTTGAAAACATACGCTAAATACTATAGCAAGTTGCACGCTATATATGGAAACCCATAATAGACCCTTGTCAACAATCTATTACCATATCCTATAAAAACGAACTAGACCTTGTATAAGCATAAATCACCACTACAATCCAAGTCGTTGGGTTGAAGACTCAACATCCACTATACCCACGATGTTGTTCTTCGCAACATATCTTCATACCAAGACCAAACTAAGGATTTAACCCTCCTTCACATTGCAATATTAATTATCACACATTTGAATACATCACGGAGGATTGCCATGCCCCCGCCTTAGATATCATGGAGTTCAGTAGGGTGGCAAAAACTATAAAAACTACTCCTCATTTCCATTATTCCACCCCCGTGAGGGACTCTCAATCATTCTCCCACCCCCGTGAGGGACTCTCAATCATTCTCCCACCCCCGTGAGGGACTCTCAATCATTCTCCAGAATAATAAGCATATGAATAGGTCATCTCTATGATAATGGGATGTAATTCCATATGGGAATGAAGATAACAATTGTTGAATCCAAGATACTGAGAGTTCCAATTGCTTGCTTTCAATGACTTTGCCTATCACTGTACCATAAATAAGTTTTTGAATAGTTGATGCTACTAGTTGGGAGTCTCCATCCACTTGGATATCATAAAATATTCTTCCCCTCCAATCCTTAAGAATATTTCTAGGGAAATGAATTCAGTTACATTATTACTTGTGAAACCACAATTACCAACATATATGCTTTGCTTAATTTATTCCAAGACCAATCCTAAAATATTCCTTCATACCCATCCAAGCCAGGGTCTCCTTTAGAGTCCCCGTCAAAGTTTGATTTAATGAATCTAGGGGGTGGAAGAGAAACACTTTGGTGATGAACTTGGATTCCATGGGATTCTAGGCTTACCTTGAATAACGATGTGTTAAGAGATAAATATATCTATTAGTATTCATTCCTCTTGTGAGTTAACCTTCTGATCCTCTAAAATCCACGACTTTGATAGGATAGTCCCCTTAAAAGTTTTCTTGACGAATTTCCAATTCAAAATTAGTGAGGACCTATGATCCTTCATGATATGTCGATTCCACTTCTTCGAAACATTCCAGAGTACGAAACCGACTACTAAGGCCCAAACTATATTGAAAACTAGGTTGTTACAAAGTACTCAACACCAATTATCTAGAGTATTGCCAAGACTATTCGACGATTGATCGAGATGTCCAAATAACTAAATTTTTATGCTATTTAGTATAATTAAAAAATAAATGTTATTTATTTTATAAAACAAATAAAGGAAACACAAAATCTCCACGCTCTTCCCTTAACATGAAATGACTTTCTAGGGCCCTGAATAGGCTATAATTTTCATTTTTAATCTTTTCTCGATGTCTTATCAACACATTTGAATTCTAGCACGATTTAGAAGGAAGTATAGTAGTAGAATTTTGGGGAAAAGGTAATGGATATTATTGTGTTTAAGAAGACCAACTGAAATGTCAATAATTACAATGGAAAGAAGATTATTTTTTAATTTTGTACAACCTACACACTAGATTTGGTTGCTCCATTTGACTCTATACAAAATAACCATTTTATTTAAGATATAATATTAAAGTTGTATGTTCCTTTGGAGTAAATTTTATGAATATATTTTTTTTTGCTTAATATATTGAGAAACCATAACTTTTTTTTTATCCATGAGCATGAAGATATAAGAGCCAAAAGTAATGGCAAGCTAACAATCACTACATGAAAATAGTAAATTGGGGCATCAATCAACAATGTAACTCAATTTATCTTATTTGTTTTTTTTTAATTTCATAGTAATAAACAAGTTTGTATTCCACAATATATAAGTCTAAGGAAATCTTTGATCATGAACTGAATCCAGGTAATGCAACTCAATGTACTTTTGAGAGTAGAAAAATAGCTACCAAAGGAAATCGTAACCATCCCCTAAGCTTGATGCAATCATTACACCATAGTAACCATGTATTGGAGAGAAAGAAATACGAGAAAAGTATGGAGTAACTACACTAAACATGAAAACAAATACCTATACAATTTTCTTGAAGATCATTTCAAAGATGTTGAAAGTTATAGATGATTATTGCTAGAAAATTTTGCAAATTCAATTGTTGAACAATTATTTTTATGGAAGCAAGAGTGATGTGCAACAAAAATTTCATATTGATACCTAATATTTATGATATGTGAATAGATTGAGACTAATTTGAAGCTTACTTTGAAACTATAACATATTTTTGGCTTCATCCAAAAAGGATTTAAACAACACTAAAAAAGGTTAGTATTTTATTCCTTCATGTTTTTTCTCTAACAACTCTTTTACTAGATGAAGATGAACATTAATTAAACAACAAATACTTCCAATCATCATTGTGGCAAGAATGACCATTCAAATACACCAAAATCCATGTGCAATGAAATGATATACAAACATACACACACAATAACTACAAGATGGATGTTAAAATACGCATAAAGCGTGTTAACTACTCTTGAGAGATTATGTCACTATTCAAATATTCAATAATAAAAACTAATCATTAAAAGAGACATTATATATTCTTATATAAAATGATTTGAACATAATGTTAAGATACATCAATTGGTTTTTTAACAATAAAACAAAATTATATAAAACATACCATTTTAGGATTGAGAATCTACTTGTACAAAGTAACCTTTCGCCAAGTCACGACCTCGTTCTTATTGGAAAAATAGTATGAATAAGCCGCAGTGGTGCCAAATTGTCTCCCAAATAGCCCATTGAGATTTGAGCCTACGACAAACCTCATTAAAGTCAACACATGAACATGCTTACATATTAAAACTTGTAAGAAACAAAAATGAACACAAAGGGGGACTTTCCCCTTATAGTTTAGATAAAGGTGTTATCTACCAAGGCCATAATTTCATGTGGACAATGAACTTATTAATGGAATTTAGTGAATAAATATTTAATTTTTTTTACTCTGGTGGTGTTTTGGATGGCATAAGTGGATTTAGCACCATAACGAACCCATGAGGCACCCAAAATCTAGAAACTTGAAAACTGTAATCCAAAATTTCAAAAATTCTAGTTGGATTTCCTCAAAATCATGCCGAAATTTCTATTGTTTTTTGGGTAAAATTGTTTTCTATTTAGACTATGTGTTAGATAAACCATAAACTAATCCATGCCATCTAGAAAAAATCTTAATAATGATGGGCGATTGACAGAAAAATAAGGAAAATATATTAATCAATGGACATATCACAAGGATAAATGATTGAAACTCTGCATTTGTGGCCTTAACCTCAACGTAATATTGAGGGAAAATTATATGATATGTAGGATCAATTAAAAACCCTAATACTAATGAACGATCAACATGGAGAATTTATGAAATAAAGAAAATATCATAAACCATGTACTCTTGAGCTTAGTTTTCATATAACAATGATATTATGCATAGAATCATACCTAACTTCTAGTATATTAAATTACACATCTATACATGAGCTAAAGTATCCAAGAAATGGACCGTAGGGATTGGTATATATGCTTGCATACCTTGTTTATGTCCAACTCCCTTATCCGTTGTATCGCATTATGCACATTTGGTCTTGAATGTCTTCTCTTCGGCTTTTGTGTCTCAAAGAGGATCCCTTGAGATTTTCGTCATTGATGGAAGTTGTGATTGCGATGAAATAATTTTGAATCACTTCATAAATGCATACATATTAATGGGAAGACACATCACTCGCTTGTATTATATGTAACGCCCTCTTCCCACATCTAACCAAGTAACCAACCAACCGTGGTAAACATGTGACGAGAGGCTACTATAATGAGATGCAACCTCCTAGGTGAAGTTAAGGAAGTGGAATTGATGAAAACCTAACATACATACCTTGTACAACAACAAGAACACCCCAAGGAGGTAACCCAACCATGTAGGCCTCTTACCCATGAGTCACCCTGACATTTTGACCTCTTTGAGCCATGGCCACATGCACAAGCTTGCATGATTCTTTCCAGGAGGCTATAGACACATGCATAACACTGCATGTCAGTGGCTAGGGCCCCAAATACGCAGTTTTTTGCCAATGTCCTCAGGATTTGAGCCACCTTTTCAGGGCCATAACCTAGTGCTTTTCCCAGAACTTCATGAAAAGTTCAGAGATGATAAATAGCAGCAAGAAAATGGTACGAATGCAATAACATCAATAAGAACTCTTTTTCACCCCTCCTAGCCATGACAAACATTTTGTCAAACATATCACAAACATGAAATATAGAGGTGTAAACAACATAATTGAGCATAGGGGTCTCATACTTATCTCAAAATCGCTAAGAAGCATTTATCCCTTACATCATTAGCTACAATACAGTATATTTGACCATAGGTACATTGTGCATTCATTTCCAAGTAAAAACATGGGGAGAACCATACATCATCATTGTAAAAATGCATCCTCATAACCAGCATAATAACAACATAAATACCATGGATACAACAAAAATAGAATCCACATATAAATCAATACATTTTCATACCAAATACTAAGGGAATGAATTTCTCATTGATGAATGTAGAAAAAAACCAGAGATGGGACTTCCAAATTCCAGCCGACCATAGATTCGCTGAACCAAGTCTCACTTTAGCCAATCACTCCCATGCCATAGTCCAAGCATGAATGTGGGATCTAATCAAACACATCAACCATAACCGGTCTAGGGATTCCATAGGCCAAACAAACTCAACCCTCGACCAGTGATTCCACCTCACGGTCGGACATCACAACCATCATGTATTGGTCTATATCCAAGTTTCACTTGGGCTCCAAAGAGTTTTTTCTAATCAGGGCTTCGAGGAAAAGTACCTCAACGCCAACATTTATAGGGCTTCCAGATCATTTTTCCAACCAAGGATTCCAGGACAAGTAACTCAACCCACCTAGGGCTTCGAGAGTGTTTTTTCACCCAAGCCTTCCAGGACTAGTAACTCAACCCACAGTTTTCCGTCAAGCTTCCAGAGTTTTTTTCCAACCAAGGCTTCCAAGAATTAATAACTCAACTCGTACCTAAAGTAATCATGACAAAAAACCAAAAAACAATCAATGTAAATAAACCCACAACACCATGTCTATCTAGGAAATGGAAAGGCTAGGAAAATACACTGTCAACCTAGGAAATCCTCCATGTCGGTGACAGTTCATGACCAAGAAGCCACATGCATACACTATGCATGCCAAAACTAGTGGGGAAAACATACTTGAAACTCGCAACCTGTAATAAAAATGGTTGTAGCTATTGATCTCGATGTCCTCTTGCACTTTCCTGCTCTTCCTTTACCTTTTTGCTCCAAATCACCAAGTATTCACACTCTCCAAAAGCGCTCCAAGAAAACTCTAAGTATCTAAGAGTAAGAGAGAGAGAGAGAGAGAGAGAGAGAGAGAATAATGAGAGATCTCCAAAAATGCATTGACAAAAATTTGAACCAAAAAAATCTTACCAACTGATCCTCAGAAACCTTTTTATCAATGAGGCCTCTATTTTCTTCATTTTCCATTATTTTTTTTTCACTTCCTCCTCACATGAAACATGTGACATTTCACTTTCCTGTTCTCCTATTTTCCATTATTTTCATAAATAAAATTCAATTTAATGCCTCATGCCTTTCCAAAGCCTTTGTCATTTCCTTTTCCAATTTCCTTAGCCATAATAAACCAAATTGAACACCTGCTAGGATGTTTTTCCCAACAATCATCTTGGAATAAGTGTCCCATCAACCATAATTATTATTTTTTCTTTTATTAACTTTTATTTTATGATATTTTCACTAAATCTATTACATTATATATATTCATCTCTACCTCACTTGTATGATTCTCTAGAATATATATTTAACCTTGATGACTTATGGTGTTTACAAAGTCCTCATTAGATACAAATTCTATAAGAAAGAGAAAGGTATAGGGCTTACAATAACATAACATGAGTTGGCACACAATGAAGAAATTAGTTGTGGCTAGTTAGGTGCCTTATACGTAATTCACATGCAATAAAAATATGCTATATTTCATCATAATATCATAATACATATCAAAGAAGGAAATAATGTTGTGTTAGTTTTGGTTCGAAGATCAGAGATATTAGCAAACCGTCAAAGAAGGAAAGAAGGTTGTGTTACTTCTTTCATTTAGAGAGTTAACATTGAAGTAGGAGGTTGTAAAAACTAAGTTCAATGAATTTTTAATTGAAACCCTAAAATCCTAACTCAATTAATTATTATTTCTCCCTCGCAGAGATTCGAACATAGTGAACCTTTCAAACTCACAATTCAAGCCCCAAGAGAAGATTTTATATATATATATATATATATATTCTTTGTGATCGTGATGGTTACACTTTTCAACAAAACATTGATTACCAATAAAATAAATGATAAATGTTATCATATATAATTTATTAATCTAATAATGTTTACTGAATCTTAAAATAAAAATTAAAGTTGAGATTTTTTCAAGTATATAATCCTTGATTGTAAGGAAGTAATTACCAAAACATGAATATAAGAAATAATTCAATAATATTATTAATGTAAAAATTTGAAATATTTTCAAATATATAATTATTGATTATAAGGAAATAATTATCAAGACATGAATATAAGAAATTATTCAACAATATTATTAATATTATTAAAAATTTAATTATTTTTATTATTATTAATGCAAAAACAACGTCAACCATGTTTGATAATATGTAAAATCCTAAACGTTAAAAAAATTAACAGATGTAACACACTTTAATGTTATGATTAAAGTAAACTTTCAACAAGAACAAGAAAACTGACGAGATCTAGGCCCTTATTTAAGTAAACTTTGAATAAGAACAAGAAAAATGACACATGCTCATACAATAAGATTGGAACACCAGAAAATGGCATGCACCACTGCTTAATAATGGAAAATATAAGACATTGAAGCCAACTTGTGAATCCTGAATGAATCCACCATGCAAATGTCACTGCAGGGTTTTAGTCTTGAGATCAAACTAGAATTGGCAATGCCAAGTTCTCAAAAAAACACAATAAGACAGACAAACTCTAGATTATCCAAAGACATAACTTCTATCTCGTTTAATAGGCTTGATGAACACGCCATAAATATTATTTTTTTATTTTCCCTCAAAATAGGAAAGTAAATACCACATGAAAATCCCATGGGAAAATACATGGTAAATACCATAGGTAAATTCTGTCCAAGGGAATATTATATAATGTTGAACAAAAAAATATTAATTATGGTTCAATATTAACATAAAATTACATATATAATAAATATATGTAATCATATAAAAGAATATTACATAATGTTGAAAAAAATATTAATTATGGTTCAATATTAACATTATATTACATATATAATAAATATATTATTCAAATATATTATTCATATTTGGTGCGAGAGGTTTTAGGTTCAAGTACTCATGGGTGAATAATGTAATATTTGATGCAAATATTGTAACAACCTTAAATTTTTTTTATTTAAATTAACATTAATATTAACATGTTAGTGTTAATATTAATATTAACATTAATATTAATAACATGTTAATGTTAACATTAATATTAAAAGCAATATTAATACAAACATAATTAGTTTTAACATTAACATTATGATCAAATTCATTTATCCTTTTCAACCATGGTTAACCATGGTTATTGAATTGATACCACACAACCATATTTAGTAATCTAGTTGATATAAATTGATCAACCCCATTTTCCACCTTCCACCATATTAGTAAATATCGTTGTGCTAGTTGTATTTTCCTTATTTTCTAAATTGCAATAAAATTATTAAAATAAAATAATATTCTTACACATGAACTAAATTAATACTATACATAAAACTAAATATTAATTGTAAGTATTGATCTGAGAGGCTCATTCTACAATAGTATCAAGAGTGATGTGTAATTTCGTCCTTGCTCAATATGGAGTTGACACATGTCCTTCTCTAAATAAAAATAACATATTATCTAAATGAAAGCAATGTTGGTTATAATAAAATATATAAATAAATATGCTATGCATGTTTATTAAGTTTCCTGTTTGAGGTAATATAATTTCATATCAAGAGGTAAAGTAATTAGAAGTGAAAAAAATGTGTGAGTAAGATGTTAAAACATTATACTTTTCATATTTCAACATTGGATTTAAACTAGCCTAGATCCATCTTAACCCCAAATTTATCTAGGTGATTTTTTATATACACATACCATATCTAGGTTTGATTCATATCCCCCTCTCTCTCTCTTCCTTCCTGCTCTACTCTCTCCCTCCATCTCTCCTTCTCTCTCTCTTCCTTCCTCTCTCTCCATTTATGTCTCTTCTTTCCTCTCTCCCTTTCTCTCCCACTTCCCTTTCTGTCTCCCCTCATCTCTTTCTCTCTCTCTAGCGCAGAACTCTATCATTATCTCCATCCCTCTCTCCTTATCCCTCTCCCCAATCCATCTCTATGTCTCCCTCTATTTCTTCCCTTTATCACCCTCTCTCTCTCCTCTCCTTATCTTCGCTCCTCTATCCCACTCCCTCCATCTCTCCCTTTTCACTCCCTCTCTCACTCGTTGTCTCACTACCTCTATCTGTCAATGTCTTTTTTCTTCCATAATTCTTTCTCCCCATCAAACTCCATCTCTCTTCATCCCCTCTTCTCTCTCTTCATTCTTGTCTCTATCTCTCTCTTACACCTCCATTTCTCTATCTCCTCCCCATCATATCTCTATCTCCTCCCCATCATAGACTCTCTCTCTCTCTGCCCGCTAGCTGTGTCACTATCTCCATCCCTCCCTCCGCCCTCTCTCTCTCTCTCCATTCATATGATGGACAGTTCCCACTCTATGTCATCAATGCTATATGTAATGTTTAAAATATTTTACATTTTAATTTCTTATTATGAAATGATTTATGGTTTTTTGGGAGGTGGTATGCCATGGTATTGTTACAAAACCTATTTACAAGTTAATTTTATCCATGCCACATGGTAAAGTGGGTGTGGATATCCACTGTTAAGAAACTTGTTATAATGTAATTCTATTAGAAGTATTAAAATTTTATGTGCTTTTTAATCAAATTTAAATATGGTAGGTTATCATTGTTAGTCCCTACTAAGAAACAACTCTAACAATCGATTTGTCTCTTGATAATGTTTAATATTGATTTAAAATAATTTTCAAACGTTTGATTGGACCATAAAGTGAAGGACTTATTGCAAACTTTGCACAATATAATCCCATGTGGATAATTTATTTACATATTTTACTGTCATAATTTATGGATTTGTTTGGAATATGCATGTATGATATTTAGATATTTGTGTAGTGATTATTTATTATTAATCTTTACAGGAAAGCCATCCAAAAATAAAATACTTGAAAATAACTTATACTCAAGTAAATAACATATCAACCATTAATTACTTTCCACCATAATTTAAGCAAGTGTTTGCATAAAAAATGGATAGGAATAAGATGTAAAAAATATACTTACATGAGTTACTTCCCACCATTATGTATGTTTTTTCCATAAACCATTATTAATTTAACATTGACCAATGTAAGTTATAATTATTTATGCAATTTTTTCCATCATAATATTGAAACACTTATGCTTACACATCCACACCTATACTAAATTATAAAGCAATACCAGAAATAATAAATATTTAAAAATTTATGCTAATTAATTTATATTAATATCAACTTATTAATAATATATATATATATATATATATATATATATATATATATATATATATATATATATATATATTCAAATTTTACTATGAAACCCTTATTTAAACTTTGATAAAATTATCCATGCTAAAGATACATCGATACTGAAAATAGTGCCCGCTGGATCCTCTTCTACTACGCAACGTTGGGCCTATTGAGAAATATAAATCTGTATATCAACGAGAAAGAAGAGATAATATAATACTCTGCATTTAACCCCCAAGATTTCGATCCACTTCTACCACGCAACCTTGGTGTTATTAAGAAATATAAATCTATATATCAATTTGAATGAAGAGATAGTAAAGATGATATAGGTGATGCTATATTTGTATGGTTGGATAGATTCATTGCAGTCGATGGCGGAAGCCCATCTGATGTCGATGTGTTGTCACCAGCTGCCACCAACCATTTCAAACGCCGACGAGTCTCTTCCATTCGGATAACAACTGATTCGTCTTGGCCTCGTTTAGATATACGACGCTGATTTTTCCGGCCGCCTCTTATATGATACATTAGCCATGCACATACACCTTTTAAACATATAAGGTTAGACTTTACGATTTCGAGTCATAATTTAATGAGTCTTTCTTTCTTAGCGCTTACATTTGCAGTGCGCGTTGCCTTTGAATTATCTAGCCACTACCGCGATGTGTATATATATATATATATATATATATATATATATATATATATATATATATATATATATATAGTTTTGTAAATTAGAGTTCACGTTTTCGATGTATAGTTTATCCCAAATTTGTTTCTTGGCGCACGTTTGTGACGCACGCTGTGTGTCTTGGCTATCTGTGAATTCTCCACGTTAACATTATATAATCAACCTAATCTTAGACAGATTTTAACATTTTTCTCCAGCAAGAGAACCAGGGATATGCTCTGCAGTTGTAATTAACACATGGCGGCTATAGCCTTTCAGTACTAGCTGATGATGTGCTGCTTATAATAAAATAAGCGGGCCATTGTGTCTACCGAATATAGTTGCTGCCTTGACCGTTGCAATCTGCAACCTGCAAATGGTTGCTTTGGTCATGACCATTGGTGAAGCGATTCAAGGATTTCTCGTTCCCCACAACTAAGCAAGAAAGCGAATGGGAGTTCCTCCACTAAAATGGGATGTGAAGTGTACAACTTATGCTTGTACTTACTTAAGGGAAAGAAGAGGTAAATGCCTCCTCCAGGTATTGGAACGCTAAAGAGTAGGAGGGGGATTATAAGCCCAGACTAACAATTAATGGTGAATTGTGGATGGCAAATTTCGGTACGGCCTCTCTCCAACATTGTGACAGGAGGGCAGTAATTGTAGAACATGAAAGTGTCATTGCTGTCACGTTTGATCACGGGGCATCAAGCATTAGTGGTTGTTCTGCAGACAGTCTGAGTGTAATGGCTGCAGTCCTTCCCAATGTTGCAGCTATTATTTGCATGGTCATACAACTTGTTCTCATCCGCCCCTGCCCCAACCGCTTGCCCAGGGTTCTAACCGCTGCCATGATCACCCTCAAGTATGTTCTCTCCGAACAGAAGTTCCGAATGTTGACAACGACATCACTACTTCGTTCTTCTCCTCTTTCCCTTGCGTAAGTACTCGCATATGTTGTAATATTCCCATCCCATTTCAGTGGAGGGATTCCCACTTGCTTCCTTGCCTCGTTCTGTGGAACCAGAAATCCTTGAATCGTTTCGCCAAAGATCATGGCTGCAGCGACCATTTGAAGGATACAAATTATTGCTGTTAATGTAGCTATTACAACCAGTAAACACAATAGCTTTTTTATTTTTATAAGAACAAAACCATCTTATGGTGGATATATTGGGCCCCGGCGTTTATTTTGCTAATAAAGTCTCACAAATTTAGAAAATTTCCAAAATGGCGTGGTTCGTTAATATCGAAGTGGATGTTCAATTTAGTTAAATATTATATTAGATAGTGTATCCCGTCACCCGTGTTTCTTCCCTATGTTGCCTGTAGCCATTATATCCATTGAAGTTGAATTGAAAACTAAGGTACGTAGGTTTTGATTGACACCAGTTTCTCCTTCATTCTTGTGAAGTACATTAATCATTTTAGTTGACGTTAAGGATTGTGCCAACGGCTATATAGATGAATAATTAAATCAACATTCCAGTGAATCATCATCAAAATTGGAATAAGTAAATTCAACCTATCATTAGATTTGAAAATTGGCACAATCGACTAAATTATTAGCTGTAAAACTTTTTTCTTGTTAAAAAAATTGTTCAATGCTTTTACAATTTTTAACTCCTCTCATATTGAAAATCAATGTCTTTTGAAAGTTTATTTTTCTCCATTGGAGGTGTTAAGTAATGTTTTCTGTGAGAATAATCTAGATTAATGCAGAAATAGATTTAGTTTTGAGTTGTTGAACGAAAGCTTTAATTTAGAAATTGGTTCCATCTATTTAGGTTTGTTTCCTCCAATTCAGGAGATTAGGTGAGTGCACTCTGCTATATAAATGTAATGCAATCGTGAAATGGAATCCAGTTATTTAGTGAGCTTAGTCTCACAATTCTGTGTTGTGTTGTGCGTTTAATTTGAGTTGGTATCAGAGGATCTGCTGCGTGGATTGCATCTCAAGAGGCTTGGACCTGCTGCGTGAGTCTGTTTGTGCTCACTTGATCGGCAGCGTGTTGAGGTAAGAACGGATTTGAGAGGTTGATTTATTGTAAGAAGCGGAGAACAGTAGCGATTTTGGTATTTTGTTTCGAAAGGCAGTCACTCCATTGAAAACGCTGCTCCTGCGTATTTACTGTCTCACCTTTCTTCATTTTCTGCACTTCAAAACTCGTGGGTGCAGTCAGAAGTTGAAGCTGCCCGCTACAAAATTAGGAGTTGCAGTCTTCCTCTGTTTAGACTGATTTGCTAACATATATTTTGTGGAAGGAACGCCGCCAGATTTTAATACCAATTCTCTTGAATCCAATTTTGTGCAGAGTTGAAATTTCATGTGTGGTAACCGAAGTTTGAAAATAGATAAGTCAAAGGATTTTTTTAATTCGAGCATGAATCACATCGTTGTTATGAAAGCCATATGATATAAGGGAAAGTGACCATTCTTTTAATGCAAAGAAGAAAACTTTGGTTGAAGTTTTTTTTAGTTAAAAAAAAATACCTTTTAAAGGATTTCTTTTTTGGACTTTATTATATGAAGCTTGTGGCTTCATTGGCACTGTATTGAAAATTAATTTGTCCTCGTGGGCTTTAGGACCATGGTGTGCATAAAATTCATTGGGATTTAGAAGTTGGTCATTATTGTTGAAATCGCTAATCCTCTTGCCGATTCATATTTAAATGAATCCACCAAACTTGATGGTGAAAATTATGTAAATTGGAAATTTAAGCTGATCACAGTTCTGGAGGCATACAATCTCTGGACAATTGTTAAAGGTGACGAGCCCAAGCCTACTGCTTCCGCTGCAATTCCAGATTGGGATAAGCGAGAAATGAAAGCAAAAGTGCTGCTACGCATGTCAGTGAAGGACAATATTATTCCTCACATTCGAGGCTGTCAAACTTCAAAGGCGACATGGAACACTCTCAAAGGTTTGTATGAAACTACTAATGCAAACTGCATTTTATTCTTAAAAACAAAGCTACTATCTATCAAAATGGAAGCCAATGAAAGCATTAGCAACTTTCTTTCTAGAATTAAAGACTTGAGTGATAAGCGTGGGGATATTGGTGAAAAAGTGTCTAGTAGCGATTTGGTAACTGTTGCTTTGAAGGGTTAAGTCCAAGACTATAAAGTCTTTATTTCAGCACTCTCAGCTAGACCAGCACCTCCTACATTTGATGAATTGGCTGGAATTCTTCTTCAAGAAGAAGAGAGAATGAAAAGTTTTGAACTGGAGTCAAACGGTTCTGATTTGGCTTTGACTGCAAGAGGTAAAAGATCATTCCGAGGGAGACCATGGGACAGGAACAGAGGCCGCTTTCAAGCAAAGCAGAAAGGTATGACACCTCCTGATTCTTATGTTAAGAGGAACATTGAATGTGATTATTGTGGAAAACCTGGACATCTAGCTAAAGATTGCTATAGAAGAAAGAATCATGAATCAAATCAAATACATAGAAGGCATAATGGAAATTTCATAAACAGAGATACCTCAGTTACTGATGGATTTAAAAATCTTAAGTTGTTTCTTTCTGATGCTGCATTGTCTGCTGAAACTGATGATGAAAATGCTTGGTTCATAGATTCTGGTGCATCGGCACATATGACTTGTAATAAAGAATGGTATGATAAATATTGTGAGAAAACTGATGGCACACACATTTATCTAGGAGATGACAGGTAACTTAAAGTTCAAGGCTATGGCATAATAAATGTGTACTTACCTAATGGAAAAATGAGACAGATTCATGACGTGATGTATGTACCTGCTCTCAAAGAGAATTTGATATTTGTTTCCACTATCACTGATAATCATTTAAAAGTGGAATTTGGTAAATTGGGGTGTATTGTGAAAGATGTTCAGGACCACTATAGGGTTGTTTCTACAAGTACTAGGGTTGGAGGATTATATAAATTGGATGTGACGATGAAGCGTCATGTTGCATTGACTTCCAAAGAGACATCAACAACAGAGTTATGGAATCACAGGTATGGGCACCTAAATTACAATGATTTATCATTGTTGCAAGGAAAATCAATGGTTGAAGGTATTCCTGTTATGATGTGTGAACATTTACCATGTGAAGCTTGTGCACTTGGTAAGAAGCATAGAGAAGAGTTTCATGTTCATACCGAGAAACAACAATATGATATACTTGAATTAATTCACACTGATGTATGTGGACCTATGCAAACTAGGTCTCTTGGTGGTGCTTCATACTTTGTTATTTTTATTGATGATAGATCTAGGTATACCTGGGGCTATTTCATTCGAAGGGAAAGTGATATATTTGAGTATTTTAAAGAGTTCCAAACTATGATTGAAAAACAAATAGGTAAGTACATTAAAATACTCAGATCTGATCAAGGGGGTGAATATAATTCAAGTTCTTTTAACAGCTATTGTAAATCTAATGGGATCCAACAACAGTTCACAGTACCTCATACCCCTCAACAAAATGGTGTTGCTGAGAGATGGAATAGAACACTGGTGGAGTGTGCTCGCAGTATGCTTCAAGTTAAAAATATTTCTAATGGTTTCTGGGCAGAAGCCATTAATACTGCTGTTTATTTGAAGAATCGAAGTCCCACTAAGAAAGTAGCTTTTCAAACTCCTTTTGAGATTCTTCATGGTTATAAACTTAATGTTAGTCTTTTAAGAGTCTTTGGATGTACTGCCTTTGCACATATTCCTAAGGCTAACAGAAGAAAGCTTGATGCAAAGTCAATCAAGTGTGTTTTTATTGGGTATTGTACGGATTAGAAAGCCTATAAATTGTTTGATCCAAATTCACATAAATTGTTTGCAAGTCGAGATGTGGTGTTTCATGAGCAGACTGATAAATGTGATACAAAGAATGATGCATGGCATATATCTAATAATGATCATGTAAAACTTGATACTTTGGTTAAACAGGAACAGGAATAGGTACAGGTACAGGTTCAAGATCAGGATGAGAGCAGTATGAGCACATCTAGCAGCAGTGATTCATCATGAGAGGAAGATTCACCTCAAAGCCAAATAATCATGGATGGAACTCCAACAGGTATTGTAGCACCAAGAAGGTCAACCCGACAAACCCAGCTTCTTGCAAGGTATAGAGATTATGCCTTGATGTCTAATATCATGAATGTTGTAGAACCAGTTGATTATGAACAAGCTAAAGAACATGAACAATGAAGAAATGCTATGAATGATGAATATGCCTCTCTTATGAAAAATCAAACATGGGAATTAGTGGAACTTCCTAAAAACAAAGTTCCAATTGGAAGCAAATGGTTGTATAAATCTAAATTTAAAGCAGATGGTAGCATTGATAAGTTTAAGGCAAGATTAGTTGCAAAAGGATATGCTCAACAGGAGGGAATTGATTATGAAGATACCTTTGCACCAGTAGCTAAATTGAATACAATTAGATTACTGATTGCCTTAGCTACAAAACATAATTGGAATATACATCAATTGGATGTCAAATCTGCTTTTCTAAATGGTGATTTAAAGGAAGAAGTTTATTTGGTTCAACCTGAAGGGTTTGTCAAACAGGGACAGGAGCATCTAGTTTGCAGGTTAAGAAAAGCCTTATATGGTTTGAAACAGGCGCCGAGATCATGGTATGTAAAGATTGATACCTTCTTTCTTCAAAATGGGTTTGTGAAAAGCAAAAATGATCCTAACTTGTATGTTAAGAAAGATGAAGAAGGAAATGTTGCTTTAATATCTTTGTATGTGGATGATCTCATTATCACAGGCAGTGCTTACAAGTTAATTGAAGAAATTAAAGTTCAGTTGTAGTAGGAATTTGAAATGAAAGATTTGGGTGAATTGCATTACTGTTTAGGAATTGAGGTGTGGAGAGAGCCTGATCAAACATTGATCACTCAAAGCAAATATGCAAAGGAAATTCTTAAAAATTTCAATATGAGTGATTGCAAACCTATGTCAATTCATGGCTAAGCCTTCAGGAAATCACTGGAATGCTGCAAAGAAAGTTCTCCGATACTTAAAAGGAACAGTGAATTTAGGTATTATGTACACTGATGAATCTGATGTTACACTGGCAGGTTTTTCTGATTCAGATTGGGCAGGAAATCCAGATGACAGACGATCTACCTCTGGCTATGCATTTCATATAGGATCAGGGGTCGTATCTTGGAGTAGTAAGAAACAACCAACTGTTTCTTTATCATCAACAGAATCTGAGTACAAAGCTTTGACCAATGCCACCTGTGAAGCTATTTGGTTGCGGAGAATTCTTGCAGATCTTGAAGAGGCGCAAAGTGGTTCAACATGCATCAATTATGATAATCAAAGTGCTATCAAATTAGAACATAATCCAATATACCATGCGAGAACAAAACACATTGAGCTGCAATACCACTTTGTACGTGAGAAAATTGAGTCAAATGAAATTGAATTAGTATTCTGTAATACCAAGGATAATATGGCTGATATATTTACTAAGCCTCTTGGTAAAATCAAATTTGAAATTTTTAGAAGTAAATTAGGTATTGTAGAAAATCCATTTCTCCATTAAGTGAGGATGTGAGAATAATCTAGATTAATGCAGAAATAGATTTAGTTTTGAGTTGTTGAACGAGAGCTTTAATTTAGAAATTGGTTCCATCTATTTAGGTTTGTTTCCTCCAATTCAAGAGATTAGGTGAGTGCACTCTGCTATATAAATGTAATGCAATCGTGAAATGGAATCCAATTATTCAGTGAGCTTAGTCTCACAATTCTGTGTTGTGTTGTGCGTTTAATTTGAATTTTTCAGTATGGATCTAACTACCTATAATGCTATTCATATAAAAATAGTTACAACCACGGATTACAATTTTGGATTTTTAAATTCTATATGGGCTTTAATTTCTCATCGAGTCTTCTTTGCATTATTGAGTGGTGTGTTTATGGGAGACTAACGAAATGGTATACCATAGACTCACTTCAAGTTAATAAATTTTGTTTATGCAAATTGCAAAATATATATATATATATATATATATATAATTTAATTTTTAACTTCTCTGAAATCCGACACGCGAATGAGTTGCCATGCGTCTCTAGACTCCAATTTTATTTTCCACGTAACGTTAAAGAAGGGTTTAATAATCAAAATTTCTCCGAGTACCAATTATGATTGAAAAACTTAGTGTACCTTCGCTTTCTGACAAATAATGGACGTAACACATATCCTCATTGAAATAATCGTGTTTAAAACGAGTGTTATATGGTAGTTATTATCTGTTATTTAGTTTAAGTATAAGTAAATTAAATTAATAATATTTAATTTAAGTTAATGTTCAGGTTTAGGGTTCAGTTAATTTAGGTTTTAGTATATTGAAATATTCTGTTAATTGTAAATTTTTATTTTGGTAGTGGACAGTTTAATCATATTTATGGATAATGATAATGTCTATAATATTTTTGTTGAGAAAATTGTTTAACAGTTTTTAATTTTTTATAAAATATTGCTAAATATATTTTTAAGATAGTTTTACAAAATTTTGTAAGAAATATATTAAATATATTTTTTAAAAATATATAAATATTAAAAATAGATAAAATATGTGTTAAATATATTCTTTAAAAATATATATTTTTTATTGATAAGTTTTTATATTCATTTTTCAAAAAATGAGTACTGATCATTGATTTCTTAGCTCTTTTCGCCAAAACAGCTCGAGAACAAAAAGTGATTTCTACCAAATACCAAAAACATACAGGTTCTAATGCGGAAGAAGTTGCCAAAACCAAAAAACTAATAACTACCATCACAATTACATAAGAGGATTTTTCCTTTCCTCAATACACAGGTCCACTGGCACACCTTTCCCCTCGTGGACATGAAAATCTGTGTCAGCCAATCGGGTCTCTATCTCGTCCAACCGCTTATCCACTCGGCATTGCTGCGATCGACAAAGGCTAGGAGGTCCAAAATTTCTCCTTCAAAAGGCTGCAAATCATTGCTATATGCAACTATCTCACTTTTGTTTTCATATCGTTGCTCTTGGATAATGTCTATGTTGGTTTGGATGCCCCGCAACTATTATGTTATGGTCTGCAGTGTTGGGGTTGTTCGACATGGCCCGATGACTCACGCAACTCCTCCACCACTTCCTCTTCCATTAGGAAACCCTCCTCCTGACGATATTTCCCTCTCACTGCCCTTCCCTCCAATTGGCCCCGGTGGCCAGTCCCACTTCTCGACCTATGCCCCTGTTTTCTCATAACTACGTCACCAAGCCGGGTTGGCCCTGCTATGCATCAGTCTGCTCTCATCCACTGCGCCCTCATTTCAGTTCTATCAAGAATATTCTAGCTCGCCTACCTCACTGAGACAAGATTCGGTGGATCTCTATCTTGCTGATGGCCACCAAACGTTGTTCTCCACTAGTGCAGAGCTTCCTCTCAACTAAGACCACCTCCCCAACACCAGTATCAAATTCCAGTAATAACCCAATGGCGTAAGACCACAAAGCAGTGTCACCATCACCACATAAGCAAAACCAACCAGAAGGGAACAGTAATAACCAACAATATAGTTGGCCGACTCGAGATCCCTCCCCGATGTTCATAGAATAATTTAGGAAGGCGAGGGTTGCGACGGGTTCAGAGCCACCAAAAACACTACGAGCACAGGAGTCCCAAATCTCTCTGCTAGTGGACCAGCATTTATCTCACGACCCAACTCTCCTATCACCCACAATGATAGAGGTTCGAGCTTGCATGGAGTACGTCTGCATACACCACTAGCTCGCTCCCTCTCCAACTTTCCCACAATTGACAGACATTAAACACACATCAAACTTCAATGGTCGTGTAAATAGATCATGACCTCCTTCTCGATTGTTCCTAGCTTCCGCGACTTGGGGCTCTTTTCTCTTCTACCATTAGTACACACATACCATTGATTCCAACAATTGGGTTGTGTGCGAAATTGTCCACCCAATATGTTCCCACTATGTTCCCTCTTATGGTCTTAGAGCTTGCGAAAAATGGAGTTTGTTTATTTACTTGGTTAAATGTTATTTGAAATCATAACTATTATAATTTATTATTATTAATTATTATTAATTTTTAGAAAAAATATTTATTGATATTAAGTAAAATTATATAATATTTTATTATAATTTAATTTATTTAATAAAATCAAAAATTTTAAGTGTTTAATTATTTATAATATATATTAAATAAAAAAAATTAGTTGACATCAAATTTTAATTTATTATTAATGAGTTAATTCTATTTTTTTTTGTTATGAACTAATTTAGATTTATCTTAACCACGAATTTAACATGAGGTGAGAGGGATCAAATTTCTTCAATGCACATTAAACTGATATTTTTGTTACTAATATATTTAAGTATATGCCAATATTAATTAATATTAAGATATTATATTCATAACTCATGTTGGATATTTTATTCTATACAACATTAAAATGTTTTATTTTAACATTTCTTAAAATGTATAAGGTTTAAACCTTACTCATGTATTTATTTTTACTTCTAATTACTTTCAATAAAGTTGTATTAGGTCACATTGACAAATAATCTAATATGCATAGCATTTTTTTTAGTTTTTATTATAGCTAACATTGTTTTTCAGTTTAGAGAATATTTTATTTTTATTTTAAGATGGTCAAACATACTTACACATTGACTTCACATTGGATTGTAGAACCAGCCTAGATCCATCTAACTCTTTATCTAACTTTAGCCAAGAGGGATCAATTTTATTCAAGTACAAAGTACAACTTACACTTTTTTTCTACTTCTAATTTATTTATATGAAATTAGTTTATATGGATAGTTAAATAAACATTCATAGGGTATTTGTTTTTGTTTTTATTGTTTTTGACAGTGCTTTTCTATTTAGAGAATAATTTATTTTTATTTTAAGAAGGTCACATGTCAACTCCATGGTGAGCACAAGCATATTTACAAATTGTCATCATACTGGGTTGTAGAATAAGCCTCTATGGTTCAATAAAGTTATTTAATTCAACTAATAAAATTTAAACATGCTAACCAACCCTATTTATTAATTTTTAATTTTTAATTAATAATATTTATTATAAAAGTAATTTGAATACTATAAAATAATTAAGTTACACTTTAATTAATTAATCACTAATAAAATTTCATTTTTTATTATGAAACTAAGAAAATAATTTCCTACTCATTGACAAAGACTTATAAACTTTGGTGGGTAGTAACCATTAAAAAGTATGCACATTTAGAGTTTTAATCCTACTTATTAAATATGGACATTCCACTTATTATTAAATTTTTGAAGAAACCATAAATAATGGTGGGCAGTAACAATTCTTGTTAAGTATATCCATTTACATCTTGTTCCTCTTGTTAAGTGTATCTATTTACATCTTGTTCCTATCCATTTTTTTATGCAAATAATTACTTAAATTATGGCGAGTAGTAATTGATAGTAAATATGTTATTTACATGCTCCTATGATATTTTTTCAAAGATTTTATCTTTATCTTAACAATGAAAAATCTAAAAATATCTAAAATCATGGCATAGATATTGCACCTTTGTCAAAAAATTATCTTTCAAAAACTTTGAAAAAGTTACCGACAAGCCATTATTTTGTAAAAAAGTTGTAATAAAAATCACTACGGAATAAAACATAAATCAATCAAATTACAGATAAACCATTCCAAATATTATAAATGATAATATAATTAAATCCATAATGTAACAATGTAGAAGCTCAAAAAGTTTTTGGTCAATAATAAAGTAATAAAAATCTAATTCATCCTACATGAAATGTGTAAAACCTTCTATTGTTTCTATTATCACTCTACCAACATCTTTACCATTATGGTTTTGAGTTTCCAATAACTAACCATATTTTACATGTATTTGGTTTTTCTATTGATTGTAATTCATGAAATTGGATTTCAATTTCTCATTATTGTACATGTATTTGGTTTTATTACTCATTCTAATTCATGAAATTGGAATCCAATTTCCCATTTTCTCCAAGGCTTTTTCATTTCCTATAAAGTTGTGCTCAATTTTTCCTTAGCTTTCAGAATTCCCAATTTTCTTTTTCTATTGATAATGGGATATGATTGCTCTATTTATCTGATAGTTTGATGGATCATTGTTGTTGTCTCATCTTTTTCTACTACAAGATTATTTTCCCTAAAAATGATTTCCACTCTTAGAAAGAGAAAAACCTAGTGAGAATTTAAAGATTCTAAACAACCAAAAATACGATATAACATTTCATGAAATAGAATATGAAAAGTTGAACTCGAAAAAAATCCCTCCCTTGAATCCTCAAAAAATCCCTTATAGAAAATTACTATCCTAAAGAAGAACATAATGATGAATAAACCAAAAAAACAAAAAAATTCCTTTAATGAATTTACTATTGTGTAAAAAAAAAAAATATGCCAAAACATTGAACAAAAGCCATCAAAATACTACAATAAATATAACACATATTCAACCTTTAAATTTATAATTTTTTCATAAAATACATTAATAGAAACCCAATCTAAAGTAAAAACATAATACTAGAAAAGTGAATGACACAGAATTCACGAGTACTGTAAATTTTCTTCTACAATTTTCTAAAACTATTAAATGATATCTTTTTTATAAAGGGTGAACTTTAGTAAACTTAGAAATTGAGCCTACAAGCTATATTCATTAATCAGATCAAGTTATATATATATATGAGGTACAGTCTCAAGATAGAGAAGCTATCTTAGATGTACAATAATTTGGTTGAGGAAATATATCAACCTCACACTAAACTAGGAACTAACCTATAGAATAGGAATAGACTCTATACATAAAAAGAATCACAATTGAAGACAAGTAGGAATTACATATTCCAACACTCCCCCTTAATGACTACTTGTCTTAATATCCATCTGCAAAATCTACAACTAAAACTGTTTGGTAATTACACTGGTTCTGTTTGGTAATTACACTTTGTATCTTGTTCATGTTGTTTTCGATGTCCATATAAAGGAGCAACCATCTACCGAAATGCATGGGTTCCAACCGCTGCAACCGCCAATCTACTAGGAAGTCCTTCACATACATGGTTCATCCAACTTCTTGATTAACTCCCCCTAGATAAGAAATTTCACCTCATGGAGTCTAAAACCAATACAGCCCACCCAAGTGTATCCATCCCGCATGACACACTCTTCTAGGGTGTTAAAACTCTCTGACGAAGGGAACATATAACAAATGGGTATGCATGCCTCTCTAGGTCTTACAGCATATACAAACAATAAATGACATGCAGATTTACTTCTAATTGCAAACTCTGACTCATACTCATGGTCATGAGTCTATTCCAAGAAACTCACACAAAACAAACTCTCACAAACTTGATTGTACATCCTTATTTTCCGCTCACCATACCATACTTTTGAGTCTTTGGCATCTTCATTTTACTTTGGCAAGCTGGTCTTGGTCTCCATGTTTTACCTGTCGTCAATTAGAGTGAATTCTAACAGAATGACATCATATTGAGGTCGCAAATCTCAATATTTATACAATTTTCCAAGACTTGTCCACATTTACCCATACAAAAAACAAAAAAACAATACCAAATGACAATATAAGCACAAGCGATAACCATGACAGTCATACAACACATGGACACACCATTCACTACTGCGGATAGACTGCCCCGGATTTCAGGTCACTAGAACACTGCCCACACTGTTGTTGTGAGCAGATCCAAGATCATACACTGCACGTTGTCTTCGATCTGATCCCTATCAAATCGCTAACAACTAATCGCTCCACGTTGCTTCATGAACATGCACAAGAAACACCCTTTCACCTACTTGCTAGTTCACATTTCTTCAAGTAGTAATTCACCTCCACTGCTCAGGCACTCAGCCTTGAGGAGATACAATGTAGCCACCAAGGCTCAACTTAGCCACCGAGGCTTATCATAGCCACGAAGACTCAACACAGCCACGAAGGCTCAACTCAGCCATGAAGGCTAAAAACAACTGCAAAGGCTCAACATAGCCATGAAGGCTCACCACAGCCGCAAAGGCTCAACTCAGCCACGAAGGCTCACCACAGCCGCAAAGGCTCAACTCAACCGGAAAGGCTCAACTCAACCACGAAGGCTCAACAAAGTCACAAAGGCTCAACACAACCATGAAGGCTTATCACAACCACAAAGGATTAACACAATGATGACTCGATGGTCCAATCCTACGTCGTCCACAAATTCATTGTCAATATGCATAAAATTCAACAATTTTATAAACAAAAAAATTTCTTGTTTTAGTATCCAATTCCCTTGGAATCGCAACGTAATGCCACTTTCCCTATTCACAGTATCAAGGAAGGGTAACTGCTTCCAGGCATGCCTCCTCATGCTCGCTGACAGGGTTCAACAACGAAGACCCATTGTCGAGCTAATCTCCTCGCAATTGAACATGCAGATATTTTTCCACCACACTCGACACAAAAAAACTCGATCATCCTCCAATATTTGATGTAGCTCCAACCACTATCCTTAGAGGCCATTTCATTTTCATGTCTTCATCATATCTGGTAGTAAATCATTCCTGCAAATAAATTTGTCTATTGCTGGAATGGGCAATTCCAACAAAGACTCACACTCGTGACAATAGTTGCCAAAACTAAATGTCAGAATAAATAAGTTAATTATTTCAACCAGATTTACATTACTCACATAACCACTCTTGAAGAAATATTAAACAATGGAAAATAATAATGCAAAGTACTACGACCCTTCATGCAACACTATGCTTAGCACTTCAACATAGCAGCAATCGAGATCTTGTCCCAGATTGTACGAAACACTTTCTCTCCTCCAGCTCAACATACAAGCGGCATCAACTCCTAACGAGTTCCCATCGCTAGATCTGGTGTATGATCCAACTTCATCAGAAGCAAACATCGATTGTGGCAGTTCCACATCCTCGTCATCTGCAAACTCAATAGTCTCCAGCACAAATAAATCATGCACGATCCACGAATTGCTCAACGCCTCTTCTAAGCAGGAACCAACAACTCTTATCTTAGGCGTTGTGAGATGAAAAACATGATTCTAAAATCTAACAAAAAAGGATTGCTAGAGCTGAAAAAAAAAAAAAAAAAAAAGAAAACCTTGCAAAAACGCATCAAGTCATACAGCGATCCTTTATTCATTTGCAGCAGGACCATAGAGCAAACAACAACACATCACAAATAAGTATCAATAAGAATGTTGATCGAAGACGCATCAACAAGTATACATGTATGTACACTGCATAATATAAGTTCAAGCAAGGTCATGAATGTTGTTCTTTGCCTTTGGCCTCCATTCTGACCTTGCCCTCAGAATTTATGATTTTTCATCAAGCATTCATCTGAATTCACGAATTTCCAATGGGCGTGAACAAGAGCCACTTCAGGATTATGCATTAGGAATGGAATCGTTCGCCATAGGTATTCTGATTCTGGACCATCTGGATGCCAATTGTCCACAATCCAACGGTTGTCATCGAAATTATTTTTCTGTCTTTATTGCAACCACAAAAAGTAATTTCCACCACCGAGAAATGTGGGTGGGGACAGCCACCCTCTCATCAAACAATCTGTCATAGTCTGCCCGGCCGATAAGGCTTCCCAAGAAAGCGATGGTCAAACAAGACTAAGCAAGACCTAGACCATGGAGTTTCCTAAGGCCTAGCTGTCAGAATCAACCAGCTAACTCTTCTTAGCTGCCTTTCAGACGCCTTCATTGTACTTACTTATTAATAGAATGGAGTTACCCCCACTCTGCACTGTCATTATCAATAGAATGGACCTATCTCTATTTGCTGCTCTGTCAGCCAAAGTTTCAACTGCTTCATCCTCAAGGGAAAGCTCTTTAATGGCTCCCACAGCTATGAATGGAGATCACCATGATGAGAGTGTCAGCGACGCGAATGTCAATGCAACGAGTGAAGAAGTGCGTTACATAGGAGTGAGAAAAAAAAAGGCCATGGGGTAAATATGCCGCAAAGGTCAAAGATCCAGCAATCAAGAAGCGAAGATGGCTTGGCACCTTCGATACGAGCGAGGAAGCGGCGAAGGCGTATGATGAGGGTGCAAGGCGTATAAAAGGAGGAAGAGCCATGACCAACTTCCCCATCTCTATCCTCGACAGCATCCACAACAAGGGCCACAACACCAGCACTGTTGGACACAGCGAGTTTCTGCGGCGTTCTAGAATGGACAAACATAAAAAATAATTTCTCTCTTATTTCCCTCAGCCTAGGAGGGGCCAAGGTCCAGGCTCAGGCTCAAATAGGCTTCGATACCAACTTAGAAATGGAGCCTACAAGCTATATTCATTAATCAAATCAAGTTACATATATACATGAGGTACAGTCTCAAGATAGAGAAGCTATCTTAGACGCACAATAATTTGGTTGAGGGAATATCTCAACCTCACACTAAACTAGGAACTAACCTATAGAATAGGAACAGAATCTTTATATAGAAAGAATCACAACTGAAGACAAGTAGGAATTACATATTCCAACAAGTAATTACCACAATGGCCTAGGTTATATGAGACATAGCTTATTCAGATAGATATATAGTCCCCCGATATTAATTAGGAGAGATTTGTAATGTGGTGACTTTTTGTTTTATAGTAGATTTTGAGAATGTATTTTTAATTAATACTTATAAACTAAAATATAATTAAAAATCCTCAAGGTTAAATATAAATAATAATCTATTGTAGAAAATACTGTGAGGTTAAACATGATTAAAAACAATAAAAACATGTGCTTGGGATTATTGCAAACGGTGTTAGTTCTCTTAGGCATTTGAATATTTAGATTTAAATAGTTGAATTGTACAACCACATATAAGAAATTTGGAAATTTAGATTACGTGGCAGTAAGAGCAAAGATGTTTATCAATTTCAGCTAGCGCTCAAAGTGTAATAATTAAGAAACGATAACATAGTGCCTACATCATATCTTCACAAAAGTATAGTCTAAAAAAATACAAAGACATGACCCAAAGTAATGTGCATGGTCACACCATATCCTTTTAATTCTTAGTGGTGGTAGTTACAGAAATCAACTCTATTTTGCACATCTTGCATTAGAAGGTATACCCACCTGAGCATGCACGGAACACACCCGATCTCAAGCTTCCTATGGAAGTAACGTGCACCGAGGTTTGACTTGGTTGAAAGAGATATCGGTGACAACCCGTCAAGGTTAGGGGAAGGTGCACCGAGGTTTGACTTGGTTCGAGGAGATATCGGTGACAACCCGTTAAGGGTAGGGGAAGGTGGTTCTGGTTTGACCAAAGCATCACAAATTCCAACATCGCTTATTTTACAAAATTATATTTTCAACGCTACCTGAACTTATTCCGTGTAGACTCCGAAGAGCCAGGTCGATTACGAAAGCCGCCATACATAATTTATCTTTATATTTCCATGATATTTAATACCATATGTGCCTCTCCATGAGAAGAGGCAAAATAAGACGTCAAAGTCTCTCGCTAACAAAAAGCGTCGTCACTATTTAATGAGGCGGACAAAAAGTGTTTAAGCTGAAAACTTAGATTTCAATCTCAATCTCTGTGCAGACACTAATAAAAGGACCACATCTATTACTATAGTCCCACCTTAATAAGGCTACCGTACAAGCAAGCAAAATTAAATAACTGCCTCACTCGATATAGACACAACTACATGAAAAAATAATTTTTAAAAACAGAGACATTAGACATTGTTTTCCCAAAAAGTTACTTTTTAGTAATTTTAAATTAAAATTAAAATTTAACATTAATTGAATTGTTTTAAATATTAAATTTAATAAAAAAATGTTTTAAGACAAAACTTTATATTTAAAACAAAAAGAGTTTGAGAAAAAAATATTTTAAGACAAATATTTATATTTAAAACAAAAAAAAAATTAAGACAATATAATTTATGACAAAACTTTATATTTAAGACAAAATTACTTTGAGAAAAAAAATATTTTAAGACACAATTTAAGGCAAAAATATTTTAAGACAACTTTATATTTAAGACAAAAACCTTTTGAGACCAATATTTTAAGACACAAATATTTTAAGACGAAACTTTATATTTAAGACAACTTTATATTTGAAACAAAACAAAAATATTTAAGACTAAAGTTTATATTAAGAAAATGGCCACTTAAGACAATGGAAATTAAGACGAAATTCATTTAAAACAATTAATAATTAAGACAAACCATATCAATTGAAGACAATATTATCTAACATGACTTGCAAAATTGGTTCTGATAGTGCACCCTAAGTCTGCCAACGTGCAAGCTACTACTTTCTTGCACCTATGCTGAGATTCTTATTTCACTTATCATTCATGTTATCTTATATAAAGACAATAATTTGTTGGGATCTTCATTTTGGTGGGGTAGCTGACTCTAAAGAACGCGACAACTTTTCCTGGCAATATTTCTCGGACATCAATCCCTCTTATCTCTCTTCAATCTCTATTGATACGATTAAAGACAACTTGTATGTTTTTTCATTCGACACTGCTACACGGAGGGGGATTTTAAGACAAAAGAATATTTTGACTTAAAATTTTCGACACGGGGCGCTAGTAAAAAAGGAAAAAGTAGAGGATTAGGGATTTGTCTTTATGTTGTTGATGGGTTTTTCAGGAAGCAGAGTGATGGAGGCCAAAAAAAACTTATGGGATTTAGGGCAATGGAGGCCGACAACAGAGGTTCTTTATGAGAGGAGCAATGGAGGCACTTTCGCTGAACATGGATAGGCAATAATATAATTGGAGTACTTTTTGGGGTCTCCATTGATTGTGTTTAAATTTTTTCTTTTTCGTTGTTTCATTTATTTTGAACGCTACTTCTATCTGTTGGTTGCTGCTATCAGCACGTTGTTGTGCTAAAACTTCTGATAGACATTGACAACATGGATTAGATTTTCTTAAAGGATGGTCGAGATAAATTACAAAATATCAGTTCGTAGACAATATGCCTACTTCAAAATCTCTACGAAAAATTTTGCGAGAAGAAAACACCAAGGACAAAATATAGGATTGTGGAAGCATTAGTCACAAAATTAACAAGGGCGGTAATTTTGGTTGCGGTAATTTTGGTTGAACTGTGGAGGTAGAAGGATTAAATGAAGCATTTGTTGGTGCAATTACTGGTGTTGTTTGGATGTAAAATGCGTTTAAGAATAATTATTTAAGCTAGCTTCAGTTTCTATCCTAAATTATGAATGATATCATGGATCTCTACTCGTTCTTTTGTTTCAAGATGCTCTAAGAATAATCTATTTTCCACTCTAGTTGTTGGTATATTATGTTGTCTATCTGAGACACACTAGTTGGTAATTTACATTGTCTTTCTTCTAAACCTTTTCTCTTGTGGATCTTCCTGTTCCTTCTCTGGTTTGGGAATGGTCAATCAGGGGATTTTCAAGGATCTTAGTTGCTACCTATTTCTCTTCTCTATGGTATATTTCATACACACTGGCTGGTTGTTTTACATGGTATTTCTTTTGAACCTTTGCTCCAATTGATCTTCTTACTCCTCTCTAGGTTGGGATTGATCGATAAGAGGATTTATGAGGATATTTAATGCTACGTAAGTGCATTAACTTTGATTGGTGGAGTTGGTAATATATTTCAATTTTGAATTTGATCACGAAGGAGTCTCTTGGGGTAATTAATTGGTCTGGGGGGCTATTTATTTCCAAGTTGGTCATTGATTATATGAGGGACAATCCATTAATGGTTTGTGCCATCATTGAAGATCTTTGTCGTTTGTGTGCATGATTATTTTTTATGAAGGAAATTGGTCAATCTTGATTGGCTAATCTATCTTATTTGAAGGTGTTTCCTAGTGGATTGAGCTGGTGAAAACCTACATCTAGTGGTGTCAATAATTGATACGTGACATTAATTTACCTTGTCTACATATTTTATCGAGGTTTTTTCAGACAGAACTACATAAGGTATTTTTAGAAATGCTCTCTACTTTGGTGCATATATAGGCGGGATTGCAGAGTGTCCATGGTGTCCATTGTACAACTGGCCTTTACATCTATTGGTAGGATGTCACTTGATACTAAAGGAAAATAGGGCGATGATGTGCCATTACTCGATGCGTTGGTACATGTGACTATTGAGGTGGAGAGTCGTGGTTTCCCCAAGTCAGGATTCTATCCCTTTGGGACATCTACTGTACATGCAACTATAAACGTGGATTCCAATGTTTCGGTATCCCCACTGGTTATTGAACCCTAATTTGGTAATCCATGGAAAATGTTTTTCCATCATTCATGGAAAAAGAAGGAAGTTAAGGTTGATCTAGGTTATCATAAAAAAAAATTTGATTCCGATGTTTTTTGGAACCAAGTGGTAGGACTACAACAACGATATTTGATGGGTAAGTGGTTTTATCTGCGAATGGATGGCTCTCAGATGGCATACTAGGTTAAATAACATTAATACCCTATTCTTAAGTACTCTTATCTTTTCAACATTTTATACAATCAATGGTTGTGCTTCCACTTTATTAATGTTGGAAATGCTATGAATATTTTGGGATCATATTGGGCTCATGGTTGTGGTTTCCTCTCTTTAAATCTCTGACATGTGGGATTTGATCCATACCTGGAATTGCCATGAAATAAATTGGTTTCAAGCTAAACTCCCGGTTTACCGCTTGTATTCTATTCATGTGAATCACTAATGATGATCGATAATTCCATTGGTAACTTTAATTTCCTGGTGGAAGCAAGCCTATTACAGATAGATAAATATAACATGGATTTTGGTGGAGGTGAACTTCAGTGCTTGCCTTCATGCAGAGGTGGAGCTCAATTAGGGTGGCTTCTCTACTAGGCAATGAATTCACTATTGGGTAATTCTTTTTCTTTGCCTCGGTTGTCATAATATTGTCCATTTTATTGACAAGTTCTTGTGTAGATTTGTAAATTGGCGACATGGAATATTAGTTATTGTTTGTGATGGGGGTCATCCATTGACATCTATACACTCTCTGACAACTTAGGATATTGGTCAGCACTCTTTCTCAGGTAAGCTTAAAATCACACCACCTATGACATGTCTTGAGCAACATATTCGTAATGATTTGGCATCGAGTGGCATTTCTCTTCATAATTCTAATTTTTTCCTTTATTTATTGTTTATCCACATATTTAGTTATCACATTCTGATTGTATTGAACATTATTCATTGTTATCTGTACCAAAAATTGCTCCTTCTTTGGATGATTTGGAATCGACCCACACTTTATATTTTGATGTGAATGGGATGACCTCCACTATTGATGACTCATTGAATGTTAGCCCTAACCCTACTCACATTCAATTTGGGACATCTTTTGGAGACCTTTCTCCTACCAATTCAGTGGGGAGTGATATTGAGTTTCTCCACCTTCACCCTGATATCCATCTAGAGACCTTGTTGATTCATTCATAATCCTCTCCTAGTATGTCTATTAGTCCCAATTCTCGTCATAATGTGACCATTAAGAAGTAATGATGTTTGATACCTTCGAATCATTTGAATGAGGTTGATACTGATCTTCATAATATTGTTGCAACATTGGTTCCTGGTCCATCATCTTCTTGTACATCACCTTTTGTTTCTTCTTTCTCTCCTATTCAGGCCCTTAGAGATTGTTTGCCAGATTATGAGGGCTTACCATGATAATCATTTCCTTAAGCATCAGGGGCTTGGGAAGTGCCCGAAAAAATATCGTACCCTAGAATTTGATTGGCATTAATCACCCCTCTATTATCCTCTTACAAGAGAAGATGATTATTGGAGATAAAATTTGGCCCATTCTCCTTCATAAATGTCCTGGATGGTGGGTATGTGTTGTGGATGCTTTGGGTTTATCTGGTGTTCTTGCAGGTTTTTGGGATCCTAAGGTCATGAATTGTTTTTTCTATAAATCCTTCAAAGGTATCCTTCTACTTGGTTTCATCAGGGACTTGATGGAAAAATTTAATATTCTTAATACATATGCGCCATATTCTTCGAAACGATACCTCTAGGATAAATTGGAATCTTGTGGCTTGTTAAAGATGGGGTCCCTTATTTTGGCGGGGGATTTGAACCTCGCCATTCAAGATAATGAGGGTTAGGGGGGTAATTGTAGAGTGGACTCATTGGCGGGGTAGTTCAACGATATTTTTGGCAGGAACCACTTAGTGGATTTTTT
Organism: Pinus albicaulis; assembly: GCA_034641835.2. Lineage (NCBI taxonomy): Eukaryota > Viridiplantae > Streptophyta > Pinopsida > Pinales > Pinaceae > Pinus > Pinus albicaulis. The sequence continues at coordinate 576,894,116 of CM076578.1, read as the reverse complement.
TCCCCCTTTATTCTGAGATGGAGAAATGGTTTGTTTGGGTCCGTAGGAATCACTAAGAGACTTGATTGTTTCATGCTTCAGGAAAATTTGGTGGAATGCTTAGGGTCTGTGAAATATAGGGTTATTCCATCCCAAATTTCGGACCATTACCCTATCATACTCCAGTGGTAGGAAGATGGGGATTAGGGTGTTATCTCATTCAAATTTGATTCATTAGTGCATATTTTTTGGGCACTAGAATCAGACCCATTGATCACATTTCCTTTTGGTAATTATTGGGATTAAGTTGAGGTCTCTTAAAAATTTTGTCAGTAACTAGATTAAGACTAAAAAAGGGAATCATAGTGATGAAAATTTGGCTATTGATAAAAAAATTTGTATATTGGCTTATCCTTCACATGCATATTATTTTTCAGGGGTGCATCAATTACTAGTTGTGGATTTAAAAAAGAAGAAGAATGATGTTCTGAATTTACAGGAAGAGGAGTGGAGACTGAAAATTCATGCTCTCTGAGTATTTGTAGGAGACAATAATACATAATTATTTCATAATTATGCAAAAAATTGTTGAGAATTATTTAGGGAAAAAAGTAATACAAATTATCTTACATGATAGCTTCTTGTGTTACATATTTACTTGTTATCTTCGTTCATAATTATTATTATGTTCAATACATCAAACAGGTATCAAAACAATAACATTAGTGACACAATAGTTATGCTCCAAGCTAGGGCTAAAATCCCTCCTATTGAGGGGAAAACCCACAAACCTCTTCTTATAGATTCTTCACCAGATGAGTACAAAGACCATGACCATAACCTTGACCTAAACTATCTCTCCTATACCAAGACACAATCACCCTCCTTGATTGAACCATGTAGCACTGTGTAGCACTAATTTGTCATCATGTGGCACTATGATTCATATATCATTACTAAGACCTTATATTGAGCATCACCTTTGCATTAAGCAACACCGTGACAAATCTCTTGTATTTGTTGGAGTATCCCTTTTTAATGTTGTGTATTACTAAGCTTTATCCGAGAGGATGAACTAAATGTAAGAGGCTAGCACTGTCTCTTCTATGTCATTTACCACAGTCTTCTTAACACTCCCTGTAATATTCCTTCCTTCGCTGGAAAGACACCTTACATAAGGACTGTATTCCTCGCTGAAATGTGGACTAGTCCGAGACCTAATCCTCTTCTTCGCATTGTGCTCTTACTGCAATTTATATTTATGGATATTGTCCTAGACGGAGATCTTTTGACCCAAATGGGTAGCCCTTATTGTTTTGATATAGTTCTTTTGTCCTTCATTGTGTTGTCTCGCATTTATGCATCCAAAAAATAGAACCTTTCACACACTTTTCTATATATCCTTGTCTAAAATATGGAATCCCATCTGAGAGCCGGACAGGATGATCTGAAATGTATGTGTTGGGAGATGAGTCGAGATTCCTTTATATAGTTATTGGAGCCTAAAAATGAGTCAACATGACACATGTGAATCAATGTGTCTCCAATTATGAGCTGACAAGTCAAATATATATATATATATATATATATATATATATATATTGAAGCTGACATGTCACTTCTTTAAGCATATGTTGAGATCGACTTAAGGATGATTGTGTCTTGTCTTTTTCGAGGTCTTCTTTCAAGTGTAAAATGACTCTTATATTTATGATAAATACTAAAGACAACAAGAAGAAGTATTTGACCTATAAATAAAACATCTTGCTCATGAAACCCATCTTCTTCCACAACTCATCTTGAAAGTAAATATCTATTGATTCCGGAAGGGGTCAAATATTCATGTATACCCATATGAAAATATGTTGTAATGTGCCACAACATAATTAATGGATTCATGTGCTTTACCTTTCCCTTTACCAAGTGTTTTACCATATTCAATGAAGGATTGTTCAATGCCACTACCATAGGAAGTGCACCATTGCGATACACTTATGATACCAAACAACACATAGTGATGAACCAATGCACGGTGATGAACCATTGAACCAGCTCGACATCAACACAAATTATAGGGGTAGTATTCCAATGAACTAGTGTTCACCAACATCTAGAAAAAGAGTCTCCAACTCGATGTAGCACCTAGTTTTCTAGATTGATAAGTGGTTTTTCGTTGTTTGGGAATTTGACAGATGCATAACAGATCATCACCTAATAGCTGTATCACAAATAACTTTTCTCAATTGGTGCACCTCACATTGCCCCATCATTTGTCCGCTGGCCCTGGTCTCAGATACTGGTTATTGAAAATAACCTAATTTTCCATTCTAAATTAACTAAATTTCTCCTTTTGAAGGCACTAGTACTAGTTGTATCACATGCATAATCGGAGCTAGATCGAGGCTTCTCCTGCAGTTTACCTCTGATGGGTGGGGGTATGATCTAACACCCCTTTCATTTAACTACTTTTGGTTATTTCATTCCATATAGTTGGGTCGATCCTTACCATTTATTTCCTGACTGTAGTGTGTCATGCTATAGTAGTTTCTACAACTCTTAATCAAGGGAGAGATATACCCCTTCCTTACCCACGTGATGTGTTAAACACCATAAATCCCTTCTTAAACTATTAGGTCACGTATTTAATTCCATGCACAAAGCTCTCAATGGTCCAACAATTTATTCTTTTTTTCGAGCATCTCCAGTTATAGATTTTTTCTTAGGTTGGTGATGGTAACTCAAACCATTACTCTTGGAAATATCCTCTCCTTTTGTGTATCCTTCCTTATGTTGATTAAATTTTGTTATGATGAATATGGTGTTAAATTAGTAAAGTTATGGTTTGCTTATAATATTATATGTTTATGCATATTTTGAATATTCTAACACCATTGTTTTGGAAATAACACTTTAGACACTTTAATTCAATGATGGAATTTCATGATTACAAAGCGAAATGAAATTATATTTATAGATATTACTAATTGAAATGAGTTTTGAATCTATTTTCAATTAGCACAAAGGATTTATGCAGAGCTTTATGAAATGTAATCTTCTAGCAATGTAGAGATCAACAATATCAACAACTAGTTCAAGCATACATTTTATGTATGAAATAGAAATGAAGTGATTCAAAATGGTAATCTCAATTTTAAGGGGCATCAAACCCATAAACAAGTTTTAGAAGTAACTTATTTTGGTCCCTCAACTTACAATTTTTTTTTATTATCACACCATACCTTGAATTTGAATGCTAAATCTTGGCATGGAATGAAAGAAGAATCCACATATTAAAAATATCAAAGTTTCCGCAATATCCCACGTGTATGGTGGTTTTCTTAAATGGAAAGTTGTTTAAATAGCCAACTATTTGTACATGCCGACATGTTGTTAGGGGTTATTAAGATAAACCATCCTGCATGCTGCCATTAGGATTGACTATCCTCTATTGTCCATTTTTTCAATATGTTGTGTTATATTCCACATAGTAGAGTGCCAAACTATAATACATGAACAATTTGTCATATTCCACATGGTAGAGTGCCAAACTATAATACATGAACAATTTTTCATATTCCACATAGTAGAGTGCCAAACTATAAATAAATGTTAGTTTTCCTTGGAAACAAAAATATATTTTTAAATTGAAACAATAGAGAAATACAATTTACTTCGTAATTCTTACATCTGAATCATGAAATACTATAATTGAAGATTTATTTATTTATCGATATTATATAAAATGAGGGTATACCTAAGATTTTATCCTTGGACTAATGTTTCATATAATCCTCAATTTTTAATAGAAAAATATGGTCCATTTGAAATGACTAGATATTGAAGCAGAATAAGATGGATAGTGACGTTCACTTTCGCAACAATATTATCCTTCTCAATCTGATCAAGAGCAAACAATTTAGAAAAAAAAACATTTACATGTAATCTTCCCAACTCCACTATTAGGTCTCCTCCACATCCCCTTCGCATTTTTTTTCAACAAAACTAGAATCATCAGTAAAGACAATAATGCAACATTAAACATCAAATTTATCATCAACAATATCAAACACCAACCCCTCCTGAAGTGCAACAAAATCAAAATGAAAATAAGCTCGTATGTTTTCATGTAGGTCTTATAAGTCAGAAAATGCCATTTCTTGCAAATAATGTCTCACAAACTATGGCTCCCATGGACCCTTCCCTAATTGAACATGCCCCAAACAATATTGCCTAGTATTTCACTTCAAAAATTATTCTTAACTATGACCAAAACCTCAACATCTATCTAATAATCTACCACAAATAATTGAAAATGTAGGAATGGTTGCAGTCCATAATCTGGTAAGTAAAATATGCTTTATTTAATTCCCATGAAAGATAATTATTTGAAGGTTTTCTTTATAAATGTGATAATAATTGTCATACAAGTATTGTTTCTTTTATCATTTACATGCAGGAAGGGGCTGAAGTTTGTGATAACGTCGATGGAGTTTTTGACTTTGGATATCTCATTACTGTCGCTTAATGGCCAATTGTTTCAAGGTGTTTTATTCAATCCAATAAGAATTTGGTACTCATCTTCTTCTTTATACTTATTTGTATGCCTATCCCTTGAAATTTTGGATTTACTTACTTGATCATTTATGTAATGACCCTATCCATGTGGTAAATAAGAACATATTGTGTTAAGGGTCTAAGTGATGGCACATTTAGGCATATAATGTAAATATTACCGTAGTCATCTCAAATCAGTATGTTATTGTATATATTTTGTTACGTTTGGAAATACATATTGAAATTACATTCGCATAGTTTTTTTTTACATGGTGGGAAAACCTATCATAAATCAATTTTCAAACCAACAATGAAGACAACTATCTCTGGCTGCTATCTACAAATGCGGGCTAACTCATCATGGTTACTCAAGGAAAACCACACCATCTGGAATAACCCACTGGTGGTCTGTAAGGGCGCAGACTTTCACTCCTGCAAAATGATTCTAGGTCTTAGGTTGTTAACCTATTTCTGTACGTCTAAGGAAGGCAGGCTCTTAGCCAAGTAGAAGAATTTTTAGGGCATACTCTGGGCCCATCCATTTGCATAACTATGGTAAATATATTGAAAATAATAGATACACTATGTCTATAAATAAATTAATAAATGAAATCTAAATAAGAACTTAACCACTAACATAGTGGTATTTCCTTAAGGGGCCACACACCTTTAGATACATTGGATGGGACGTCAACAACAATAACCTAAAATTGAACTATACTAAATACTATTCAAAGTTGAAATATACATAATTGATAATTCTTGGTATCTATAGTGCACAATTGCAAGGTATAACAGATTTCGCTGATGTAGTATAGTGCACAATTATAAGGTATAACAGGGTTCAGTGATGTAGAGGGGAGTTAAACACCTCGACCTAGTAAACATGGGGTGCTCATAGGGGCATTGGAAATTTTAGGTAGAGGACTAAACATAACCATCAATGACTGGTCGATTGTTTGCAATAGTGAACAATATTTTTTTCCCTCACACACACCTTGACAACCTGGGAGGAGGGAAAATGGCATGAAAGGGGGTGGCCAAAGGAAATGGTTTTCCAGTGATGAGTTAGGAAGGATAGGGGGCCATTTGAGGTTGGCCCAGTAGGGAAAGGCCTAACTAACCAGAGGGATGAGGGATGATGTGAGCAGAATAACACATGGGGAGCGCAACAAAAGAGGGGAAAAAGTACAAAGAACACAATGGGAATGGAGGGGAGAGGAAAGAATATAGGGAGGAACACTGAACAATGAGAAGAATTCAAGGGACAAAATCAAGTGTGTTGATGGGAATGCTCAGGCCCAGACAACATCGGGATAGAGCTGCAAAACTTTAAACGTCGTAGCACGAAAGGTGAGTTAGATCCATTGTATTTATTGTTCGATATCTATCAATTCATTGAAAATGAATAAAAACTAAGGGTAAATATCAACGAAGGTGTATGGACTGATAAAAGAAACCATGCCTGCAATCTCAATCGCTTGTATTATTCTTACTGTTGTGTGTCCTATTTGTGGCACTGAAATTGTTGTGTCTACATAATGAGGCTAGAACCCTTAATCTCTTTGTGTGAGGAATGATCCTTCAACAATTACATTGAGTGGATTTTTATTTACATCCTAGCGTGCCACTGCTTGGATGGAATTATTCTGTCTAGGGAAGAAAGCTTGAACCCATTATTTGATGGGGAATTACTGCGATCCTTTTATGTTTCATAACAATGTGAAATTCATATCTGATAAGAAACAATTGTAATAGTTTTCATGTTCCATAACAGAGTAATATAACTTTAGAGCCCTTCACCTTTCATTAAGCATGGCTATTTCTTGGTTATATAGGGTTCCTAATTAAATATAAGGGTGGAGGTGTGGAACCAAAACATCTGGAATCCCCCATGGCTATTGGGTGGAGGAAGATCTCCTTTGAAGTCCTAGAATATGTTTGCAGGCTAAATCAAGAAGGGTGGAGGTGTGGGAACAAAACCTCTGTAATCCCTAATACCTGGATATTAAGATAATGTTGTGATCCTCATTATCTTAAAATATTACAGGTATCTGGTGTGGTTCTTAGAGCAACCCAACCAGTGAAATTGGATAGATGTCTTTTTGCTGCATATTCACATATTGATAGTAAAGAGAGTTTTCAGTTGAGCATGTGGCATCGGAACAAAACCTATGTAATCCCTATGTGTGGGTTTAAATAACCCTATGCCTATAATATTTTACTATTTTCATATCGGATTGTGTGGGGGTAGATAACTCGTATCCATATCACTTAGACCCCATTCACTTACGAATGTTCCCCAAACTCTGCCCCCAAATTTGTTGATCATGCTCAGATTGCAAATTTTGAATTGTCATTGATGATTGATTTTCCTCTCGCTAGAATGGAAAAGGAAGATGAATTCCATATTTTTCCTCTAGAATTTCCACATTCAACATCTATTGCAGCTATTCATCTATGCTCATCTGGAATCACCACAAGTTGTACTTTTTTTTGCAATGGATTCTTGATGTTGATCTCCACGAGATTTCTCCTCCTCAAAAAACATATCCTGGTTGTGGTATGTTGATGTTCGGATGAAAAATGCAACTTGTAGCCCTTGATCTGCTAGGGGTTACCTTGATATTAATGATGGTGTATTCATACTTCTTCTGCATAGCCAATAAAGGGTCAAGGAAATTGACCAATATGTTGTCAAGTTTTATCTTATCCACCTTAGCCACATACATGCATGTTTCACACTTCATAAACCTAAGACGTGTAAGAGAGGGCTTATTTACACTTCGAATTCCTCTAATGTCATGTCACCCAATCAAATAATTAGTTGCAATAACTACTTCAGCTAAAAATCATTTGCTTAAGCTAGTTTGTCAATTTTTGTCTTATCCACTTTAGCCACATACATGCATGTTTCACACTTCAGAAACCTAAGATGTGCAAGAGAGGGCTTCTTTCTACTCTGACTTCCTTTAGTTTCATGTCACCCAAAATTGAACTTGGTGACATATTAATCAAATAATTAGTTGTAGCAATGACTTCAACTCCAAATCCTTTGCTTAAGCTAACATTTTCTCTCATGCTTCATGCATTTTTTATCAAGGTCTAATTTTCTCTCTTAGCATGGACATCTTACTTGAGACAATGTGGAGTTATCTTCAAGCGTGAAATTCCCCGAGATTTTAAAAATGCCTCAGTTTCTTGGGAGCAATACTTACCACCATTGTTAAGTTTTAATATTCTTCCACACCTATAGTAGATATTTTGATTGTAACTATTCACTTTTAAAGGGATCGTGCATCCTAGAATATCTGGTATGTCCAACATAGAAAACACGTTCTCATAGTCGATAGTTTTTCATTGATTCTTTCATGAAAAAAATTATGTTTTACAAGCCTGAAATGATAATCTAATATGATTTTCTTATCTACACGTTTTTTCTGCAAGAAATGCAGTGCTGCAATTACACTTGAATAGTCATGTGAGTGATTCAATCATTGACTATAGCAAACTTCCATCTACTATTGTAACACACATTGGGGATGTTTTCATTGGTGTAGGTGTTGTTGGATCTTGGTGCTAGTGTTAAGCATGTAATTTATACAGAACCTATTCTTCTGTTGGTGTAGAAGGTGTAAAAATTTCCTCCCAGAATTTTTTGACATTGTGCACATATCAATAATAAAAAACCTATAGATTCCACGTTATTTATTTATTTATTTTTTATTTTTATTTTCTATATATAATATTGGTAGGACTACATCTTCATCATGTCCAATATATCCCAATTTTCTATTTAACAATATTCTTCTTTACCTGGTTCCTCTAATATTTTTCACCAATTTTTTCCTCTAATATTTTGCACCAATTTCGTATTATAAATTTCCAAATTTTTCCACCTTTACCAATGTGCTTATGCACTCTATATCTATTTCAATATTTGGTTTTACATTCTCACCATAACCACGTTCATTGAATAAACCAGGTTCATTGAATAGGGTTTCATTAATCCATCCATCATATGGTATATCCACTACCCTTCATTCCATTACACTTCAAGTTGGAAATGCTACTTCTTTGTTAATGTCTAACTATCATTACACACTAATGACTTTATTTTCGTGGAAATTATTCACATCACATATATTTCTATATATCTATATAACTCAATGGTCCACGAAACAATTAAGCATACCTAAAGTGTTCCCTACCAAAATCAACGTAGGTCACACTTCCTACGGTCAACACATCAACCAAGGAGTCCAACCCTTCTTTATAATCTAACCCCACTACCATCCCAAAGTATAATGAACTTTAATTCATTTAATATATCACGATTTAATGGGATTATGGTTTCATCCTTTGCATCTATACGATAATGTTATACCACAACAATAACATCAACGTGTCATTCGTTCAACCATGGCTATATTATTTATGATTATGGTATTTTCTTTTCAAATCTTAATTTAATTTAGGTGTTGTGGATATTTAGAACCATTTTTTACTCATGCTGCATTAGTCCTTGTGTCCTTAGTCATGATTGTTTACTGTATAATAGGTATCTCATATTTGATTTCGAGATTTTATTTCGGTTCGATTTTTCTTATTTGGATTTTTGTAAATTCTAAAAAACTCATAATATGGAATTATAGAAATATCACCACTATAAATTATTTTAACATGACATACTATTTGGTATATTCATACGCCACGTACATCATTTCTGCCTATGTGATCACACACATTTTGAAATGGTTTTCAATTGTCTTACTTCATTGCATCTTATATGGTTGTTAATATTACTGACAATTACGATTTCTTGTAATTTCAGGCAATGGGGGATTATTTTTGGAACCCTAACGTTATTCTTTAGAATTTGGTTGAGTTCTTCCATAAGTCAGCTTAGTTCTAACCCAATTACCACAATTCTCTGTTATTCCAGATTATGTTGTGGCACTGTTTACCTTGGTTTATTTGATACCCTCATAACATTTTATTTATTGCCAATGTGGTTTACCTTGGTTTATTTGATACCCTCATAACATTTCATGTATTCCAATGTGTTAATTGATGGGATGTGACCCGTAACACTAGAAATTTCTCCCATTTATATTAATTGATATTCCATTCATATCTTCTGGTACAATCACACCTAGAAAATTGATTGCGCTGGTGCTATGGTGCTATGGTGCCACGTTCACTTATCTCACGTGATGAACATGTGACTCCTCGGGCCTTGTTCTACGGTGAAGAGAGCAAGGGTAGAATTTATGGCGGGGATCAAATCCTCCCACCATAAAACATTTTTCGTGAAACCCTTGGCATTCTTTATGATATTTATCATTACCGTCTCTCCAAGCGGCTAACTATTTCACAGAGAAACATAATCTAGTTTCTGGTGCATTAGTGATGCTAGAAGATCATTCTACATTAGCTAGTTTAAGAGGCACTTCCACTTATCATGTAATTTGAAGTTCAGTTACCTCCTTTCCTTTAATATTACCACATAGAAACATTAATATATTTCTGCTAGCTACTCTATATAATTATTTAACTGTATGCATTGCTAGGTAAATCATTTTTCTTGTTTATTGTAGGGGTTTACTAATTGGTCTGGCTCGGGGACCAAATTTACCAGCAAGGTCTTTTTATGAATTCATATAACGCATTATTTATACATGTTCATACTCACATTTTATAATGATTGAACATGGTGTTAATCTTTTCTCGTTTTTTTTTGAAGGAGGCTTTCTTGAGAAAAGAACCTTCACTGGAGCTCTTCGTTATGCCTCCAACTCATTTCCCTTCTGCATAATGGTAAGGGTTAGGTTACCTAAGACCCCCCCACAACAACATTTTATACAATTTCCCTTTTCGTTCCTTTCTTTCGAGAGTCTATTACTGTATTTAATGGCTAAAATTTATTCTATTGTCACAAGCTTATGGCCATTGTCTTCTAGTTTTCACTCAACACAGAAAGGTAACAATTATGTCCCTTTGGTCAAATGTGTTTCTTTTCCTTGGGTTTTAAAATCTGAATGGAATAACTAAACTAATCCCCCTCTAGGGTTCTCTCCTTTCTTGCAAGTTTGGTTTGTTCCAAAATTTTATTTATTTTGTTTCTTGGCTCACCAAAACATGTCATGGAAAGACTGACTAATGTCTTCCTTTCAAGTCAGTTTCTAGTTAGCTATTCGTGCTTGTCCATGTCGGGTTTATAATTTTTTCCTTGAGCAATTTATTGAGTTATTTTCCAACGATCTAGTTGTATACAATATTCATCTTTAAAATCCAATTTTATTTTATCTCTCTTTGATATCTATTGGAGCTATGGTTCTAACTCAACAACATGTTTTTTGCCAATTTTTCCAATGATTCTAGAACCAATCACAATGTATATTTACCCTGTTTTCACTAGGGATTTTATGAGACTGTTTTAAGAATTTCTATGTCTTTTACTATATTTTGCATTACTCTTTAGTTGTGAAAGCTTTATATGCTGGAAGCATGGGTTTGCAGGAATTTTACAATAGGTATTCGATATAGTCTTGCAGTTTGGGATCATATACCTTATAGGGGATGAATCAATACTTCTCACTGTTATGTTTGTCTATGTTTGAATGTATTTTATTTGCAACGATGTGTTTTAAATTCTTAATAGTAAAATTCTCTATATACATGCAATGATTTTTACTTTATGCTTTAATGTAACATCATACGTTAGCTTATCAATTCTTATTGAAGTTTCTACATAACTTGGACAATTAGAACTAATTCCTTAATATACGCTTTTGTTTGATGTTTTGTTTCCCTAATTATTTCAAGCATAAGATTTTTGTAGTGAAAATCTTAAATCATGATGAACTATTGGCATTCTAACCTTACTTGAATATTTGTGAATTAATATGGATTACATTTTCTGGTGACTACTATACATATCAATGACTCATATAAATAGTATCTTTTAAATGACCATTTATACTACAACACATTTGTATACAAAGATTCTTTCTCTGATTACAATACATATGTATACACAATGTGCATCTAGCTATCAAATAGGATTGAAGGTAATGAATCTCCTAAATAGAACATTGAAAGATCTATTTGGCTAGCTAACCCTCATTAGTCTTTCTAATTGAACATCATGCCTCAGACGGGTATAACAATTGTGTTATTTTATTTGATATATTCCTTTATATAATGTACATGTATGTGCTAGAAAGCTATAAAGTTCCCCTCTCACTAACCACAGTCCTCTCCACATGCATCTATATATTTTCTACACCATTTTTACCACCTCATTTATATACATTCATTCATAATGATAAGAAGTAACAACCATTTATTTATTTCCTATCACCTACGTAGTATTTAGTATAGTCATTCCCTAATAAATGAATATTTCTACTTGATCAATATATTAATGTGACAACCCCAATTATTCTAGAGATCTGAACTTAAATATTTAGATAAACTCTATTCTACCTTAATTACCTAGACCAGTTTCCATAAGAAAATACAATACAACTAGTTTTTATAGTTCCAATTACTAGATGCTACTTTCACATGGTCAGAATTCAAGTTTCTATCTGTACGTATGACAGAATAAGTAACTATATTTATTCACATTCCCAAATAATTTATTTTAATTAAACCATTAGCTTCATAAAGTTAATTAAAGCATCATTCCCAGATAATTCTGGTAAGAATCTTATTTATTCATAAGTATTCATTTACATATTATTCCAATATTTCTTATAGCTTTTCTACCATTTTTTATTGATGTAGTTCAGATTAATCAAAAGAGTATCCTCACAACGAAGGAATATTACATTAACGACCTTTGGACTTGCTAAAATTCTTGATCATATGATCAAAATTCCTTACTTAGGAGGTGTTGCTCCCCTTCAAATGAAAATTTGGTAAGAAAAACCACATCTTATTTAATTATGCAGTATTCCATCTTTTTACCAGCAAAATTACACTTAATTTGAGAAACACAAACTATACCCAATTGTTTACTGCTTTTTTTCTTCAAAATTATTTTCCCTCAACTTTGTTTCAACCTTTGTAGTGATCCCCTCAAAAAATGTAGTAATAATTTCATTTTGGTCCCAATTTAATAACTATGATTGAAAGTGATTTAGACAAATTTCCTTGAACACAAGATGAATGTCCGTGTATTCTTACAAGGCTAGCCAAAACATAATATCTTGTATTTTCCTTAAAATGGTGGCTGGCTCTATTTGAGAGGTTTTAGATTTTGATCCTTCTATTTGAAGAACACTTTTTGAATTTAAATGTATAACTTGTCCTCTTCTTGGAATTGATATTTCAATTTTGTGTAGTTCATGTTAGGTGTCCAGCCTTCAAAGGCCCTTCCACAATGTACCATTCCACAAGTAACCTTACAAGCAAGAAAACATGGTACTTTCTAGCCTTTGAAGGCTTGCCAAATGTATAGGTGATGTTTTGAAGTGTCATATATTGTGTCTAGCCTTCAAAGGCTTGCCAAACATGGAATTTATACCCCCAAATACTCCTCCATGAGAAAAATGTGGGATTTCTAGCCTTCCATGTGACTTTCCAACATGCGACACACCATGATTCTAAAGTATATTTAAGCTGAATTTTGGTTTGTAATTCTCTTTAAGGTGAATTTTTGGGGCTTCTGAGAATGGTTGATAAGGTTTCCAAACAATAGGAAGGCCTGTCAAACAAACCATGCTCTCTTTGATACATGAATGTGAATTTTCAAACAAATGAAATGCCATCAAGAAAAAAACTGCTACAAAGGTTGGCCCATAATTGAAATTGTTTTTAAATACCTTCCAAAGGTTGGCCTATGAAAAATTAAGTCTGGATTCACTTAAAACATAGATCATTTCATTCAAAACTTATATATAACCTCAAATTAAAGTGAAACAAAAATAGTATGATTATGTTATTGGTGTAATGAGTGAAAGTTTCAGTGATGTCATGTGTGTTTGTGTGTGTTGATTCATTTATTTTTAAATCTCCCTCTATACTTCAACTAGGAACAAGTTTTCTCAAATCGTTTCATTTACAGTCAGACCAATGTCTTGGGTAGTGTTATTTTAAGTTTTTAACTCATGCTACTTCAAAATTTGTTGAATTCATCCCTTTGTTGTTACATATTTACTATAGGTTGGTATTTTTCAGTTATCTCCAAACACAGCTATACCACATGAACAAATTCAAGTAATGAGATAGTTATACAGAGGTATTTCTTATTCTCATGACACAACACTTTGAGGGATTTAGATTAAGTTTCAAGATTATGTTCACCCTTGACTAGGATTTGATATTCATGCCCCACAATAATTGTACAAAACTAGTAGCCATCTGGTGCCTTTTAAGTCATGGAACATCTACTTCAAATGTTTCCTAGTTTCTGCAACTGTCTAATATATCCATCATTCCTGAGGAAAACATTGTGGTAGGGTGACATCATAGTTATACATTTAAAATAACACCCTAATCCTTCTTAATATAATACCATGTCTACTCTTCACACTAGGTTACACTTCGTTTTAGGATCGTCACTTATACCAGGTGATGTTCCATCCATGGGATTAATTATCTTAGTTATATTCTTCTATATGAAATCCAGCTGCCCATAAGTTTATGTCAAACCATAGCCTCATCTATAATTTATGATAAAGCCCACATAATGTCATATCCATCATCGGAGTTGATAGAGGATGCTCATACTAATATAATTCCAAACATTTTATCAGTCTCCTCTATCCAAAAATTGTGGGATAATTTTGAGGGAAAAATTTCTTATGGTACTCTCATGCAAACCAAGGGGTAACATATTTCTCCTATTGGGTGCACACATCCTTCTTGGGATGACTTAAGAACCCAAAAATCTCAAGATAAAGCTGAAAAAGTGAAGTCCATAATCCAAAGTAACCAATTCATCATCTCCAAACTGCAATATCCAGTTCAACTGTGTTTGATCATTGTTGAAAATAGAGACACATTAAAATCCAAAGGAAAATATGTTGGGATCCCCATCACCACTCGACTGAATGGTCCATTTTCAATAACTCTCGCACTCCCAACAATTTCATCGTATGTAACAACATATTGAGAATTCCCATTTCTTCCATAGAGAAGAGAGATGGCAACCAAGATTTCAGAGTCTCTTTGAGAAATTTCAGTGGACTATTTGATTAAACACATTTTTCTCTTAACTATAATTTCTAGTAATATTTGTTGTCAAGCCATCTACGATATTGATAACTGAACAGAAACAAATTCATCCCATTCACCCTCTCCTTTTACCTTACTATTTGATGTGAGAAAACCTTGCTCGCACTTTCCATAACAAGAAAAATCCTATCATTACATGTTGAGTGCTTTGTACTTTTGAAATAGCCCTGATGCATATCATTTGAGGTCTCCAAAGCTGGATTTTCTTCATATTTGTCATAACTCATCAAATGGAGAGGTAATAATTTCATCATTACAAATTATAAAGGTAGAATTATGCCCTAATAAAAATTTTGATCTGGTATGGTCCTTGATTATGCTCTTCATAAACATCCATGTCATTCTTTGAGTTGGGGTTGGATTGATCACACATCACATTAGCTGTGTTGAAATTGAGTTCTCAGAAAAGAAAATGGCTCACAGCCGAATCAGAGTAGTGTTCTTTAATGGCATTTGTATGCTCATATTCATCATAGATAGGACAGGATTAAAAACACACAACATATGATATTGCTTTCCTTTGTACAAATAATGAATCTGGATCAAGTCTGTACGAGGGCTATTGTGTTGAATTTGGATCAAGTTTGTATGAGGGCTATTGTGTTATTCTTCTTCTGGATCTATAGTGTAGTAGGCTAGTATCATATTAAATGATGCCAACAATGCTAACTTCCTCAAATTTTTAGCTCAACACTTTATTCATATCAATAGAAAACATCATCACAATATAGATATTCACCCTCTAAATTACCTTCCTTATATGAATGTTGATGCTGCTAGAATTCCTCCATGTATCACAAATTTTTATGACTCTTTAAATACATATTGTCTGTCTTGAAAACTTAAAATACCCCATAAAATTAGTTGAAAAAAAACAAAGAAAAAAAAACCTCACAAGTGAATATGATGTTGTCATAATTCCTCAATGTATCTTGTACAAATGTTGCAAAGAATAATTTCCCAGGTACCTTTGATATTCCTTAGATAGAAGATCTAAAATTTAATTTTGTTCTTGGATAGAAGATCTAAAACTTTATTTTGTTCCTTGTATACAACTTGAGTGGGCCTAATGATACATCTTTAGTGGGCCTTGTGGTTAAGAGCATGTGTTTCCTCCTAAGAGGTCAGAGGTTCAAAACCAGTGGGGTAGAGTATGTATGTCTTCATAGACTTAGCAGTCGCCTCAAAGGTGGGTCCCTTGTTCCACAAACAAGGGGTCTCATACACCAATTTGGTGACTGGCTTGGTCGTGTCCTTAAAATTGGATAGTAATAATGATAATAATAAAAATAATTGAAAAGCGCTTCCAAATTGCAAATATGTCTCATCCAAATAGTAAGGATAAAAGGATTGAAATTGGAATGTTCCTTTACCCAGTTAATTATGCCCTTTGCATCTCCAAACACGTGAAATAACTCCAATCCCAGCCAAATGGAACATATAAAGGCACCCCAAAGAGAAATTATTTCTGCCCTACACTATTAGTGCACTTTCCTCCCTCCCACCATAAATGAGTTACACATACAATTCATAATCTCAAACTTTCAACTGTTTATCCTATTTTTCATGATTTTGCATAACATGATATTGTATTTAGATCAGAGTGATTTTCTGTAGCTATGAAGGAAATAAGTTGTTTTATAACAGTCTCGAACTGCACTGTGTGAATATTATATTTTAATCATATTCACCTTTTTCACTCAGATGGAAATAAATTGTTTTGTGCAAGTCTAATATTACAAAGTGTGTGAAAAAAATCCAAGAAAAATGGTTAATACTATGGATTTATTCAGCACAATGTTTCACCATAATCTATTTGTAGTTGAAGAAATGGTTAAGGGTTTGCCACTTGATAAGAAGATTTTTTCGTGTTTGTTGGGACTTGCTAGTCATAATCTATGTAGGGAAAATCATTTTTGTATAATGACTACATTTTATATTTTTATACCTTTCATCTTTGTATTTTGACTTATGTTTTTTCATGCTTCTGGTATCCATTGATTGAGTATGAACATAGCTTTGAAAAACTGTGAAAATAGTATGAACATACCTTTTAAAAACTATGACAACTATTTGATATAGTACTGTCTGGATCTAGAGTGATTGGGGCGGATGAGAGGATGCTTCTAGAAATTCCAAAAATGATGGTCCAGCCATTGAGATTAATGAAGGAAATATTTCAGGTGAGTGTATTTCCATTGAAATTCTCTGTAAGGAACCTCTTGATAAATTTTTTTCATGTGCACCTTTGATTCTCTATTCAGTCTACAATGCCTTCTGATTTCCTTCTAATTTGTAAGAGTATTTTTGTTATTATGTATTTCTTTGATTATTCAACAAAATTTATGTATGTAGTATTTAGGATTGATTTTTCTAATATGTTATTGCTAATGTAACTAGTTTTACGTTTCTATATTTAGAATTTTGGTTAAAGCTTTGCAATTTTCAGCTCTTCTTCCTAGATTGTAATTCTTGTAAAATATATCTTAATTTCATCAGAGGTATGCCTATCACTAACTAGCTGGATGATGGATTTTATCAGGGTTGTGGGCATTTTAAGCATGGAAAAATTGTCAACAACAACTTGCTAAATATTTTTCTCATATTGTACATTTAATGGACAAGAAGATGTTGGTTGTGCACTAACCTTCTCTTTTAGGGTGCAAGTTAAATATGAGGAAATTCTTGACTCACATTTTTTATTGTTACTAATAGTTAATTATAACATTGTTGGATGATCTAACTTGCTGCAAAAAGTTTAGGGATAGATAGGCAGTGATAGATAGGAGGATGGCTATGCCAATTTCTATGTACCTTATCTTTAGTTGATGTGAAAAATTCTTTGAAAAAAATCATATTGATGGAATATATGAAGGGTGGAAACATGGTACACATATACCATTCGATAGCAGATATTAAAGGCTTGTGATAATTATAGTTACCTTTTTTTGTATGAGTAGATGAAATAGTTTGTAAATTATTGTATATTATCTTGTTGTGTGAGTCATGTTACATGGGTGTGACATTGAGTTATTTTTATTAAGTTAAAAATAGGGGCTTCGTGATTTTAGATTTAGCAAACTTTACGCCATTATGTTTTGAACATTTTTTTTAAAATCAATGCCTATATATGTAATTTAAAGGAATACCATAACTCTCACATAATTCTTTAAAGGGTGCTAGCTCAATGGAAGACCGCCTTCTTTATAAGCAGGAGGTAGTGGTCTGATTCCATTGTGTCCTAATATGAATTCATCAATGATATTGTAGTTTAGTTTTAATTAAATATTTTTGATATTGGTTTATTTCAATGGTGAGATATTTTTCTAGATTCAGTATTTTATATTGTCTCTAAAGAGACAAAAGTGATGTTGCATTATTTTTTAATGTAATTTTTTATTGCCTGTAGAGAGACAATAGTTAGGATCCATCAAAATTGTCTCTTTAAAGATAATATTTCTTTAATCCCAACTATTTTCTCTAGAGAGACAAAAATGAAATTGTCTCTAGAGAGACAAAAATACTTGTTTTATATATTTTCTTTATAGAGACAACATTTTAAGACAATTTAATTTGAGACACCCGCTTAAAGACAATACACAAGTTTTCTTTTGTCTCAAGTTAAGACAATTTTCTCAAAAATTGTATTAAATATTGTCTTAAAACACCCCTTTATGTTGTAGTGAGAATAATGTCACCAAGAAAAAATTGCAAATTATAGTAATATTTAAATGTTTTCACGAATGTTATATAAATGCAATGAAAGGGAAAGTTGAGAGAATTGAAAATTAGGCTAAAACAAATTCAATTATGAGTTGAGAGAATTGAAAATTAAGGTAAAACAAATTCAATTATTTATACTTGAGGAGATATCACTTCAATTCATAACATAAATACGATGTATAGAGATATGAAAGAGTAGTAGTGAGAAAAAATGCATTAGGATTGACAAAATTATACTACTATATCAACACAATATGAAAGAGTAGGGAGACAAAATGCATTAGGATTGAAAAAAATATATTACTATATCATCACAAATTTTATTGTTGAAGGTTTGGAAACAAATATTACATGGAAACAATATTTTATACAAATTAAATAAAATAAATAGAAAGTGTAAACTACTTTCAATAGGAATCAATAAAAACAATTAATATAAAGAAAAATAAAAATATAAAAAAATTAATTAAAAAAAGTGTATAGTAAAAAAAACATGATTACTAAATAAATAAATAGAGGATGTTCATGAATGTCATATGTGCTTTGGAAATAATTATCATTAAATACAAAAAAACAATACAATCAATAATAATTTTATATATATATACTCTATATTCTAACTATACTTTATACACTAACTATGATTTGGCCAATGATATTTGAATCACACTATTGGATAATATTATTTCTGGTTATTATACGAAAACTATTGCTAAAATCTCAATGGATATTGGTGAATAATATTTTTTTTTATTAATTATCAATTATAATAATACTGTTAAAATATTAAATCATCAAATTGGTGGATAGTGTAATTACTTTTTTTATTAGGTAAGTGATATTATTATAATCATTTCCAAGTTAATGTGTTTTATAAATAGATGTGTTATTGCTTATTTTAATGATATAAAGAAGCTTAAAATTAATTATGCTATTTATTATATTTTTCAATTTATTCTAAAAAATTATATATTCCATCTTTATATGAAATGTTATTATATTTTAATTATATGTAACACCTAAAGTCAATCTTCTAAAACAAAACATATAAAATATATATAAAAATTTACTGTATGAGAATTACGATGGTTATAATACAGATTAATTCAATTTAACCCATATCATATCACGGAATTTGATGTGCATACTATGCTGTCCTCACAACCCTATTACAAGTGTTAGTACAAGTGTTAGAACCATTGCATGTTCACTTGTTCAACATATGATATGATTCATTAAGCACAGTGTGTGTTTATATATATTACAGCTTCTAATATTGTGTACAATTTACATAGGGTACTTTGATTAGAAAGACAACATATTAAAGGGATTTATAAAAGTGTGCCACATCTATTAGCTTATGTAATTTAGTATTAATTCCATATACATTTACATTTGCCGATATTAAAAACCATTAACTTATTTGCATATCACCCTCCCTAAGGATCTTTGGTGGCCAGTTGGCAGATGGTTTTTTTGAAAAGTGAGCAAGTCTGTTCCATTGATCTACAAAGTGATTGAACGGTGGTGAGTCTTTGAAATATGGTTAGGATTATAACCCACCTAAACCCTTTCCGTCGCAACCATTATGTAGTCCTCCCATCTCCATAATTGGTCTGGGAGCCGAAGAGCTTCAATCCATCTTCTGCAACTCGTTACAGGCATAAACCCTCGCGTGTTCTTCACTCGATGAAGGTAAGCATGCACCGTTTTTTTCACTGGTTTATTGGCCTGTGATAAATTTTATTTTCTTTCAGTCTATTGTTGCCTGAGCTAGCTCATCCTTAACATCATGACCTGTATGGGTTTTTAGGTGGAACATGGCAGTAACTACTATGGAGTCTCAAGCCATCCCAGTCATGGTTCTCTGCTGATGCGAGGCATCGAACCTCGAAGCGCTCAACAATATTCTTATTTTAATTATTGGGTTACTGGTGTCACGGCCTTAGCGAGCCTTTGTAGGTATTCCTTTTTTGCAAGGTTTAACAAGTTTTTATTATCTTTTAATATCATACTCATCAATTAATTATTGCTCATTTTTATAATATGGAACAGGGGATAAAAGATGTCTTTGAGTACAACTTCAGATCAAATGAAAGTCCTTCTTTTCCGAGGCTCACTGGAGGACCAAATGTACAGGTATTTAGCAGGAACTTTTATTATTTCTGAGCCAGTATTCGTCAGGGTTTTTAAGGCTTCCAAGCCTGTTACTCTACAGAGTTTTAAGGACCTCTCCTCTCAAGTCTTTGCTACTAAATTTGGAACTCTCGAATTTATTGACCAAGAAGGGATAGGGTTTGGACAAGACCCCTTTCCCTCAAAGGCCCATTTCTTGTTACTTTCCTTTCCCTACAGTTTTCTGATTCAGAGTATATTCTCGTTCTGCTGCAGTCTTTTTGCCTGGCGATCAATTGTGATTTTCCTTAACTGATAAACCCATTGATGGTGTAATTTTTGTTTTGTTTCGAGGGTTTCATCCATACACCTCATTTTCCTAATATCATTGCATAGTAATGTATGGAGGGTTTATGGCAGAGCGCTAAGTATTTTGGTGAAGTCGTTCTGAGGCTATCCCTCTTAATTGTTGTTATGGTTATGAATTGTGTGCTTTCATTTCTCCTTTGATGAGGTTATTCTCCTCTTCATTATTTTGATTTAACAATTGATATCGTTCTGAGATTCTGGTTTGTAGATAAACTGTTGAACTAATTATTCTGTTGTATAGCTTATTCTGTGATAAAGTTTTCATTTCCATGAACTCAACGTTGAGATATTAAGTTGGGTTTTGAGTGTTCAATTCATAATTTCACATTCTTAATTTTTTGTTATTCTGTTGTATAATTTCATTTTCAAGAATGCAACGTTTATATAGTAAATTAATTTGACTATTTAATTCAGAGATTCGCTCTATGCATGTTTTGTTAATTTGTATTTACTCTGTTGGTTTCCGTTGTTGTTTCTTGTTTGAATACATTGAGATATTGTTGGTTTCCATTGCCGTTTCTTGTTTGAATGCATTAAGATATGGAACGTTTGTGGTTCGTAGTCTATATATTTAGATACATAACCAAACTCCTAAACTCTTGACAGGGAAAAGTTGTCTCTGGTCTTCCTCTGGAGTACCGCCAAACCTCTCAAGAAACTTTATCATTACTAACCAAATTTAAGATTGTGAAGTTTAACTACAGAGAAACTTCTACCAGTACAAGAATGATAACTATTATTATTCTACAGACCTACTATCTAGTCTATTCATGGTATTAAATTTCTAACTTTCCTATGTTGGGATTCTATCAGAAAAAATATTTCAACTTTCCTACTAAAATGAAATCATGCCTAAGTTAATTGACATAACATACTTTACTATTGTTTCACTTCAATTTTTCATTCAAGAATCATTCCGCATTATAACTAAATTTATATAATTACCGATCTGTCTCCACTGGACAACCACATAACCTTAACTGGTACTCCAAACCTTGAGAAGTGTGATCACGTCTGCTTCTCCCCACTAAGCTTATGTTCCTGAAAAATGATCATATTTTCTTCATAGTTCAACTCCTAAGGCAATGGGACAACAGTACAGCCTCAAGAAATCACATCAAGGATACTCCACTCACTCTTGGTCTAGCTCAAGAGTCTTTCCACATGCAACGTCCAGCCTCTTACAAACCTGTGTTTGTTATTTTCCTCTTTCAGCAAGAAAAATGAGAACCAACACCTTCCTCTCTTTAGATTTCCTATAAATATGTAGAGAGGTGGTTGTTATTGTGAAACAGCCAATTTTTCTTCTAATTTGTAAAATATAATTCTTATTATATTGATAACAATATGAAAATACAATTCATCTGTTCACTTAAGTTATTTAACTGAGTCTTTAATATGAAAATTACCATAGTAAATTTAAATAACCTTTAACAATAATGAGGGTTATATATTCCCCATCTAAGTGCAACATCATCCTCAGTGTTCATTTTGATTCATGAAACACATCTAGATAAGCTTGTTTCATCATTCCTTCATCCTCCCTTGTGGGTTCCGCTGGGATGAAGTGTAACCTTTGTACCTTAACCTAGGGGACCACTTGCCTCTGCAACATGGCTTCTCCCTAGTCGAGAATACACAGGGGCTCTACCCTGAATTCTCCATCCAGATCGACCTGCTAATCATTACAACCTTCATCAGTTTATGATCATAACTTGTGTAGAAATATATATTTCTTAAAAATTAAATACCTACCCCAAATTCTTGCCAATTTATTATATGTCGAGGGTCGTATATGTATTTATTTAGTAAGGAATTGTGAAAAAAATTATGTACCTTCACGTAACTAGGAAGGGCAAGCTGGTAAGCCACTAGCCCTATTCTTTCCAAGATCTGGAAAGGTCCAGAATAAAGACGTGCTAACTTAGCACACCCATTCCACTATAGAGTACTTCTTTTGGGTTTAATTCTCAAGTATGCATGGTCTCCCACTTGAAAATCCTCATGATTCCTTTTCTCATTTGTGTAGGTTTTTTGGCTATCTTGGGCATCTCGAAAATTTATGTGAATTATTTTAACTTTTTGCTCCATCTCCTTAAGAATTTATGGTCCCAATATCATTTTATCCTCTAGACCATTCTAATTGGCAGGTGTTCTGCATCTCCTACCATACAAGACTTTATAGGGGCTCATTTTCAGTGACTTATGATAACCATTATTATAGGTGAACTAAATTAAATGGAGGTAATATTCCCACTTAGTCGGTTGATTCATTATGTACGTTCACAACATATCTTCCAATACCCTATTTACTCACTTTGTCTATCCGTTCGTCTATGGGTGGTAGGAAGTGCTAAAGTTTATTTGGGTACCCGACCCTGTGAAAAGGGCCTTCCAAAAGGCATACGTGAAATTCATGTCTCTGTCAGAAATTACCACCTTAGGTATATCATGCAACCAGAATATCTCCTTCATGAAAATACCCACAATATCTATGGTTTTATATGTCGATTTTACTGGAATAAAGTGAGCAGTTTTGCTTAAATTATCCACGACCACCATAATAGAGTCATATTTTTTTCTTATCTTAGGTATTTCAGTTATAAAATCCAACGTAATCACTTGCCATTTCCATTCCAAAATAGGAAGGGGATTCTAAATCCTGCTAGATGTTGATTCTAGACATTTGGACAAATATTCTATGATGTCTTTTCTCATTTATAGCCAAAAGTATTCTTTTTTAACACAAAACACAACTTTTGATATATTGGATGTGCTGAGCATGGTCTGCAGTGATTTTCATCCAGTAGTAATTTCTTCATCGACATCTGATTAGGTACATATATCCTCCGACGAAGAGTCAACTGTTCTTGGTTATTGATGTCATATTCAGTGTCTTTACTGATTTTTTGAAATTCTTTGGTGTGTTCCAAATGTATTTTTATTCAGGATCCTTAAGGGAAACCAATGCAAGGGGTCCAGACACATCAAACTAGATTCGATGGTACTAGAATTCATAGACCCACTATACTTTTCGAAATTAAGCATCTACTACTCGATTTTATTTTCCCTTCAAAAGCTTAATCTCAAAGTCAAACTCACTCAAGAATGCGGTCCATCTAGCATGCCTTGCATTGAGAGTTGGTTGGTTAAAGAAATTGGTTAGGCTGTTGTGATTTGTCAACATAAAAAAATTCTTCCCCAACAAATAATGACACCACATATTTAAAGCCCGCACTACTTATGTGAGTTCTAAGTCATAAGTAGAATACCTTTTCTCATGTTATTTTAGTTTGTGGGATTCATATGTCACTAATTTATCCTCTTGCATGAGAACCTCTCCCACTCCTTATTGACATGCATCTGTACACACAACGAATTATGTGTCAGGTTCTATGACTTTTATAATTGGGGCTGAGGTTAATAATTTTTTTAGCTATTCAAATATTTCTTGACACACTTTTTTCCACTTGAATGTGTTGTCTTTCTTCTGAAGAGATGTTATAAGGTATGCGATCTTGGAAAA
Organism: Pinus albicaulis; assembly: GCA_034641835.2. Taxonomy (NCBI): domain Eukaryota; kingdom Viridiplantae; phylum Streptophyta; class Pinopsida; order Pinales; family Pinaceae; genus Pinus; species Pinus albicaulis. Next base: position 576,869,602 of record CM076578.1, on the reverse strand, counting down.
ATTTTGAATAAATCGATGATAGTAACCATCTAAACTCATGAATGATCGTATATCTGGGACATTTCTAGGTACAACCCATTCCATAATTGTCTGAATATTTTTAGGATCAACGACTATTCCCTCGGCTGATATGACGTGACCCAAATATTGGATTTGATCCTTAAAAACGTCACACTTGCTATACTTGGCATACAATTGATTTTCCCTTAATGTTTGTAGCACTATTTTCAGGTGTTTTTCATGCTCTTCCTAGTTCTTAGAGTAAATTAATATATGGTCATTAAAAATCAGTACAAACTTGTCTAAGTATGGCTAAAAAGTGCCATGGATAAGACTCATGAAAGTGGTAGGAGCATTGGTGAGGCCGAAAGGCAACACCACGAACTCATGATGACCATAGCTAGTTCGGAAAGTTGTCTTGCATATACCGTCTTCTTTGATTCAGATTTGATGATAGCCAGATCTGAGATCAATTTTTGAGAACACACTAGCTCCCTGGACTTGGTCGAACAAATCATCAATCCGCGACAGCGGGTATTTGCTAGTATTTGTTTTTGGCAGTTAACTTGTTCAAATATCAGTAGGAAATGCATAAGCACATGGTTCCATATTTCTTGTGCATGAAAAACACTGGATCCCCCCAAGGAGACACGTTAGGACGGATGTATCGTTTATCAAGAAGCTCTTGTAGCTACATCTTGAGTTCTCTCAACTCTGGCACACCCATGCGATAAGGAGACCTTGATACATGAGCTGCCCCTGGAATCAATTCTATAGTAAATTATATACCCCACTTGGGCGGTAGACTAGGAATTGATTCTCATAACACATATGCAAAATCTTGAACAATTGGTAGGTTTTCAAGAGTGGTAGTTTTATCTTTGTAAATTGTATACCCCACCTGAAGAGCATAAATTTGGAAGCCCTTTTGGATGCATTTTCCTAATTGATTTACAGTAATGGGTCGTAAATTAAAACCTTTCCTTATGCCCTGCAATTCCCGCCTAACTCCCTCTTCATCGAGGAAGCTGACATTCTTCTCGTTACAGTCTACTACCGACTAATGGCTTTCCAACCAGTCCATCCCTATCAACACATCATATGAACCTAAATTAAGCATGTTTAGATTCACATTAATTTTTTGTCCTCATATCTCAACAGAATAATTTTCTATTTTCGCGATCACCCACCGCTTGGAGCCACTGGCCAATTGTACTGTCCAAGGTTTTTGTAATTTAACACTTTGAAATTGACACCATTCTATAACTTTGTGGCTAGCATAAATTAAACTAGCACAAGAGTCAATCAAAATAGAAATAGGTTGATTAGCTATTTTACGATTCTGTTTTCCTTTGTCCTTAGCATCCTTTTTTTTTGCTTGGATTTTAACCATTTTGTCTTGCAGACGGAGTAGAAACCATTGGATTGACAAGGAATGTCGGGAAAGTGTGTGACCAATCTAAGAAAACACCTATATGAAGTGAAGGCTCTTATCTATTGGAGACAAAATTTCAATAATTAGTTTGGTAAGAACAACGATGGAAGATACTCCAGACTATCGAAATGTGCCACTACTCATGTTGCGTGCACCAATCAGCATCATTATTCCTCCTTCTCTTGTGTCCAACTTAAAAGTTATAAGGGTGGCAATAAGAATTTTCCTTGCCTGCCGCGACAAAAAATCCATGGCGCGAATGTTTCCACTCTCCTGCTGCACATTAACTAACCCGGGGTAGAGACTCCCCTGAGGAGGAGTGAAATTCTTCAAAACCCAAACCTTTCCCGAAAAAAGAGGATGAAAAACCCACCGAATCAAACTGAAATCCCGCAAAGAAAGACATAAACCCCTTGAAACAGGGATGAAACCCCAAAACCCCGACGGAATAATAGTTGTAATACCCTCTCGACCCGAGAGAGTAGAATGACCATCACAATAATTGGAGTCCAAACCCCCCATTTTATAAAAAAACTGAGTGGGTAAAACCCTCGATGAGGAATTCAATAGAGCGCTACCGATAGAAAATTCATTTGAAGCCATGCAATAAATTTCATAGGATTAGCGAGCCAAATTGTTAGGGTTGCATATCGGGTTAATGGTACAAGAAGTAAGGAAAGAAAGACATGCAAGGTCCATATGAGGCCAAGTAGAGTGAAAAGCAAAACATGCATTATTCAATTGAATGAAAACATGGTCGAGGACCTTAAGAATATACACCTTAATGGAAACCAGCAGATGCCAAGACTTGGAGAAGTTAGAACGCACATTCCCCATGCAGACGAGGCTCGTAGAAGAGAACCCAATACCACATAACAGAACAAAAGACAATTAACATAATTTACCCAATTCTGAGAGCTTCCATTGTTCATAAGCGTAGCCATAGTAAAAATCTGCATCGACTTTAAAAAATTGTTTGAGAACCGAGACAATAAATACAACCCCTAAAATATTATAGAGTTATCAAATGCAGGGATAAGAACCAAGCTAAAGACCTGAAAACCATCTCCAATCACAACAACAAGCATGATGTAGAGGCCGAGAACATACCAGGTTAAGATATGCGCACTCGACATCCAGCCCTACTCCTCTGCAGCATCTTAAAATTGAGTAATTAGAATGTAAAGACATTGTTAATAAAGAAATTGGCACAAGTGAAAAGAAAATATGATTTTTTGTTTAAGTGAAGTTTATGGTATGTTATGAATAATAATATTTTTATTTATTTTTGTTATTTGAAAATATATTTTAAAATTAATTTTATTTAATTAAAATTATGTTTTTATAGCTGTTATCGAAATAGGGTAGTTAATTGCCCAATACCTAGAGCTATTTAATTTAACTCAAATCTTGTTTTTAATTGGAGTCAAAGCTTATTTCTTTATAACAATTAACAAGATAATAGCTTATTTCTCTATAACCATTAACAAGATAATTTAGGTGGTTTACCACCAATTAGATAATTCAGGTGGCTTAACCTTGAATGAAATGATGATTCAGCTTACAACAACTAATGACTCTAACTGATATTCACTTAACAACTGAATGATAATTAAATTTTCAACTTTATTAAAAAATAGAAATAAAAACAACAAAACCCCGAAAAAAAAAATCTCTAGGCTTATCAATCCTAACAGATTTAATCAAAACCTGCTTCTTGGCGATGATCGACCTCCCTGGACTTCGCGAATGTTTACCTAAACAATGCCATTGAACTAAGTTGCTTGTCGGCCGAGGTCGACCCCCTTCTACATCTTGAAACATTTGGTAAATGATACCATACCTCAAATTTTTTTTTTCGATACATCACCAGAAATGATCAGATAGAGTTTGTGAGTCCTTCGGAAATTCAGGGAAATACGCGTCTCACAGAGTGACAAGAAGTTACTATGCAAGTTATCAGCAACTTTCAAAATAAAACGAAATGGTGCATGTCGATGTAGAGCATGGTGTAATGGCCATACAACAATATTAGATGACTTAGTCCGAACCTGATATACACGGCGACAAAAGTTGGCCCTTACATCAAGGTTGAATAAGTCAATGGATTTGAAATTCGGACGGTCGAAATTTGCACGTTGATGCGAATTAAAATGTTATTAAATCTTTTTTTACGTGTGTTCGTCGAGTTAATTGTTTGGCCATCTCAAAATAATGTATGTGTTTCCCTTTTACTGTTAAAGGTTTTCGATCAATTTGTGATAATTGACGGATCGCTCGAGCAGCTATTCTTCTTAGTTTTTGAGTTTTTAAAATATCACATTGGATTTTTAAAATATATATATTAAGTTTTGGGTTTTCTAAAACTGTTAAAATGTTTATAGATTTTTTTGGCTGATTTTTAATTTTTTTATTTAAAATTAGTTTTTGATTGTATATATTAATTTAGCAGCTTAGAAATTCTAGACATTCTATTCTAACGCTTTTTCAACTCAAACAGTGATTCTAAAAGATTCGATTTGTGCTAGAATTTGAAAAAATTTGACTCGAAATATAACAAAAATATTATTAATTTATTTACAAATTATTTTAGTAAAATGTTTTATAACTAATTTTTTTATAATAATTTTAACATTTATATCACAATTTTATTACATCAAATATCACATTAATATCACATTTTTAACTGTATAAATAAATTTTAAAAAAATTTAAAAATTTTATTTAAATATTTAATTTATATTAATTTAATTTTTTTTAATAATTTTTTTATATAATAATAATAATAATAAATTAAATAAAACTATTTAGCAAAATCAGTTCTATTTCATCGCTGAAATTCCTCATACCGTTAGTTGTTCCTTTTAGTGACATAAATATATATATCAGCATTTAGACGGAAAAGTACACCGTCGTAATATGTTAGATGTTTCCTTCGAATGACAAATGTATATATCAGCTTTTATACCATATATATTGCGAGGTGTAAAATAACGGTGAAAGAGTGGATAATGTGAAAGGTAATAATCAATTTAATTTTAGATAATTATTTTTTAAGAAATAAAATAAAAGGATATAATTTTTTAAATTGTTTATAGTATATTTATAATGAAAAACAAAATACAGTAACAAAATATAGTAATTGTTTATAATATATATATACTTATTGTATTTTTTTTCATTATAAATATATTGATAATGATGGTGCTTAACGTCTACTAAGACCAATATATTAAAAAATTATATATATATATATATATATATATATATATAATCTAAATTAAATTTAATTAACAAAAAATATATTAGAAAATTCAAAAAATATATTTGATTATTAAACAGAAATTCAGCTAATTTATTTAATATAAAAAAATTAATTAAACTATTCAATTGTTGGGATGATTTCCATATTAAAAGATAATATAAACATTTTATTGATTATAAAATTGCTTTTTAAAATTTGATTTTAAAATTACATTCAAATCATGATTTCCAAAAATTACGTTTAAAGATTTTATTAATGATCCAATCACTTCCATAGTTTATAAAATCAATTTTAAATGCAACTTTTCAATAAAAGTTTTATAATAAGTATGAAAATTTAGATTTAATATATATATATATATATATATATATATATATATATATATATATATTATGTTTTAATTATTTAAACTAAATTTAATTAAAAATATATACTTATTTTTCAATCATTAAAAAAATTCAAACCACTTAATTGTTAAAAAAACTAGCTAATATACTCAAACATAATTTTTATATTGTAATCTTAATATTAACATAATTTATATGTTATAAAATGTTTTTAAAATAAGTAAAAAAATGTCTTTGAAGACCATTAAAATAATAAATCTATAATATTTATTTCCATCTAAATATTTATTAAAAAATTTCAATAACGTAAATATGAAACACCTTAACTCCCTCACATGCTCACGAAGAAAAATACACCATATGATTAGAAGTTGTAGTGCTATGCATGATAACACAACATCCAACCTTAGGGATACATACAAATTCAAAACTCCCAGAACACAATGATAATAATGTGTGCATCCATTTTTTGTTTTGGTATATTACTTCCTTAAAACTGACTAAAACATAATTTGTTAAGTTGCCTAGCATGTGTGAAATTCGATATCTATCCGTAAGGAGAGGAAATAGCCTTCAAATAAATTGGAAAATGACGCTTTTTAGCGAGGATGGTTCCCTATAGCTCACTCCTCTATCTGACTGAAGGGAAATAGGGCATCACAGGTTCCTTCGTCTGACTGTAAGGAAATAGGACAAGTACCTTACAACCCTACTGTATACCACTCAAAAGTCCAACGTAACCCTACATCAATCACTAGGATGTAACTGTTAGGTAGGTTCCTTCGTCCGTTACATAGCAGTAGCGAACGACCGTTGGGCTGAATCGTTAACGCGATTCCCGAGAATTGCCCATAGATTGAGGTAGTTATATATCAGCCAGCATAGGACACTGCCAAACCCGACACATGCCGCTCTTGGCTAGCCAATCAATGAATTAAACTATTCGGGCTCTAAGTAACCGCGCGTGATATTTATCTGGTAACCGCAGTTACTCCATCCTTAGTAAGGTTTCAAAGTGTCCGTAAAAGCACTATGCGCAGGTGGGTCGTTGAGAGGCCCCAGAATCTCGGCCCGTAGCAGCAGTAGTGACGTATTATTTAAACCTAATAAGGAACCTCTACAAATTCCATATACAGGGGCTAGGCAGATCGCGAAGACGTATCTGTAATCTAGTTTATTTCCGAAGATTCCATTCCATGATGATCTCCAATCCTCAGAATTCCAAGCCCATACAATAATTTTTAGTTTATTGTCCATGGTTTGACATAATCCAACGCTTATTGGTTTAAAAAATCTCATTTAATGTTTTTTTCTTTATAAGATGAATTTTGGACAAAGAACCCGACCACTATAAAAAAAACGGTGATTTCCAAGTGAAGGTTGGTAATTATGGAAGCTTATTCTTCGACCATCCTCTCCAATGTTTTCAACGTATCATTTCACACTATTTAAGTGGACCCATTAATCAATCCTTTTTCCCAATCAAAATCACACAATCATTTTCCTTCCCGCCAAAGAGTTATCTATGACACTTGAAATTTGTTGAATTTTTGCATGGGACTGCCCTCTGGAGAAGCAAGAAGACGAATTACCCCTAATCGTCTGAAGAAGCTGCAACTGTACGCATGGTACTGCCCAATCTAGAAAAAAGACAATTAACCAATCGCATCTTCTTAGAAGTAACTGCCTTTGCACAAGCAATCAATAAATGGGCAAGTTCCAACCCTTGTTCCATTTTCGTTTGTTCTCCACTAATTGCACTTTCCCCAGACTGATGCTACAGTTAGCTGGCATGTTCTTCATGAGAACCACCTCCATTTCCACTATCATTACCAGAAGAGTTTCCATCATCATTTCTGTGTGAAGTCAAAGGCTTAGAACATGAACTGGAATTCGTTCTATATGGTTGGCCATAAGTAGCAGCATATTTCTATGTTACCAGAAATGAGAAACCGGAAATGAAATGAGAAACAGAGTTTGGAGGTTTCATACTGAGAGAAAATATAAATATAAATAAAAAATACATATTTAGTTACAATTTTCAATATTATTTCAACTAAATTTACATCCCAAATTTTATTAAAAGAGTAAATAATTTGAGAACTATATTGATGCTCAGTCAATTGACTATTCAATATATACATTATTATGCTTCTTAGTCAATTAAGTGTACACCGTATACAATATTCTCCATTTTAAGCCTTTTTCTAGTTTTGTGGGGAAAATCCATATATATAACCAAAAACCAATATACAACATTTACAGGAAACCATAAATAAAATCTAAAATTGAATGTGATCTGCATAACCCATATATAAAATTATAATTATGTTTAAATCAGATTGAATGAAATATATAATAAAAAGAAAAACACACAGCTTAAAAAACTTGTAGAAAGGAAAAACAAAAAAACAGATGTGATATTCATCGTGATACTTAGAGTTATGAATGAAACATTATTTGGTGAGAGGTGAGCGTAGTGAATCACTTGATTTCACATAACTCAAGGGCCCTCTCTATATGTCATTCTTCAGCAAGTAACGAACACGCATAAGCTAGAGGAAGAGCATTAGCCCCTCGATCTCCCAGCGTCAGCCAATTGTTGATCATAAAAGGGAGATCATACCCTTTAGCACACGTGGAAAATATATGTCTGCACCTTTAGCACTGCTCTTGATCTTCAATCTGTTATACAACAAACGAGACCATTCTCTACGAGCCTTATTATTGCTATGATTTAGCACCCCACCTTGGCTTGGCATCGAATTTGTGGAAGCCCCCCTCAAAGCAGGAAGGAACCTAAAACAGAACCCTTACCTACCGACCCTCGAAGGAGCTATACCTCTTGTAAAATGGCAACGTCATCATCTCCAACAAAAATCCGGTTGTAGGATAGCAGGGAGCATAAAATGTAGGTTGAATTTAAATGGGGAAAACATACAAACATAAATCAAACTCTGGATCCACATAAATGGCATACAAATTTCAACTAAAAGTAAAATGTTGCAGAGAACAAGCATAACAATTCTTGGCAGCAAACCATAACTCAAACATTTGAGGAAAACACCTTGTAGTGTATACAACCTGATTTTATAGCCCGTTAACGAGAACGGCCGTAGAAAATGGTGTTTCCATCAGGTTTTTGTTTCTTGTTCGCTTTTTCCAGGGAACGGTTGCGGTCGTCCCGTTTCTGGATTCAAACTATGATATTATGTATTCAACCCAAGCGTTGCTAGAGAAGGTGAATGAATATGGAATAATTTTCCTAGGAAGCGATGCTCAAGGTTGCTGCAAGTTGGACGATACAATGATGGATTTCTAAATATCTTGCAAATATGATAGGGTGAATCCCTCACTATAATATGTTATCTGTATTAACAAATATTGCATAGGTCGACTGCAAAGTGAGGAAGATGTTTGGTTTTTAATACCTGGGCTAATGACGAGATCAAGAACTAAGCGAGGTTCATAAGAATTGTTCCTATTTTGGAGAACTGGATAAAATTGCAGGACCTCGATAGCCTTCAATTTCAGTTACGCTATCATTTTCTGATTGCTTTCATCAAATCAATCACTGCCAAACTCATTTACAGAGAAATTTCCATTCAAATGCCTCTTAACATTTTTTCTCGATCTTCACAGTAGCCCTCGGTTGCATTATTGTCGGAAAGATTCTTCAAATCTCCTCTGCTTGTACTTCTCTCCCACAAGGTCTCTGCATTGTTGGCCACCGTAGTTACAGTGAACACGTGCATATACGGTGTTATACAGTGTTGGTTTTTGTGTTATACGGTGAGGGGAAAATCTGGTCATCCAACGTCAATCAAATCTGTACAGTGAATGACGATGAATTTGTACAGTGTCGTGAGAATGAACTTCATAGAACGCCTTCGGCATAATAAACAATTACATGAGCATAAAACAATTACATGGGCATAATTGAATATGTTATATTTTTAATCTGTTTATAACTTACATGCATGTTTCATACGAGAAAAACAAAGGTTATACATAATATTATTTATATAAATAAATAAATATTAATTTATTTAAAAAAAAAAAAAAATTTAATAATATTTATTATATTAAATCACATTGAGTCTCTTTTTTAGAAGGCATTCAAGATTCTCCAACTTAGATTTATCATAATGATTTTTGTTGTTTTTTTTTTTTTTAATTTTATTTAGATATTGGCTCACACGTTTCTTTTATATATATATATATATATATCACGTTTCTATATATTCTAAAAACTCTTTAAATCATGTAAATACGTATGCTTTTGGGAGATTGTCTAGACATAATGGCTCCACTATTTTCAGTGGTTTTTTTAATTTTTTCCCAATTCTATAGCATTTAATTTTCATTAACTTAATGGAAATTATGATTTGTTCTTGCTAAAAAATTAAAAGAGATTGAATTAAATTCAATGTAGATGCATGATTTATATAATAAAATTGAAACTAGTGGACATGGTTGGATATGGTTGGAATAGGGTACAACCATCTACAGAATCTTGACCTTGAAAATTTTGAACAAAATGCTACAATGTTTACATTATTCCACTTGTATAGTGGCTAATACTAATGTAACGAAACCAAAATTTAGAAAGCATAAAAATGTTACATTAAATCATGAGGAATTATTAGTTCTCTTTGATTTCTAATTATTTTGACAACCATAAGGACATAGGATATACCCCTTTCACCCCTGCCACCAAAGTTCACCTTGATTTAGCATTTACCCCAACTTATATATTTCTCCTTGGGGATAGACTTAGATAACTAGCATAACATTGCATCTAAAGGAAGAGATTTTGAATAGAAACAGTGAATTATATTCAATGAATCACTGAAAATAATAGCAAGATATACCCCTTTCGCCCGTGCCACCAAAGTTCACCTTGATTTAGCATTTACCCCAACTTATATATTCTCCTTGGGGATAGACTTAGATAACTGGAATATCATTGCATCTAAAGAAAGAGCTTTTGAATACAAACGGTGAATTATATTCAATGAATCACTGAAAATAATAGCTTCTTGAATACGTAGATTTAAAGTTTGCTTCAAACCCTCATATAAGGCATAGGGTTTAGCAAAATTGTTGGATGTTTGATATAAGCCTCAAGAATACCTGCCTTCTTCTTCATTCTTAGGGTAAAAAATTACCCCTCTTGGCTCCTGGCTCTTCTCCTCACTTATGAAGAACAATTCAATAAAAATGTAGGGATAAATAATAATCCTATAGTATCATAATAATTTAATTATGGTTTTAAGTTTACCTTATAACACGTAAATAACATTTTTTTTAATTACTATTATCATCATTTAATCATGGTTATTAGTTATATACATATTATTTCCATCATTTTCATTAAATCTATATTTTTGTGAGTTTGTCTAGTTTACAATTGTGTTTATGTGTGTTTACATGGCTGGTATGATTTAGAAACTATTATATAAAATATCGACCTTTCATTTTTGTATAATATTAAGAATATCTTACAATATTCCATGGAGGTTAAATCCCTATTGTCCACCCAATAATTATTTTTCATTAAATTAAAACTCTAGAATCTCTATTCTAATCGCAAGCAAAACAATGCTATTATCTTCAAAGTAGTTCCGCCTTCTTCTTTTTCTGAATAAATGATTAATTAAAAAATTATTATGCGAACACTAGTAATATAAAATGAGGTATAGTTTTTAAACCCCATTATTGGCTCATGATATGTAACAAAGCATATTTCAAAGTTTATTAGGAATCTCCATAATAAAGTGGAGGTGAATGTTCATTTTTAAACACCATGTTACAATTTTTTTTTAATCTAAATATGTTTAATTTATTATTATTATTATTATTAGTTTTAACAATGTAAAATGTATCATGAATTAAGTGTTTTTTCTATTTATATAGTTTTTTGAATTTTGTGTATTTTGATATCATTAATGTATTTGATAAGTTAATTTAGTTTTTGGTTGTTCCCAATATTATTTATTGCAATTTAATTTAATTTTTTTTGTAAATCGACTTTTTTCATTCTATCACACACATTACCATCATGTGGTACAATTTAATAAAAACCTATTGGCCTCACTCTTACCATATTGATTAGCCAGTAGGTAATCTCCCAACAACGTAGCATGTTTCGAGGGAAACGTTGATGACCAAAACCTACAGGGAACCTAAGCCTAGAAGACAAACAAAATTAGAAAGAAACCCATATGTATTATGAATTACAGGGTTACATTATCATAGCAAGATTATGTGGACCTAAACCAAGTGGTGATGGCAGATATAAATCGTAGTGAACATTATTTTCCATGTGGGCCATACTACCTTGCAAGTGATCCATCCTTTCCTAAAGAAGACACTGCCCTCTTTGGATACTAACTAATTTTTCATGCATGTACCATTGATTTATATTGAGGTAATTCATAAAATAAATGAATAGTTTCCTATCATCATGTATGTCCCTAATTCATTATTCCAAGAGAATTCACACTTGATGAATTTGGGTTTTAGGTTTTTCCTACCCAAGGTCAAGATCAAGAAACCTAGGAGTGTTTATATCATCTAGCTTTATGGGCTTTCCATGTCCAAGAGCTTCTATGTGTGGGTGACTAGCTCTCCCTCATTCCCAAACCCCCCTTCTTATCCCGTCACACTTGTGTGGTATTATGAAATTATCTGCAATGTAATTAATGGTAAATATAGGACAATTATAGGAAAAAATTAGAAAATTTTATCCTAGCCATAAATCACATAGACTGACCCAACTAAACATAATAGAAATGTCCCACTAACATAGACTATTCCAAACAGGCCGCAAACCCCAAGTACCATGCTAATATGGGAATGAAAGTGCCCATTGGCTGAGATGAAACTTGAGATCCCAAATCTAGGGAGAATAAAATACAAAATACAAGATCCTTGAGACAATAGAAAATATTGAAAGAATAGGTTGATTAAGTATCAACCTGCAATTTTTTTCTTACGGCACAACATCCTAAGAATGGAATTAACAATGAGATTCAAACACCATAAAATAGATATAACTCCCCACAATGACTAAGACCACCACCAACATTGATCCTATTATTGGTCCAAAAAGCCGACAAAACCCATCTAGGCGCAGGAAAATTTAAGAATTGAAACCAAGCAAGAAGGATTATAGACATTACCTTACTCCAGCATAGAGATTCTAACTTCCCATCTAGGGAGCTAAGAAAACCTCCATATTCAAGACAACCCTAATCTTACTAAAGACTAGTATTTGTGGAAGGGAAAATATTAGGATCCGAATCAACATACTCCAAAGGGAAAAGTAAACCACACACTATAGGTGGACACCAATAACATACCCTAGTATTGACTCTATGACTATATCATCTAGACATCAACCAAAACTTGTAAAAGCATAGGCCATAACTACAAGATGAGTAGAATTAGCCTCCAGTGGACCTACAACATAACTTCAAACTAAAACCAAACTAAGGATTTAACCCTCCTTTGCATAGAAATATTATCTATAACACTTTTCTATGCATGACAGTAGAGTGTCATGCCCCATGCATTAATTATTGATGGGTTTAGTGGGGTTGCAAGCACCATCCCTAATACTCCCTTGTCGTCATTCTTCCAACTACAATGAGGAATCTTAATCCTTCTCTAGAATACTATGAATTCGATCAAACTGATTATATCACAACTATAGAGGCCATGGAGCATTAAAAATCATATCTTTATGTTAACTACTCAAATTTGCTACTAGATCAAATCTAAGAAACTAAGAGTTCCAATCCCCATATTTTGATGAGTTTCGCTATCGGGGTACCATAAACAAGTTTTTGAGTAGTTGATACAACTATTTGGGAGTCTCCATCCACCTACACATTAGGAAAATTTTCTTCCCTTGCAATCCTCAATCCTTTTGAGGGAAATGAATCTATCTACGCTATTAATAGTGAAACTAAATTACCCACATAGACCCTAAGTATATTCCCAGACTAATCCTGAAATATTCCTCCATATCTAGAAAAACAAAGGTTTCCTTTGAGGCCCCATCAATGTTTAACTTAATGAATCCAAGGGGAAAAAGAGTAAAACTATTTTGTGATGACCATGGACTCTACGATCTTCTAGGATTACCTAGAATAATTGTGTCTTGATATATCTCCATATGTTTAAGTATTCATTCTTCTTGTGAATTAAACTTTTATTCCTTTAAAAGCCTTGACTCTGATAAGATAGTCTCCATAAATTTTTCGTTGAGGAGTATTCATTTGAAATCGGGTGAGGACCTTTGATCCTTGAAGATACATCGATTCTGCTCCTTCCAGACATTCTAGAGTATGAAACTAACCACTAAGGCCGAAGCTCTATTTAAAACTAGGTTCTTATAAAGTAATTGACACCATCTCCCCAAAGTATTACCCAAACTATTGTGCGATCGATCGAGATGTCTGCATAATAAACACACTAAGGATTATGAAAAAGTTAAAATCATTGAAACAGAAAATTCAATAAAAAAAATCAAGATAACCATTATATTTCTTGAAAACTCTGTGACTGTGGAAGAGAAGATGAAAAAACATGAATATATTGTTTTTGATCTCACATAGGTTGATAGAAGAGTTCAATCAAAAGTAGTTGAGGTACAAGTAGATGCTAAAAATGAATAGGAAGAAAGTAATAGTGAAGGCAAGGAAATATTGAAAAAATAAAAGATATGTAGAGTATAGAGTTTGGATCAAAGAGAAAAAAATTTAATACATATAGAGTTGAGAACAATTTGCTCTAATATGCATAAATTAAACCAATTTATAGATTAATATTAAATAGTGTAATTCTAACTAAGACTTTCACTACGAAAAAGTTATAACTATAATTAAAGAGGATCTTAGTAAACTCATAGACTTGTTTATTACAATAAATATTAATAATAAATATTTTTATTTATTTATTTATTTAAAAACATGTTTTAAAATTGTTTTTATTTGTTTAAAAATATATTGTTATAGAATGTATGGAAATATGTTAATTGCCCATACCTAGAGTTATATAATTAGACTCAAAACTTAATTCTTTAACATCACTAACTAGATAACTCAGTAAATAGACAATTCAAACGATTTAGTCTTTCTTTAAATAAAGAATGATGAATCAGCTTACAACAACTAATCACGGTAAATAATATTCAAGTACTACTCAATTAACAACTGAATTTTATCGTACTCTTATGTAAGACCACACACTAAATAATTCAGGTTAAGATAAGTAGATAATTGAAGTGGCTTAGTGTTTCTTTGAATAAAAAATCATGAATCGGCGTACAAAAATTAATCACTGTAAGTTCTACTCACTTAACAAAACAAATGAATTATGATAAAATTTTCAAATATATTTAAAAAAAAACCAAAAAACCCCTCTAAGAAAGCAACTTATAACTTATCAATCCTAATAGATTTATTGTCAAGTAAAGTTGCTTCTTGGCAAAGATCGACCACCCTGTACTTCCCGAATGGTTATCTGAACGATGCAACTGAACTAAGTTGCTTGTCGGCTGAGGTTGACCTGCTTCTACCACTAGAAACATTTGGTGAATGAAACCATATATCAATTTTTTTTCGATACAACACAGGAAATGATCAGATAGAGTTTGTGATTCAGTAGGAAATCGTAAACGCGGCCCGTTTCAAGGAAATGCGCGTCTTCATGACAGGTGTCTCGTACAGCCAATGTCAAACAACGACGCACGCGCTCCAATTCGTCCATACCTTCGTCTTTACGCCAGATGCTCAATGTGCAAAATATGCTCACGCCAGCTTTTCTGCAAGCCTAAAATTAAAAATTATATGATCCAGCAATGCATATCTATCTGTCCCTAGTCTTTATGCCTTACATTTTGCGGTTGGGAGTATCTGATGTCTGCGATAGCTTATCCCCTATATTTTACCGCTTACGTTTGCGCCAACACCTACTATTTATCGACTCCTTCTTTCTGATTAAACTTTGTCTGGGTTTTCTATAAATGGTCTTCATAAACAGGATATAAACAAGCCAAAGTGTAGGCAGATTTAAAGTATTTTTTTCAGGCAACAAACCAAGTGGTTTCTATTCAATTTCAGAAACATTATCGAGGCTACATCTGTCTAGTATTAGCTGCTACTTTGTTATTGTTGCCATAAAAATGAGACAGCCATCGTTTCTGCTGGTTGTAGTAGCTGCCTTGAGCGTTGTAATCTGCAACCTACATATGGTTGCAGAAGCAGGTACTAATATTAGTCAAACCATTCAAGGATTTCTTGTTCCGCAGAACGAGGCAAGAAAAGAAGTGGGAGTCCCTCCACTAAAATGGGATGTGAAACTTGCGACTTATGCTCGTGTTTACGCAAGGCAAAGAAGAGGTGATTGCCTTCTTCAGCATTCCGAGGGCCCATTCGGAGAGAACATATTCTGGGGGAGTGGCAAAGGCTGGAACGCTACAGAGGCAGTGGGTGCATGGGTGGATGAAAAGAAGTGGTATAACTATGCAAATAATAGTTGCAGCTCTGGTCAAGACTGCACCCACTACACTCAGATTGTTTGGAGAACCACAACTAAAGTTGGATGTGCCGTCATCAAATGTAACAGCGGGGACACGTTCATCACATGCAATTACTACCCTCCTGGAAATTATGTTGGAGAGAGACCATACTGAAACATTGGCGCCCACTATTTAACATTCATTCTCACGCTTGTATTTCCAGCTTCTTCCAAATTCTTTGTAACCTACTGGATATTGATTTCATTCTTTCTCACTACCATTTGCATTTTTTGTCACGATCATTTGTATTCTTTATCATATTCATATTCTTCCAATACATACGTATATTTCATTCTTTAAATGTAATCACACATAAGATTGTCCGATGCTCATGCTCACTGAATAAGTTGTTGGAGTCACATATTTTTTCAGAACATCATGAATCAGTGCCATGATTATCCTGTCCAAAAGTCATTATCAATTGTACTGCATGCGTATAAAATGACCATAAGTGAACTATTCTTATTCTTTTTTTCCAACGAAGTGGCGCACGTCCAAGTAAAGCATGGTGTATTGTCCACGCAACAAATTAGATGACTTAGTCCGAACTACACACCTACAAAAGTTGGCCCTGACCCCGGGGATGAATAAATCAATGGATTTGAAATTCCGACTGTCGAAATCTGATCTCAAACTGTGGTGCAAATTTAAAATGTTATGAAACCTTTTTTAACATTCAACGATTTCTGGTTCCGCAGAACAAGGCAAGAAAAAGTGTGAGTCCGACCACTGAAATTGGTTGTCAAGCTCGCAACGTATCATCTTGTTTACGCAAGGGAGAAAAGAGGAGCACATTTAAAATGTCATGGAATCATTTTTTACGGGCGTTCGTTGAGTTAATTGGTTGGCCTTCTCAAAATAATGCATGGGTTCCCTTTTGCGGCCTTTCACGTCGCTGTCGGTAGCTGCTCGAGGGATCCGCCAATCATTACAAATAGATCGAAAACCTTAACAGTGAAAGAAAAAGTTTATAATATATTTTTTCATTCCTCTGAAATTTTGCATTTTTAAAATTTCACATATTAAGTTTCAATTTTTAATTTATTTTCAAATTAATTTAATAAAAGGTTTTGTAATTATATTTTTTTATAATAATTTTTCATTTATTTTAAGTTTTTATCCGGTCAAGTGTGCATTTCTGACGCGATAAATAAATTCAGAGCTTTTAAAACACTACTTACATACTAAATCTATATAAATTTATCGAACGTCAATTTATTTTTCTGGTAATAAAATAACAAAATTTATTTTTCATGTAATAAAATAACAAAAAAAATCATGTAATAAAAAAACAAAAGAAAAAAAAACTAACTAAAACTATGCTGCAAAATTAGTTATGTTTTATCGTTGAATCCCTCATACGATGTACCGTTGTTCCTTTTAGTAACATAAACGTATATATTAACATTTAGATGGAAAAGGTACACCGTCGTAATCTTAATAGATTGATTACGGTGGTGGTTTCTTTCCAATAGATTGATTATGGTGGTGGTTTCTTTCCAAATGTACATATTAGTATTTGCATTAAAAAGGTGTAAATACATGTCTATAGAAATATAGATAAACGTAAAGTTATTCGAAAGCAACAATGCAGGAAAGAAAGATGTGGACTTGGAAGACATGAGGAATCAAGGGGTTAAATTATCGGTAAAGTAGAGCTTTGCAAGAGGGTAAAAGTGTATTATAGAATCTGCAATATATCAGTTTTTAATCACCAAACTCATAAATATACTAGAAGCAATCTTCTAGAGGACATCATTGCGATATTCTATCATCTTCTTCTAACAAAATCTTGGAGGTTATTATTACCAAAATGTCTTGATGAAGGTAATGTTTGTTTAAAAAAGAAAAAGATGGTTGTAAAAACATTCGACCTTCTACTTTAGTTTTCAAACAAAATTGAACAACATTATGTAATCTAAAGTGGTAGCAAGAAATTTTTTGGATTGTCGTGACTTGACAGAGATAATTAATCCATGGAGTTGTTGTCACTTCAGCATTGAAATAGCGTTGGATCAAAATCTCTATACCTAATTCTTTGGAAGTAAGATTCATGATCGCTACTGTATTCATAACCTCGCAATGTATTTGCAACTCTTAAATTGTTGCAGATGCAACAACCATGGCCATTGTGAAGAGACTAACTCCTAAATCCCTCTAATTTAACTTGACTGTTCATCCATGTTTCGTATTACAATCCACTTAAAAATGGTCCTAAATTGCTCTTAGATCTAGTTATAGTACTTAATTCACCTTATATCTAGTTAAAGTCAATTTCAAGAAAAGAAATACAAGGATTCCACAACTAGAATGGAATATTAAATCCATTACATTTGCTCTTCTCTCATAATCCAATAAACCCTTTACTTAAGAAGTTATTTATTTCAAAATATGATATAATTTCAATTTAAAACTAGCATAAAAAATAATATTTATTAAATTTAAATAAAAAAGTTAATATCTCTATCTAAAATATTTAAACTAATAATCAAACTGCAACTAATATTTATCCAACATTAATGGTATTGACATGACTCAAATAAAATCTCATAATACATCACAACTTTTTACTTAAGTTGATGTGTAGTAATATGGGATTCAAATTAATTAAATTTGAAAAAACTTAAATTTATCAACAATATATTTATTAAATAGTATTAAGGATGTAATTGTTGACTTATTGCTAACTGATGATTATGATATGTTGTTAACACATTAAGACAATTATTGTTACTTTTATTTTTATTTTGTTTTTACAATATATTATGAAGATAAAATTAATCTTGATTAAATTAATTATGAAAGTGACTTCCATAAAAGAATAACAAGACTGATGGTAAAAAAAGTAATTCAAGAACTGAGAGTTAGTTGAAACAGAATCAATTCAAACAGTTACCCACCTCGGAGAATAAAGGCATAATCCTAGTGAGGTTTGGGGGTTCTATTTGGTAACTAAAGAAGGAGAATTTGCAGAGAAGAATTCTTGAACTGGTGCTAACAAGTGGAATACTCTGATTTTCTAAATTATTGTCTGGATTGGAGACTGGACCAGACTCTCCCAAGGTCTCTCTAGAATTTATTCTTTCAACTCTCTAGGCTCAGACTTGGAGCACGGGGCAGAGAAGAGGACGTGATTGCCTCTCTCGAGGTAGGGAGGAACAACATCAGTCAGTGAAGATGCAGGACAGGTAAGTATACTATTAATACGTGTTCAAAGTTATTTAGACTGAAAATATTTAACCACGATAGAAGTTTGGAAACTGAGATGTTATAGTGTTTAAATTTTCTATGATATGTCAGGTTATACATATGATACTGTCTAGAAAAATAAGAAAAGAAATAGTATTAGCTAAAATTGTATTTCAGAAAATGAAGAATACAGGAAACCTTTAACTTAGTGCCTCCCACAGAAGGCTCTGAGTTCGCACAGAATGGTCCGGAAATTTCATGTTAACTGTAAGGAAACTGTGTGTGAACGTAAGTAAACCTAAAGTGTTCGCTGAAAATGGAATTAAATACAAATGTTGTAAACTTTAATTCTAAACTTGAATGGGAAACCAAACATTAATAAAAAATCTTTTTTTGAAAATATATATGCATAGAAAAGTACTATTTAAAAAAAAAATTATATCCAGAGTCGAATAACCAAAGTGAAAAAATGTAACCACTGTTATAATTCACAGGAGTATAAACTACCAGAGAATTTGGTAATAAACCCCAACTGTAGCACTAGGACAAAAGCTGGGCTCAGGTTTCAACAAATAAAATTATACAATAAATATATATATTCAAGTCTGCTAAGAAGACAATGAATTATGAATTTTGTAAACACTATTCGATATGCCATGGAAGGCATTAACCGTAGTGAGAAGTAACCATCTTTTTTGGATAGAAAAATTAAACAATATTCAAACGCTTATCCACTATTAACCCTCGGCAAGCCGAAAGAATTTCTTGAGTCCAAATGATTCACGGTAAAAGTACCTGGAAAAGTCGTAATAAGTTAGAGGAATTGTAAGCTCAGTTATGTACTAAGATGTTGTCACAATACCATTAGCAAGAATACTCTTGGAGGAAGGAAATTAAAAGAGAATTAGAAATCATCCAAAATGCAATCGAAGGAATTAAGAAAAGAAAATGTTAATGATAATTTTTGTGGTAACCTTCCCTCAACGTTGATGGCGTAGGAGAATGGAGCAGAGTTTCCTACAATGGTTAACATGGAGCTCTAAAAAATTTAGAAAACCCTGAAGAGAATCAGAAAACAAATTACAGGAATAGTGCGAAAGAAAAACAAGAGGGAAACCCAAAGTTTTACCTTGGATTTGCTAGATTGATGCACATTGGTAGCACGGGGTTCCATATTCCAACACCGACAGCATTGAGGTGGTCTATATGGAGAACAATAAAAAAAATAATGCAATAAGATTGGAAATGATTTAAACTTCGAATGAAGAAAATACTACAACGCAAAATTGAAACTTAAAACTGTTAAATTAACGGTGGAATGAGAGAATTAAAAAAAACACAGTAAAACGCTTGTGCAAGAGAACAGTGAAATTACTTAAGTAAGGAGGCAAGTAACCCAAAAGATCACCTCGTATCTGACAAACGATATGTAAAACCCATTGCCAGAATCCTGAAGGGTTGTTGCAGAGGTGGAGAACACCAATAGAGGAGCGATGGGCGAGAATGAGCGGAAAAATCTATGAGAGCAGCTATGATTGCAAAGGTCATTTCAAAAACCTATCTCTCTACTACCGTTGGATCTTGAGAGAAAATATCAAGGGTGGAGGCATCACCACCTTTTCTCAGTCGATAGCTTGACAGCACGGTGACAGCTTGACAGCATGGTGGTAATAATAACCCAACAACCGGAAATTTAATAACCATTATCCCTTGCACATTTCATCGTGCGAAAATTTTGGAACCAGTACTTATTGAATTATGATAGGTACGTGTAGAGCAAGATTGTTTGAGGGTCGAATTTAAAGTTTGACATGCCATATTTTCGAAAGGGCGAACATTAAAATATAAACCATATTAATATGTATTCATATTTTGCATAAAATGTAACGAATTCAAATGATGTACAGGTGTAAACCATATGTACAATTTGTCAAATTGATTATGGTATAGTTGGAAGTTGTGTATGTGATAGTTAATATTATGATAATTTAACTATGATATAAATTGTAAAGTGTATTTAGAGTTGGTAGATATAGAAGGTAATTTTTTTTTTGGTTAAGTATTGATGTATGTTACAAGTGGTATCAAAGAAATGTTTGTATGTTTGGACCGTATGGGTCAACTAACGTTTTCAAATTGTGTATAAACTTATGCATAGAGAAATAAGAGAATTATAATAGGAGACAATATGAGGAGGGGTCAAATGCAACAACCTCCTCAGAACACAGGGGAACTACAAACCCAGCCCGAAATGAATCTGAATATGTGGGTGCAGCTGAGTGTGGATCAACACCAAAAAAATAGTAAATTGTTGGAGGAGTAGCAACACTAAACTAGAATCCTCTTAAATACAGTACAAAATTACAAGAGGAAATGGAGAGGGTGAAAAGTGATAATGCGCATTTGATGTAGGAACAGGTGAGGATATTAAAAATCCTCTCAGAAAAACAGAATAAAGGGATTGAACAGCCCAGTGCTTATATGGATTTTCTACAAGAAGGAAATGAGCAGCAAGCAAGAGACCATGCCACTGACAGAATGGAGAGAAGTCAGTCGTAGCGGAGTAACAGAAATAAAAACTACAATGAAACTGAGTCAAATAATGTATCAGATCAAAAAGAAGTTAAGAAATAGAAAGTGGAGCTATAAGATGAATTTCGAAAAATAAAGCCTCCTAGGTTTGATGGAGTAGCAGAGGAAGTGGCTGAGGCATGGATGATAAACATGAACAAGTATTTCCAAGTGTATGAATAAAATAGTAACCTTAAATCTAGATTGGCTATTTATCAGTTAAGGGAGAAAGCCACATTATGGTGGGAGGAGGTGAAAAATGTCCGCATTATAGATGACCAAGATGTGACTTGGGATTCATTCCAACAATATTTTAAAGATAAATACTTAAATAAACGCTTCTATGACAAAAAATATAGGGAGTTTCATGATTTAAGGCTGGGACAAATGACGATGGATGAATACATCACCAAGTTTACCTCCTTACTTCGTTATGTTCCCTATTTAATAGATGAAAAGGATAAATTACAGTGGTTCCTGAGTAGTTTGCCTACTCATATGAAGGAACATATTGAGTTTGTGAATCCTAAGACTATGAACGAGGCAATCAGAAAGGTCAGAATGTGTTACCAACAAGCTAAAGAAAAAGGAGAGCAAGGTAAAAACTAGCAGACAAAGAAAGAACATAAGGGAAGTTCTGTTTTCAAGAAAAACAGAACTAGCAATTTCAAAGGTGCTGCTAGAAGCTCAGTTAGAAAATAGTTTGGAAGGAATCATCAAAGAATAATATGGCCTGCAGAAGATAAACCCACAAAAGCTTCCAGTAAACTAGAACAAACACAAAATCAAAAGCCACTGGTACAGTGCTGGGGGTGTGGTGAAGCACACTACTACAGAAACTATCCACAAAGAGGAAGAAGCGAGGTAGTTACCAATTTAAAAGAAGCTTCAACAGTGGGAGATGTAGTCAGAAATATACCCAGAATTAACGCATCCTTGGAAGATTGACACACAGATTTCCAACCGACAATGATAGAATTAGAAGGTAAATTTCTATCTCAACTTGTTTTTATTTTGGTAGATCTAGGTGCAAGTTTAAGCTATGTAAGTCCCAAACTAGTAGAGATTTGTAAATTGCAAAGTCATAAATTCAAAAGTCCTTGGCTAGTACAGTTAGCCACGGGAGCAAAGAGGAAATTTTGTGGTAAGATTCCGAACTGTGCACTAGAAATTAGTGAACAACAGTTAACTGTAGATCTAAATGTGTTACCTCTGGGATCTTATGATGTTCTACTTGGTATGGACTGGTTGGAGAAACATTGGACGTTAGTAGACTGTAAGGAAAAGATCATCTACTACAGAATGCAAGATGGAATCCATAAGGAGATTCAAGGTATAAAGAAACCTCTACAACTGTGTCCAATTATAGCATCTCAAATGGGTAAGTGCATGAGGAAAGGATGCCAGTTCTATGCCATTCAAGTGGGCTTTACAAATTTCAAGGAAAGGCTCCAATGATGGAAAATATTCCAATAGTACAAGATTTTATGGACGCATTTCCATAGGAATTACTACGTTTTCCACCCGGAAGGGACATTGATTTTACCATAGAGTTGATGCCTGGAGCATCACCCATTTCAAGGACACCATACCGAATGAGTGTACTGGAATTAACCGAATTGAAGATGTAGTTACAGGAATTATTGGATAAAGGGTACATCCGACCAAGTGTATCCTCTTGGGGAGAACCTGTGCTATTTGTGAAGAAGAAAGACGGAACCATGAGGATGTGCATGGATTACTGCCAGCTTAATAAATTGACGGTTAAAAATAGATATCCTCTACCGTGAATTGATGATCAGTTTGATCAAGTGAAGGGAGCAACAATATTTTCAAAAATATATCTAAGGTCGGGATACCATCAGATTCGGATTAAGGACCAAGACATACAAAAAAACTTCTTTTCATAAAAGGTACGGACATTACAAGTTTTTAGTGCTACCTTTTGGAATGACGAATGCACCAGCAACATTTATGAGGATGATGCATGGTATATTTCACCCCTTTCTCGATAATTTTGTATTAATATTTAGTGACGACATTTTAGTTTATTCCAATAATGTGGAAGAACATAAAGAGAACTTACGGATAGTATTGGAAATGCTAAGGAAGTATCAACTGTGCACTAAGTTCAACAAGTGTGATTTCTTCAAGGAAGAAATGCAGTACCTTGGTCACGTAATTTCTGTTGAGGGTATTGCAGTTGACCCAGAGAAAATCAGAACGATTATGGAATGGAAAGTACCCCAAAATGTAGCAGACATCTGATATTTTATGGGGTTGGCCGATTATTATCGACGGTTTATTGATGGTTTTTCAAAAATTGTTTTCCCAGTTACTTCCTTACAAAGAAAAGTAAAAATATTTAAATGGACAAAGGAATGTTAGGAAAATTTTGAAAAACTAAAGCAGTTGTTGACTACAATTCTGGTATTAAGGGTAGCTGATCCTAATAAAAAGTTTGAAGTCTGCATAGATGCATGTAAAGAAGGATTTGGGGTGATTCTATCACAAGAGGGAAAAGTAGTTGCCTATGAATCAAGAAAATTAAAAGAGCATGAGCAGCGGTACTCAACTTATGATTTGGAGTTGACAACAGTAGTGCATGTGCTTTTGGTATGGAGGCATTACTTACTTGGCAAAATATTTGTACTTAAAAATGATCATAGTAGCCTAACAAGTTATTTTAAATAAGATGACCTTAATTCTCGCCAGACAAGGTGGAATGCCTTCTTGAACGAGTTTGACATTGATATGCAGCATGTGAAGTGTAAGGAGAATATAGTAGTTGATTCATTAAGTATAAAATTGCATAATGTTTATGAGTTGTACTATAATCAGGTTGAGTGCATATTTTTGGAGCAAATTAAAGCAGAGGCTAAAAAATATCCTGAATATCAGTTCATGGAGCAGCAAGCAGAAGAGCTTAGAAAACAAGGAAAATTTGTTGATTACGAAATTAACACAGTTGGGTTGCTAACTTTGAAAAATAGAATTTTTATATAAGGGAAAAGTGTGAAGGTCAAACTAGTTTTGAATTGTTACAACATTTGCTAACTACTACCTTTGTGTTGAGGGTATCTAACCCCAACAAGGAATTTGAGGTATGCATCGACTCTTGTAAGGAAGGAGTTGGAGCAATTTTATCTTAATAAGGGTTATTGCATAAAAATCAAGAAAATTAAAGGAGCATGAAAAATGATATTCGGCTTATGATTTACAACTGATAACAGTAATGCACACACTCAGAGTGTGAAGATACTACTTATTAGGGAAAATATTTTCGTTGAAGACAAATCACATTTGTTTAACCAACTATTTTAAGAAAGCTTATTTGAATGCTCGCTAGGCAAGGTGGAATGCGTTTTTAAGTGAATTTGATTTTGATATACAACATGTTAAAGGCAAAGAAAATCATGTGGTTGATGCCTTGAGAAGAAAACTCCATTGTGTATACAAACTCTGCTTTAATCAAGTAGAATTTAAATTTTTAGATTAGATAAAAGAAGAAGTAGAGAAAGATCCTGAATACTGGTTCTAATGGCAGCAGGTGGGGAAAACCGAAAAACAGGAAAAATCATATGATTATGCAATTAAGAAGGACCAACGTTTAACCTTTCAAGGAAAATTATATATTCCAAATCAGTTGAGTTTGAAAGAGCTGATCATGAATGGGTATCACCACAGTAATTATTTGGGACACCTAGGATATTAGAAAATGCTAATAGCAATAAGTAAAGTCTATTTCTGGCCTAGTATGTAGAGGAATATTGCAGAATATTTAAACACATGTCTAGAATGTCAACATGTTAAGGTGGGTCATCAACATCCAGCAGGATTGTTGTAGCCGATACTTGTACCTGAATGGAAGTGGGAGGTTATATCATTAGATTTTATCATTGGTATACCAATATCAAAAAGTCATAATGATTCCATTATGGTGGTGGTTGATAGGCTGAGTAAGGCAACCCACTTTATACATGTGCAGTCTACTTACAAAACCGCGCAGATAGCAGATATCTTCATGAGAGAAATTTTCATGTTGCATGGCATTCCAAAAACAGTTATCACAGATAGAGATGTGAAGTTTACTTCAAATTTTTGGAAGGCACTATTTACTAGACTGGGAACACAAATTAATTTTAGCACTGCTTACCATCCACAGATGGATGGACAAAACGAGCGAGTAAATCAAATCCTCGAAGACATGTTGTGCATGTATGTAATGTAGCAACCAACGAAATGGGAAAACTATCTACATTTGGTGGAATTCACATACAATAATGGTTACTAAGAGTCTCTTAAAATGAGCCCATTTGAAGCCTTGTACGGGAGATAGTGTCACACTCCCATTAACTGGAGAAGTCCCGAAACCAAATTAATGCTTGGCCTGGAGATGTTGGCTGAAATGGAATCAAAAGTGAGAAATATTAGACATAACTTGAAAGATGCTCAAGATCGACAGAAGGTGTATGCAGATAAAAAGAGAACCTACTGGGAATTTGAACTGGGTGATAATGTCTACATGAAAATCAAACCTAAGAAAAGTACTTTTAAGTGGACATCTTGTGCCAAATTTCCTCCGAGGTTTTATAGACCTTTCCAAATTTTGGAAAGAGTGGGACCTATGGCCTATCGATTGGCATTACCCAGTCATATTTGGGTGCACAATTTGTTTCATGTATCAATACTGAAACAATATGTGCATGATTCGAGGCATTTAATACATTGGTAAAACATCCAGGTAGGATAATATTGAAAATCCAATCTCAAAAGAAAAAAAGGTTTTATGATTATTAATTTTAGTCCTTACTGAATGTAGGGTGAACCAGACGGCGAATTTCGGGTAGAACCTCAATGTCTTCTCAATCGGAGATAAATTGCACTCTAGAGGCGAGCCATCACCCAGGTTAAAGTGCAATGGAAGCACTTTGGCTCAGATCAAGCTACTTGGGAGGACGAATAATTTGTGCATGAGGCATACCCAGAGCTATTTGTTGAGTTGGAATAAAACATCGAGGAAGGTGTTTACTTCCAAAGGGGGAATATGAGACAGCTGGATTAATTCCAAACTATTTTAATAATTTTTTTAAAAGGAGATTAGACATTTATTTATTTTTAAATGTGATTAAATGAAATGAACATGGTTTTTTGTTTTGAATAAAATTAATTATGGAATTTTTTTCCATAAAATGATTGATGATAAAGTATTCCAAGATCTAAGAGTAGTTGGGCAAAAGCAGTTAAAATGATTACCTTTCCTTTGAGGATAAAATATCCATCCAAGTGAGGAAAATGGGTTATGTGACTAAAGGAAAAATAGTCTGATAGAAAGGTGGAGAGTTAATCCAGAGCTGGTAGTGACTAGTGGAAACTCAACATCCCTGAATCCTAGAAAAGAAAGAGTAATGGACTAGAGGTCCCGAGGTCTCTTCCAGAATTACTGCTGAACATCCCTACTATGGTGCAGAGCACAGGGGGATACGAGGATGTCATAGCCTCTCTCATGGTAGGGAGGACATCATCAGCAGTTTCTGAAGTGAGATAAGTAGTCAGTTTGCTTGAAAAGTATCAACTAGGAACACTATTTAAGAAAGATTCTGTTTAGAAATAGATGATTTTCCAGATAATGAAAAAATGTTTTAACATAGAATAAGTACATGTCTTCATCATCTTCTTATCTGGTTAAAAATATTGTTATAGTCAAATAGCAGGAAAGCTAGGTCTGTTGGAATATATAAATATATGTGTGTATTTACTGAAGGTATGATTAGTAAACTGTTGGTAAAATATTTGCAACTATAATTTATATGTAGGGGTAGGGTATTTTCTTTAGTTAAAGAAAAGGCAGGTTATAAAATGAAAAGGGGAAAACATACTAGAGATAATCTATAGAATCTGCTAAAACAAAATTGTTAGTTTAGTCCAGGATAGAAACCTTGGACAGAGCAAGTCATTTTGTTTCACTATCCTATGATATACAAGGACAAGTGAGTTACAAAGGTAACTTGGAAATTTTGATCGTCCTGCCATCTATTTCATTATAAATTGAAGAAAAGAAAAATTTCCATCAACAAATAGTAATTAAATTAAACAATATAGGTTTTCCATAAAATTTATGACAGTTCTATCAGAAAGGGTAATTACGTAATATTAAACCAGAAAGAAATGTAGATATTTATGGCCATGGACTGAAGCCTCAGAAATAATGCATAATACACACATAATGATCTTATTGAATAATGGGAATCATAACAGGCCGAGAGAGGAAATAAGAGAAATAAATGTAGAAACATCATAAATGTATAGAGGAACTGAATTGAGCACTATTAACCGAACATAAATGCTGAGTTCCAAACATATAAGCATATGTAACCAAAATATGAAGCTATCATTATTAACAGGCTTTGTGTCGAAGAGAGGATAACATAATAGTCCAAGAACCATAACTAAGAACGGTTTGAATTAATATATAACAGATAAGTATATAAATCCTATCAGACAAGAATGAAACTGCTCTCGGGTTGGGTCCAATGTCTCGGCCAGAATATTAAAACTAAGTTGAGAAAAGTTACAAAACTAATTAAAACCTCAACTAGGGTGAATCCCACAATAAATTCAACCAACAGTGAAAACTAGAATCAAATGGCAGTAAAGGCCACAATAACAGAAATAGCTACGAGCTCTCAGGAATCTTCGAAGAGAAAAAAATGAGTGGTTTTGCTTCTAAAATAAACCCCAAAACTCAAAGAGTTCATGTACCTGAGTCGACGGAAAAGAGGGTTGAAATTATGAAGTCGAATGTAACAAGTCTATGGTGATATTTGAGATTTTCATAACAAGAACAACAAACTAATACCTGCACATACCCAAACGGTGTTATGGTTTTAACTTTAATATTCCACAAAAACGAAAATAACCAGAAGAGGTTACATAAAGGTTTGGTTTGTGGGTATTACCTCCTCCATGAAGCCCGAGGTGGCCTGAAGACGAAACCTTGTGTAAAAAAATACAACGAAATGTTATATATATTCCACTGTCAATTTGACAGAGGTAACCCATGAATAAGCCGAACGTGAAAATGAATGTCGACAAAGTTTTTTTATTTGCTGGAGTGTAGAAGAAGCCGAAGAGTTGAATCTAACACCAGTGAACAGGAATTCGTGAGCCAAAACCAAGGCTTCACTCCATAGCCTAACTACAATAGCGAAACAAATCAAAATTAAACCTTAACCATCAAGACACACAAAGAACTGACAATAAAGTAAAGAAGCTAAGCTTGTTAGCGAAAACCTGAAAGCGATGGGAGAGACAATGGATAGACATCAGCTAACCCTCGAAGTCTTAAAAGAGAAGAGTATTGGTACAGTTACCTGCCATGGACCGCAAGAAGACAAGTTCGCCAAATTTGTGAGCTAGGTAACAGGACGTTGGAGTAATGGCAACATAGAGGTTGCAAAGAGATACTTCCAACCGTGCAGGAGAAGAATGAACAAGTTAGTTAGGGTTGGGAGGGTGGTCGTTACCCTAAGCCGGCACCGATGGATCCCAGCCATAGATCCTCTTCCTTGAATTTTATGGTCTAAGGGTCAATAGATGTCACCCCATCAATACTGTTGACCATGTGCAAAGGATATGTATAGTACCACATATCATTTCAAAAACCAAATCATAACCCATGTCATTACTCCACGTGATAGGTTAGATCGAAAAGATTTTTATTAAATCCAATCGTATGTACTAATGAGACCAAAGAAATAAATTGACGAGAAAAGGACCGTTAACCCACAGATATATCAATTAACATATATATGAAATGTGAAATTGCACACTTTATAAAGTCATACGCCGAGGGTTAAATATGTATGACAAGCACCCTATCATATCAACATTTATTCATGCATGTGAAGTATAAATTGGGACCATGCCAATTATATAGTTTGTATGTTTATAATTTAAAATCATAGTTATAATAGCCATGATAATGTCAAGTAAATAAGGAATTCATGTCAAATAGGGTAAAGATAATTTTTTTTTTTTAATGTGTTTTGATGTTACACCACATGTCAACCTTAAGTTGAGCACAAATATACTTACACATTTCCATCATACTCAGTTGTAGAATGAGCCTCTCAGTTCAATAAAGTTATTTACTTCAACTAATAAAATTTAAACATGCTAACTAGCAATAGTTATTAATTTTGAACTTTTTAATTGATAATATTTTTTATAAAAGTAATTTAAATATTATAAAATAATTCAGTTACACTTTAATTAATTAATCGTTAATAAAATTTCATTTTTTTATTATGAAACTAAAAAGTTAATTTTCTACTAAGGGACAAAGCCTTGTATAAATTTTGGTGGGTAAAAAAAATTAAAAAGTATTCACTTTTACAATTATTAAAGTTTTGAAGAAAACATAAATAATGGTGGGTAGTAACAACTTTTGTTAAGTGTCTCTATTTACATCTTGTTCCTCTTGTTAAGTGTATCTATTTACATCTTGCTCCTATCCATTTTTTTATACAAACACTTTCTTCAATTATGGTGGGTAGTAATTTATGGTAAATATGTTATTTACATGAATATGATATCTTTTCAAGGATTTTAAATTTAGCTTAACAATGAAAAATCTATAAATATCTAAAATCATGGTATAGATATTGCAACTTATAGCAAAATTTTTTTCAAAACTATTATCCATGTAAAAATCATTGCAAATAAGACATGCACCAATCAAATTGCAAATAAATAATTCTAAATAATAATTAATATTTCATTTCTATTTAAATTTTAAAACTTGTTTTGATTTAGCCAAAGCAGAAAAGGAGCTAAAGTATGGGTGAAGTTCAGCTTTTGTCTACTATAGTATTTGTTTAAATTATAAAGCTTGTTTGGATTTATCCTAAGTAGAAAAATAGTTAAAGTATGGGGGAAGTTTAGCGTGTGTCTACTATATTTGTTTAGTATTTTTATTTTTTTTACTATATATACGAATTATAATTAGATAGATCACTTATATTATATACAATAAAGAAATAACATTAAGTAATCTTAATATTCTTATTAATTTTCTACAATTGAAATAAGACATTAAACATAATATTACACATAATATTACAGAATTAAACTTAGTATTATCATTTTTATCAATAAAAAAGGTTTATAATTCGTAGAAAAATATACCAATGCTTTTTTAAAAGATTAAGAGTCTCTTATATCTTCAGGAATACAAACACATGTATTGGTAGTTATAAATGTAGTTATTTAGAGGAGAATTCACCTACATTGCGATAATCAGACATGAAATATCTTTAAAATCTCTTGTTGTGCTTTTGATCACTCCACCAACATATTTACCATTATGTTTTTGAGTGTTATGAAACCAGCTTTAAATATTTAAGAAAAGAGAGACCAACGTTTTGGAACTAAGCCACTTCTAGGGGGAAACCTCCTCTACATTACATAAATGAACAATTCTTGGATGATACGAATGACCAAAACCTCCTTCTATATATATGACTCCATGGGATCACAATATAATCCTAGCCGACCTGACAATAATAATGTAAGGGCACAATAATAACAATATTGGGGTTACAGGGGTACAACAATAACAAAAAGGGGGTTACACTAACAATAATAAGGGACTATACTGGTAATATAGGGACATAGCATGCCCCTCTCCTTCAAAAAAGTGTTGTCCTCAATGCTTGAGTAGCTTCGGAAGCTTCCATATAAAATTATCATCCTCCCATGTAGAATCTTCAGTGGGTAAGTTCTTCTACTTCCTAAGATACTCTGAAATTGATCGATTTCGATGTAGCTATTAAGTTCTTGTTTCCGTGACTGCTTCAGGTTCCAAAATGATTTTTCCTTCCTCATCAAGTTCTAGAAATATTGTTTGAACTGGAAGTTTTTCCCCTATAACCTTATTTAAGCATGAAACATGGAAAACTGGATGCACTCGCGAGGAATCAGGAAGCTCCAATTTGTATGTCATAGTAGTAATCTTTTGCAACACCTTATAAGGACCATAGTACTTTGGCGATAATTTATTATCCTTAGCTTGCTTGAGGGAAATTTTTTTGTATGGTTGTAGCCTTAAAAATACCCAGTCTCCTACATAAAAAATTCTCTTGCTGCGATGTTGATCTACCTGTTGTTTCATTCGATTTTGTGCCAAATTTAGGTTATCCTTTAAGAGTTGGAGAAATTTTTGTTGATGCTCGATGTGAACTTCCACTTCTTGAACCTTATAATTTTCTCTTAAAGAAGATGTGATGGATGGTGGATGATATCCATAAAGTGCCATAAATGGTGTCATTTTTGCTACACTATGGAAAGAAGTGTTATACCACCATTCCGCAAGAGGTAACCACTTGACCCATTATGTTTTCTTATCATATACAAAACAACAAACATGTCCTTCCAAACATTTATTCACTATCTGTTTGACCATCTGATTGAGGATGATAAGATGAGCTATGAACTAGTTGAGTACCCAAACAAGAAAATAATTCCATCTAAAATTTCCAGTAAAAATGGGATCTCTATCACTTACAATAATCTTTGGGTTTCCATGTAGCTTTTGAATTGTTTCCATAAATGCAGTAGCAACTATACTTGCATTAAATGGATGAGATAATGCACAAAAGTGTGCATACTTGGTAAGTCTATCAACTACCACCATGATGACACTCTTTCCTTCGGACTTAGGTAAAAAAGCGATAAAATCCATTGAAATCTCCTCCCAACGTTGACTTGGAATGGATAAAGGTTGTAGAAGACCTGAGGTCTTAATTGTCTCAAATTTATTTTGCTGGCAAACCAATCATTCTGCCACAAAATTTTCAATAACAGATTTAAAGCCATCCCAAACAAATTATTTCTTCACCGTGTGTTATGTTTTTAAAAACCTCGAGTGTCCTCCTAAAGGAGAAGTGTGCAATTCCAAAAGAATCTTTTGTTTTAGTTGGGAATCCTTGCAGACATATAAGCGATATTTATACT
The DNA here is from genome assembly GCA_034641835.2 of Pinus albicaulis. Classification (NCBI taxonomy): domain Eukaryota; kingdom Viridiplantae; phylum Streptophyta; class Pinopsida; order Pinales; family Pinaceae; genus Pinus; species Pinus albicaulis. The sequence goes on along the minus strand of CM076578.1, from coordinate 576,837,188 downwards.
ATAAGGAATCATTTTTCCAACTAAATGTATCAGATGTACTAGTATCTTGCTACAAATTTTGAATGAGCGTCCCCATTTCTTCATCCCTCTTCCATTCATCCCTTGCTTTGGTTATCCAATCTAGTTGGATAATATAAATGGCACAAATTGATGCTTCCACCTCTTCATCCTTTGTTGAGAGTGCATCTGCAACAACATTTAGCTTCTTTTTTTTGTAGATGATTTCAAAGTCATAACCCAACATCTTTGTGACCCATTTTTGCTGCTCTTTTGAAGATAGTCTTTGTTCAAAAAAGTGCTTGAGACTACATTGATCAGTTTTTACCTTGAAGTGTCTTCCCATTAGGTAAGTTTTCCATTTCTTTACTGCATGTAGTATTGCCAACATTTCCTTCTCATAAATAGGCTTATGTAAATACTTTCCTTTCATTGGACGAATTTCAAATGAAAAGGATATTATTTCTGGCATTAAAACATCACCAATTCCATTTCCTGAGGCATCACATTTCACAATAAAGGTTTTTGTGAAGTCTGGTGTACCTAAGACCGGTGCTAGGTACACTGCCTCTTTAAGATGTTCAAAGGCCTTAGTTGCTTCAAGAGTCCATGAAAATACATCTTTATTCAATAATTCTATTAGAGGTGCTACTATTCTCCCATAATTATTAACAAACTTGCGATAATACCCTGTTAACCTGATAAATCCTCACAACTACTTTATGGTTGTGGGGACTTTCCATTCCTTAATGGATTTAATTTTGTTAGGGTCTACCTTAACACCCTTGTGAGATACAATATGAGCTAGATATTCCACCTCTTGTACTTCAAAGAAACATTTTGATGTTTTTTCATATAATTGTTTCTCCTCCAATAGTTTGAGCACCCTATAACCATGTTGAACATGATCCTTCCAAGACCTACTGTAGATTAGTATGTCATCAAAAAATACTAGCACAAATTTTCTAAGGAAGGGTTTGAAAATGGAATTCATCAACCCTTTAAATATAGAAGGTGCATTGGTAAGGCCAAAAGGCATGACCAAAAATTCATAATGACCCTCATGAGTTTGAAATGTTGTTTCTGAAATATCTTTAGTATTCATTGTGATTTGATGATATCTTGAACGAATATCCAACTTGGTAAACTAAATTGCTCCCTCTAATTCATCCAATAATTCATCAATCACAGGAATGGGAAATTTATCTTTAATAGTGAGCTTATTGAGATCCCTATAATCTACACACATGCGCCATGACCCATCCTTCTTGTGCACCAATACTATCGGAGTAGAGAAAGAACTTTGACTAGGTTGAATTATACCAGCCTCTAACATATCTGCAATCATACGTTCAATTTCATTCTTTTGGACATAAGGATATCTGTAAGGCGTGATGTTTGGAGGAACACTTCCTCGAATCAAATTAATAACATGACCATGATCACAAATAGGTGGGAGTCCTTTGGGAGTTTCAAACACCTTGGAATGATTGTCCAAGACTTTTTGGAGATCTGGAGAAATAGATGATTTTGATGTTGGAACTTCTAGTGAGAATAATTGTGCAATTATGCCTTGTTGTTATTTCTTCAGAAGCTTTTTCATGACATTAGAGCTTATTATATTTCTCAGCTTCCCTACGATACCTCGCAATTCGATTTGTTTTCCTTTAGAAAAAAATTTCAAGAAAAGTTCTTGAAAATTAAAAGCTACCATCCCTAAAGATTGTAACCATTTTACTCCTATTACAACATCAGCACCTCCCATTGGAATGGAAATCATTGAACTATTCAATACATATTACCCCATTGGTCTATTTGCAACCATCACTTGAAATTTTGGTGTTGGGTATAGGAAACAATTCAATTCCTTGGCTACCTTACAATGGATAAAATTATGGGTGCTACCCGAATCAATCAACACTATTACCTTTTTCTTATTCATATGTCCTTCTATCTTGAGAGTTTGAGGAGTGGTAATTCCTGCCAATGCATTACACGATATGGTCAGACTCATTTCTTCTTATTCTAGGGTTGGTTCCTGGTGTATATTCTCTTCTTTTGATGTTTCTTGTTCATTATCTTCCTCCTCTTCACAATCTATGTAAAATAATTTCTTCTCAACACACTTATGACCTTTAGTGTATTTTATATCACAACTGTAGCAAAGCCATTTTTCTCTTTTTTCTTCCAATTTTTGTGGTGTTAACCTTGTAGGTTGTGGAATTCTAGGAGTAGCAACACTTCCATATTTATAGATGTGACTGGTAGCCTTCCTTGTCTCCATAATTTTGCATTCAATTTTTCTTTCCAACCTGAATGCCTTCTCCAATGAATCAGGTTCCCAAACATGAACTTCATGTTGGATGTTATCCTTTAAAATCCCTATGAATACATCAATCCTATGTTCCTCTAGAATATCAGTTACCCTAATATTCAATTTTTTGAATTCCTCAATATGCTCCCCCACTGAACCCTTTTGTTTGAGATTTATCAATTGGCTAAAGAAGGTTTTTCTCATTGTATCCTGATAATGTGCTATCGTTTCCTCCATAAAAATTGATCAAGTGACAATTTTTTTATGGGAGCAAAACCATCGATACCATACAAATGTATTTTTTTCTAAATGTAAAGTTAAAATGTGTACCTTTTATGTGTTTTTCACATTATTGAGATCAAAATATTGCTCCATCTGTAGCATCCATGTTAGGGGATCCTTGCCATCAAACCTCCTCATATCCATCTTTGGAATATGGTGGTTCTTCCATCCAACATTAGAGTTTATGAAACCATGATTAACATTTATTTTGTTCTCATCATGATTTTCCTCTACTATATTTTCGCCATTAGGAAACATTTCTTGTATCAACATTGTCAATCTTTCCATGTCTGCTTCTAGATCATTCTTCATGTTTTCCATGTTGTCTGTCATTTTTTTCCCCATGTCATCCACCTTAACTTCCATGCTAGCTTCCATGCCATCCATCTTAGCTTCCATTCCTTTCTTCAAACCATCCATATTAGCTTCCACGCCCTTCTTCAAACCATGCATCTTAAATTCCACGCCTTTCTTCAAAACTTCCATTTCATTTTTTGTTTCTCTTTACGAGAGCAAAATTTTGCACTTGCTCTTGTAATTTTGATATGTCGCGTTGCATTTCTTCCTCTTCATGAGTCATAGTAGAGCCTTTTGAAGGCCTAATGGGTGTTGAATTCTTTTTAGGTGGCATTTTAGAACCCAATATTGATATCTTTTTCTTGCTTTTGAGGAGCTCAATATTGAAACTTAATTATCTCTGTGATTTCAGATCTTCAATATCTAAAATTCTTCCTTGTAGTATCCCTCAGAATCTTCTTTCTAATGCCACAGGGCTGACCTGATTTGGATTCTTCAAGATAAATTTATGCCCAGTCTCCCACAATGACCTAATTATGGACTTGTTCAATAGAGTGAACTTGTACGACGTGCCATGTGTCAGTGTTTCCTCCTTTGGCTCTAAAATTGATATGAAGGAAACTATAGTTCGTGTACTTACAACCGCTATTTACAAAATTCCAATTTGATGCTCAGAGAGAGAGAGTTATGGCGATTTTCCCACAGTTTGAGTTGAAATTCAGGAGACTGAAAAATCCCTAAATTCCACAGATAATATCTCTGCAAATATTGCAAACCAAGATCTGAAATTTTACAGGAAGTTCCTCAGGATTTTGGCTTCACTCTGTAAAAATTTCAGCGTCTGAACCTTCGTAGAAAAAATGATATAGCACAAATTCCACAATGACCAGTTTTAATGAAATTCGGGAGCCTGAAAAAAGTCTAACTTCCACAATTCATATCTCTGAAAATATTGCGAACCAAGATATAAAATTTTTACATGATGTTTCGGCTTCGCTCTATATAAATTTTAGCTTCTAAACCTTCGTAGAAAAAAAAATTATAACGAATATTCCACGATGACCTGTTTGGAGCAGCGAAACCCTAGAATCCAAAGTTATGATACCAAATGTTATGAAACCAGCTCCAAATATAGAAGAAAATATTGGTCAACACCTTCTAAATAATCCACTTTGAGGGGGAAACCACCTTAACATTACATAAATGAACAATTCTTGGATGATACAAATGACCAAAGCCTCCTTCTATACTAAGGAGTCCATAGGATCACAATATAATCCTAGTCGACCTAACAATAATAATGTAAGAGCACAATAATAACAATATTGGGGTTACAGGGGTACAAAAATAACAATAAGGGGGTTACACTAACAACAATAAGAGACTATACTATTAATATAGGAACCTAACATTGAGTTTCCAATAAAAATCTATATTTTACTTATATTTAGTTTTTCTACTTACTGTAATTCATGAAATTGGAATCCCATTTTCTCCAAGGCCATTTCATTTGCTATAAAGTTGTGTTCAATTTTTCCTTAGCTTTCAAAATTCTCAATTTATTTTTTTCTATTAATAATGAAAAAACTCAATTATTTTTTTTATTGATAATGGGGTATGATTTCTCTATGTATCTAGTAGGTTGATGGATCATTGGTACTGCCTACCAAATCTTTTTCTTAAAAAATAATTTCTTCTTTTAAAAGAGAAAAAACCTAGTCAGAATTGAAAGAAAATTATAAACAACTGACAATAAAAAAAGACTCATTAACTCAATATAACATTTCATCAAATGAGATAAGATTTCTCTACAAAGAAACCAACATTAATCCCCAAGTCAGAAACTACCAACCCTCTTGTTGAATCTCAGAAAGTCTCTTATGGAGACTTGCAATCATAAGGAAGAACATAAAAATGAAAAAAAAAAAAAATCCATAAATTACTTTACTATTATATCAAAAACATGTGCCAAAAACTTTGAATAAAAATCCACCCAAATACTACAGTAAATATAACACATATTCAACCTTTAAATTTATAATTTTTCCATAAAACACATTAATACAAACCCAAACTAAAATAAAAACATAATACTAAAAAAGCTAATGACATAGAATTCACAGTACTCTATATTTTCTTCTACAAAGTTCTAAAACTATTCAATGATATTTTTTTTTATAAAAGGTGAATATAAGTAATGACCATAATAATGGCCTAGGTTATATGATACATAGCTTATTCAGATAGGTATATAGTCCCCCTATATTAATTTCGAGACATTGGTAGAGGTATATAGTCCCCCTATATTAATTTCGAGACATGGGTAGACATGGCTTATTCAGATAGGTATATATTCCCCTATATTAATTTGGAGACATTGGTACTGTGAAGACCTTTTTTTTGGGTAATTTTTGATAACGTATTTTTAATTAATATATTTAAACTAAAATATAATTAAGAACAGTGATAGAAAGCCAATAAGGTCATGCAGTAAGAGCAAAGGTGTTGATCAACTTAAGCTCGGCCCATAGTTTAAACATTAAGGAAGGATTAAGAAAGGGTAACCTAGTCTCTACTTCATATCCTCACAAAAATATAGTCTAAACAAGAATGAAAAGACATGACAGAAATTAATGTTCATGGTCAGACCATATGCCTTTAATTCTCAATGGTGGTAGTTAAATAAATCAGTTCTATTTTGCACATAATGTATTAGAAGGTATACCAACTTGAGCACCGAGGTTTGACTTGGTTGAGGAGATATCGGTGACAAACCGTTAAGGTTAGGGGAAGGAGGTTTCTGGTTTGAAAAAAGAATCACAAATTCCATATAGATCTGCATTTCTTATTTTACAAAATGATATTGTCAAATCTTCCTGAACTTATTCCGTGTAGATTCCGGAAAGCCATGTTGATTACGAAAGTCTCCATACATAATTTATCTTTATAGTTCCATCAGATTTAATACCATATGTGTCTCTCTGTTTCGAGAAGAGGCAAAATAAGACGTCAAAGTCTCTCATGGGTAACAAAAAGCGTTGTCACGGGGGAGAAAAATTGTTTAACCTGAAAACATAGATTTCAATCTTAATTCCCGTCTTAATCTCTGTGCAGGCATTAATAAAAGGACCACATCTATTCCTATAGTCCCAGACTAATAAGATACAGTACAAGAAAGCAAAATTAAATAACTGCGTCACTCGATATAGAATAACGTCACAAGGAAATTGCAAACTATAGTAATAATTGAATGTTATCACCAATGAACATGAAAGTTTAGAGAATTGAAAATTAGGCTAGAACAAATACAACTAATACAACTATTTACACTTGAGGAGATACCACCTCAACTCATAATATAAATACCAAATATAGGGATAGGAAAGAGTAGTGAGACAAAATTGAATTAGGATTCACAAAATTATACTACTATATCAATACAAATTTTATTGGGAAGGTTTGGAAAAAAAAATATTACAGAGAAAAAATATTTTATATAAATTAAATATAATGATAGATAGAAAATGTAAAACGCTATTCAATAGAAATGAATAAAAGCGATGTATATAATGAAAAATAGAAAAACTAAAAAAAAATATGATAAAAAAACATGGTTGTTGATTAAATAGAGAATATTAATCAATGTGATATGTGTTTTGGAAATAATTTGAGAAAATAAAAATAATAACAATGAAAATATATGTTGGAGAGGTTTGGAAAAAAAAAATAGAAAGAAAAAATATTTTATATAAATTAAATATAATGTACAGAAAGTGTAAAATACTATAAAAACAATGTATATAACGAAAAGGAGAAAATAGAAAAACTAAGAAAAAAAGTGTGATAAGAAAAACATGGTTGTTGACTAAATAGACAACGTTACTCAATATAATATGTGCTTTGGAAATACTTTGGGAAAATGAAAATTATATATATATATATTACTTTATACACTAAATTTTTATGATTTGGTTAATGATATTTAAAATCAAAATCACATTGTTGGCTAAAATTATATCAAAAATATTGTTAAAATCTCAAATCATCACATTGGTAGATGATGTAATTAATTTTTATTAGGTAAGTGATATTATTATAATCATTTCCGTGTTTTATAAATAAATTTTTTATATTTATTTAAAATAATTAATAAAAGATAACAAATTTAATATATTAATACTTATTTTTGTTAAGATTAAAATTAACTTAATATATTATATATAATTAATTCTCATAAGAAATAAATTATTTCATTTTTATTAGATATTAATACTCTAACTTTACTATCCTAGCCATATATGTTTCACAGATGACAACCAAAGACAACTGGAGTTGGAAGTTAGATATGTCACTAAAAAATATTTTAATAATGAAAATAATCACAAATTTATAAGTATTAAAATACAAATAAATTGATAAAAATTTTTCATAATGTTTCATTAAACCAAATTAATAGATATTATTCTTTTTATTAAATAACAAACATACACTTAATTTTTATAATAAAAAATATTTTTTTTTTATAATAAAAAGTATTTAAAATATGATAGGTTTCTTCTCATATAGATACACATATTTATATGATATGTTTCTTTCAATACAGATACACATATAACATAATGAAAAATATTAATAGCTAAAATAAACTTATAATATTAAATGAAATGCAAAAGAGGGAAGAATAATTCTACTATATCAATGTTACATTTAAATATTTTAAAATAATATTTTCATTAATAAATTAAAATTTTATAATAAAAAAGGAATTAATATAAGTAAAAAATTAAATACTTTAGTTTCCATTTTAATTTTACATCAAATTTACATAGAAAAATAAAATAATTGAAAATAAAATGTTTTTTTTTTTTTAAATATAATTCTTTCAGTAATTAATATGGACTAAAGATAAGACATGTAAGAACAATTTTATTCATACTATATTATTTATTCATATTATATGATTGTGTAATTGGTTATGACATATAATGTTTAAAACAAAAATATGTTAATAATAATAATAAAAATAAATATAAAAATAAAAAATAAATTAATGTAAATTATAAATTAATAATTTAATAGGAAAATTGAATCCAATATTTTTACCTCAAATATCAACAACGAGAGAGGTCCACTGTATCGATTAAAATTTCCATCTGTGAGCCCTAAGTTAGACACACAAAAAACCAAATCTACTAGTACCTCAATGTCACAGGGGATGTACCCTTGGTCAATTCCTTCCCTCTTAGCATGAGTGAGTTCTTTGTAAATGTGGTATGGGGTAAGATCTCAAAAACATGCTACTAGCTTCATCACTAAGTGATGATTTTACTTTCTACAACAACTGAACCTTTCTTGATAGTATACTTTTCCCATGGGGACTGAGGCTTACTATCATGGCATGGTGGCTACGCGAGGATTTGAACAAGGACAAATAGTAGGTAAGGATGTGCCAGGGAAGATAGATATGGACATACATAATGATGTGGATGGTGTGACAGAGCCACGACTGTGCCCCAAAATGAGGTGTGTGCATACAAAATGGAGGGATCCAGAGTGGCTAAGAGAGTGTCAGCAGATGGTAATATGATCTAAATATGGAAAAAATTGTTATTGCTATGCAATCTCCCTCATCTGTATAAAAAATGTGATTAGGATCGTCTCATGTTAACCACTTGTGAAGGGGGTTTATGTGTGTAGTTTCATGAGTATTTTATGAAGGAATTATGAGTTAATTAACAATTAAAAACTCATGACAACAACTGAAATGTAGAAATATAACTCAAAAAAATCACATAACACAATGGATGATGATGGAGTTCACCCCTCTTGGGCTACATCCCCATGGACCTGCTTTAACTAGTTAGGCCCTCTTGGGATTATGGGTCAAAAGTCCGATTAAAACCATCTTTGATGATCCAATGGATTTTATGACTGTTCCATTGGTTTCGGAAGACATGAAAAATCCAAAAATGAGTATCCAATCTCTGAATTTTGTTTCCTTATCTTCTAGGCTTGACCTCCAACACCGGTGGCCATGGGCTTGTTTAATCTTCAAAGTGAAAAAATCTCCCTAAAATGTGCTCCAATGCCTCTATAAACTGTATCAATGTGTTCATAGCATCAAATACATCAAAAATTGACTATTCATTCACTAAAAATGACCTTCAGAAACTTTGGGCATGGCCTTCCCTCCTCGTGGCCCTAAGTTTAAAAATTATTCAACGTGCCAAAAACACGTGTAAATGAGCTCCATTGCCTCTGAAACCTATTCCAATGGATTCCTAGCATGCCAATCTGCTACGAATGACTTTTTATGAGCCCAATTTGGTCGAATATTTCTCAAGATAGGCCTCATTTACTCCATGCCTAGAAAACCTCCACTAAATCTGGCTAACTGCCAGTTAGCTCTGCCAATTTAGGAATTGCCTTTGAATTTAGGGGCTCCACCCAAAAATTGCCAAAGTAAACTGTAGTTAATTATTTTTTAAGTGGAGTGATTAGCTGCAATTAATCCGCACGTTAAGTGCGTTTAGCACTGGCCTCTGCCCTGGTCAAGGCACCGAGGTCCTATGCTGTGAGGGGCTGGCCCCTTCTTGCCTCCGCTGAAATCCACTGTAAAAGAATACAAATTCCACACATTAATTGAAAATGTGATAGGCGTGGCCCAATGGTAAACCTGTGGAGTGGTTTGGGGGAGGTCAAGGGGTCGAACCCCAACCTCCTCCCATATTACATTGTTTTGGCATATTAAATCAAACACCATCAACCTTTACGAGCATCATATTATAAAACCATTGATACGCCACCATACGTATTACCAAAATTATAATATAATATATGATAAATACCTATTTACCTTTACAAACCAAATCAAAGAATCCAACAGTGACACTTGTCACAGTCCCATTGGACAAAAATACTGAAGAAGATTCTCTACATGCTCACTGAACTTCCATGTCATCAGTTTGCAATATTTTTTTTTTTAAATTGCGTGTTCTAAACTGCGATCAATAGACCATAACTTCCTCATATGAACTTGGTTTTCAATGAAATGAGTTGCGTTGGATTCCTTGCGATGGGCCAGTCACTTTGAATCTAGTTTGGTGCATTTATGAGCACTTTCATTTTTGAGCTAATTTTTGCCTCTGATTGAGATTCTGATCATAATACCAACAAGAAGGAACATTGCAAAGAGTTAGGACCACAAATGTGGTAAAGAATCCCAAAATTGCACATGGTTTGAAATTGGGTGAAGTGGAAAGAGGACCACGTTTCTACAAGGAGTGATTCTCTAAACAAAAGCACCAAGAAAATAACTGTCCTCAAGAAATAGTCACTCTAATTATGTGATGAAGATTCACTGATAAATAATGCACTAGCCCACTTTAGGGCTATAGATAAGTTTTTATGTTGAGAACCTTATTACAAAGCATAATAGAGTGTGATTTAGGATGGAAAATGGAAGTTCCAGACTTTGTGGATGAAAATTTAGTATTGCTTGGCTTTCCCATTCTCCATTAGCACTCAGAGAACTACAAAAAAAGAGTCCTTGCGAGCATGCCTCATAAAATTGAGCTAATGTAGGTCGCCCTTCACTTGTTGAATCATTGAATTGAGGTGAGGATTCAACCAGTAATACTCCCAAATGGGCTTTTGTGGTTACTCTTTTGCACTCGTAATCCTTCTTGCTTAGGTAGCTGACCTTGGTGGAGCCTTGAATTTTTGTAACTCAGGCATTCAATCCCATTTATTATGGTGGAAGAGTGTGTTGAGTAGCATGAAACAAAGAGAAAGTACAATCTAGGAAGGAGATAGTGAACCAAGCAAGGCAGATATGATAGGGTGTATGCAAGATGGATCTATTTTGATTTTTCTTTCTTACTATGACATTCTATATATGTGTGTGTGTGTGTGTTAGTGACATTATAATATTGATTAAAATATTTTATGGCTATTGGTTTGGTGAACAATTAATTTATTCAATTCAGAGAAAATTTTAAGGGCTAATATTAGTAGGTGGACTTTTTCCAACAATAATTTACCAATTTCTTTTTATTTTTTTCTATCAAAATAATTCACACAAATTTTATAGTATAAAAATATTTATAGATAATATATAAAATGATTATAAATTAAAAAATTCAAATATTTTTACAAATATATCCTTGAACATTTTATATTTTAAGGACTATAAAATTAACCTAAATTTCTGAATTATTATAATACTTTATTTCTTATATATATAAAGTAAAATCAATATATTGTTATTATTTCCGAAAAAAAAAATCATCCCAAACTTATATTTATTTGATCGTTCTAACTTATGACGTTTTTAAAATAATGTGTTATAACGAAACAGAAAAAGATTATTCTTAATCAGATATTTAGCCAAATACTAATATTCAAAATAATTAATTAATTAGTTTGAACGTAAATACATTGTTATTAAAGAAATTTTTACATGTTTTTTATTTAAATGTAATTTATATCACAATATTTGATTACAGTGATAAATATTTTCATTTAATTTTATTATTTGAAAATATATTTGAAAATTGTTTTTATTTAACTAAAAATATGTTTTTATAGATTTTCTAGAAATAGGTTAATTGTCAAATACCTAGAGCTATTTAATTGGATTCAAAACATACCTTTTTATAAGCACTAACTAGATAATTCAGAATCATAAATTAGCCTACGACAACTAACTATTCACTTAACAACTGAATTATAATAAAATTTTAAACTATATTAAAAAATAAAAAGAAAACAAAACCCAAAAAAAAAACTTTTCAAAGCAAACAACTTACTAATCTTAATTGATTTATTCCCCCAGTAATGTCGCTTCTTGGCGAAGATCGACCTCCCTGTACTTCGCGAATGGTTACCTAAATGATGCCATTGAACTAAGTAGCTTGTGGGTTGAGCTCGGCTCGCTTTTACCTCTTGAAACATTTGGTGAATGATACCGTACCTCAATTTTTTTTTTCGATTCAACACAAGAAATGATCAAATAGGGTTTGTGAGTCCTTAGAAAATCGTAGATGCAGCCCTTGTCAGGGAAATACGTGTCTCCATGATGAGTGTCCCGTAAAGCCAAAGTTAAACACAGGCGCACGCATTCCATTACATTCACAGTTTAGGCGCAAAATATCCTCCTGTCTGCTCTTCTGTAAGTTTAAAATTAAAAATGATATGGTACATCCATGCATATCTATCTGCCCGTTTATATGCCTTACATCTTGCGATTGGGATGATCTGATGTCTGCGATAACTTAACCCCTATATTACACCGCATATGTTTGCGCCACTGCCTACTATTTACCGAATCCTCCTTTCGTATAAACCTCTATCTGGATTTTTTATAAATTGTCTTCATAAACAGGATGTATAAAACTCTGTCGAGGTTTTTTATAAATTGTCTTCATAAACAGGATATAAACAAGGAAAATGTAGGCAGATCTTAAAGTATTTTCTTCGAGCAGCAAACCAAGTGTTTTCTCTGCAATTTCAGGAACATTATCGAGGCTACATCTGTTAAGTACTACTGCTACATTGTTGTTGTTGGCATACAAATAGGACCAACATTGTCTCTGCTGGTTGTAGTAGCTTCCTTGAGCGTTGTAATCTACAACCTACAAATGGTTGCAGAAGTAGGTACGAATATTAGTCAAACCATTCAAGGATTTCAAGTTTCGCAGAATGAGGCGAGAAAACAAGTGGGAGTCCATCGACTGAAATGGGATGTCATGCTCACAACGTATGCTCATGCTTACGCAAGGGAGAGAAGTGGTGATTGCCTCCTTGAGAATTACGAGGGTCCTTTCGGAGAGAACATATTCTGGAGAAGTGGAAGAGATTGGAACGCTACAGAGGTAGTGGGTGCATGGGTGGATGAAAAGAAGTGGTATAAATATGCAAATAACAGTTGCAGCTCTGGTCAAGACTGCACGCACTACACTCAGATTGTTTGGAGAACAAGTAAAGTTGGATGTGCCGTCATCAAATGTAACAGTGGGGACATGTTCATCACATGCAATTACTACCCTCCTGGAAACTATATTGGAGAGAGACCATACTGAAACTTGGCGTTCATTATTTAACATTGATTCTCACGTTTGTATTTCCAGATTTCCATATTCTGTGTAACATACTGATATATACTTCATTCTTTCTCACTACCATTTATATTCAATATCATATTCATATTCTTCCCATACATACATATACTTCATTCTTTTAATGTAATCACGCATAAGATTGTGTCCTGTTGAAGTGTTAGCTTCAACTACTTTTCACAATCACCACTTTCCATTTTTGTTTTGAAGAACTCTGTCAAACGCCGCTTGTTAATTTTGTTGAACAGTCAATTCGAAAACCCTTATATTCCTTTGATTTTGGAAATAGAGTTTCTGTGTACGCAGGAAGATTTTTGTTTAAAGTTTTGATTTGGTTTGAGGCCATGCAGATGGCGGTCCCCACAATCCACGACAACAGTGGTCCCATCTGCCAGCGCACAAGTACGTGGACTAATGAACGCTTTTCACGTTGGTTTGGTGCCGACGTCATCAATCTAAGAATCGGACCCGAAAAGGTTTTATAAACTACACTCTAAACTTTTCGTGTTACAAATGGACCTGATGTTAGCATGAAAAATTGTTATGCGAACTTTATTGAAATCTGGTTTATAGTTTGGTTTGGAATCCGCAGGCCCCATATCTTGACCAATGAGATTGCGATCAAGCGGAGTTTGGGAGAGGTGATGTCACGACAGTTTGTGACATGAAATTTTTATGCGATATGGTTTAATTTGTTTTTGAAATATGGGAAAAGGTTTTGTTATATGACTTGATAATGTTTTGGGTTATAATGTTTTGTGTCATTGCGCAATGGGATTATGTTATAAACCAAAGGATATATGTATGTTTTATTATATGTGCGCTATTTTGTATTGTGGGTCTCGGGAGGATTATACATAGTTTATTTTTTGTTGTAGTTGTTTTGTTAATTAAAATGTGCTACGCCACATGTAGAAGGATAAATCTTTAAAAAGGCCAATGTAATGTTACATACAATAGTATGTTAAAACAGAGAGATAGAGTGTTAAGAAAACATACACAGTAGTGTGTTAGTGAGACAGAGTGTGTATTTTTTTTTTAATAGAGAGAAAGAGAGTATTTTTGCACTGTGTGTGTTGCTAGCAGTCTAGTTTTTGAAAATCCCTTTGTTAGAGGAAGACAAGTTTTTGTAATAGTTTTTACAGTTAATGGAATAGAAAGTGTTTGATGCAACTTTGTCTATCAATGAGAAATTTTTGTTATTAATTCTCTGTGTTTGAAGGAGAGTATTATTCTCTCAGTGTTTGTTCTAGAATTATCATAAATTCCAACATGGTATCAGAGCTAGTCCAGGCTCTTTGAAGGTGTCAAAGAAGCTAAAGGAAGGATTTCTTGTTGCGGCAGTTTCCCTAGCAGTGTGAAGGCTCAGCTAAAATCCAAGGTATTTCTCAAAAAAGAGTTTGTGTTACTGTTTGAAGACAATCAGTTTATTTGAAAATCACTGTCAAGATTTAAAGCATAGTTCAGAGTGCTAGGCATGGCAGGAGCTGGCACAAGCATGAGTATTGAAAATGCTTAGCTCCACAGTTCAATGGGAAGAACTATGATTATTGGGCAATAACCATGAGAGCCTTGTTTGCCTCTCAAGACTTATGGGATATTTTTGATGATGGTTTTGAAGAACCAATAGATGAACAAGAGTTTAATGCGTTGACACAATCACAAAAGGATTTGTTGAAGAGCAATAGGAAGAATGACTCTAAGGCCCTCTTCTATCTCTATCAAGAAGTACATGAAAGTGTGTTTCCAAGGATAGCAGCGGCTAAGAGATCCAAGGATGCATGGAATACCCTCCAAATAGCCTATCAAGGTATGGAGAAGGTGAAGACAGCAAAGCTACAATTACTAAGGAAAGATTTTGAGACTCTCTGCATGAAAGAGTCTGATAACATAGACTCATTCTTCACACATGTGATTGGGATGGTCGCACAGATAAGATCTCGTGGAGAAGTAGTTGAAGAAAGAAGGATTGTGGAGAAAGTTTTGAGGAGCTTACCCTCAAGGTTTGATGTTATAGTCACCACCATAGAAGAGACAAAGGATCTCTCAAATTGTTCAGTTGATGAGCTTCATGCATCACTTATGACACATGAACAAAGATTGGGTAGAAATGAAACTCATCTTTTGAGCATGCCTTCAAGACCCAAATTTCCTTTGGAAGAGGAAGAGGTCAAGGCAGAGGAAATAATAGAGGAAAAGGTCGAGGCAGAAGCCAAAACAGAGGAGGAAAAAACAACCCTACAAATACTTAAGGAAGAGGCAACAATCAAAATCAGAACCAAGGCCAAAGCAATAGCCAGCAAGGTGGAAAAAAATATGCTTATGGACAAAGGTATGACAAATCCAATGTCCAGTTTCATTACTGTAAAAAATATGGGCATTATGCAAATGAATGTAGGAAGAAGAAGAATGACATGGGTAATAGACCCAGTGAAAATTTTACTAGAGGAAATATCAGCCAAGATAAAATGTTTTTAGCATGTAATATGGCTAAGGAAAAGAGTGAAAATTTATGGTTTCTAGATTCAGGATGTAGCAACCATATGACAGGAAACATTGCTATGTTAGATGAAAATGTGAAGTCTCAAGTCACATTGGGAATGGACAGTAAGGTTTCTATCATAGGAAAAGGCATAGTAAAGTCTTGACAAAGAAAGGAGAAAAGAAGAGCATATCTGATGTATATTATGGACCAGGTATGAAATGTAATTTGTTAAGCATTGGGAAGCTCATTCAAAAGGGCTACAATGTTTTCTTTGAAGATGATGTATGCACCATCATGGATAAACCACCAAGAAAACAATGTATTATTGAAATAAGGATGACAAGAAATAGAATGTTCCCTCTTAGTATGAGGGAAGATTTGAAGAAAGGAGAAGAAATAGCAGCAGTGACATAAGAGACTTTCCAAAGAGAAGTAAAACATGAGAATTGGTTATGGCATTTGATATTTGGACATCTCAACTTTGGAGGTCTAAATTTGTTACATAGGAAAGGAATGGTAAGAGGACTACCATTGATTGAGAAACCGGACAACCTATGTGAAGGTCGTATCTTGGGTAAACAACATAGAGAAAGTTTTCCATCAGGAAAAAGCATAAGGGCAAAGGCACCTTTAGAAATCGTCCATTCAGATTTGTTTGGACCAATGCAACGAGCATCACTTGCAAGCAGCCATTATATGCTTACTTTTATTGATGATTTCACAAGGAAAAATTAGGTTTATTTTTTGAAACATAAAAGTGAAGTGTTTAAAAAATTCTGCAACTTTAAATCACTTGTTGAGAACCAAATTGGACAGCGTATCAAGGTCTTAAGGATTGATAGAGGAGGTGAGTATATCTCTAAATAATTTCTGCGTTTTTGCAGAGAAAATGGCATACATAAGCAATTTACAACAAGGTATACACCGCAGCAAAATGGAGTTGCTGAAAGGAAGAATAGAACAATCATGGATATGGTAAGGAGTATGCTGAAGGAAAAATATTTGCCAAATGATTATTGGGCTGGAGTTGTACATTGTGCAGCATATGTACTAAATAGATGCCCAACAAAAGCAGTGATGAATAAAGTTTTGGAAGAAGCATGGAGTGGGATAAAACAAGGAGTCACCAACATGAAAGTTTTTGGTTGTGTGGCTTATGCATGTTGAGATTCAACAAGATGATGAGCTTAGGGAAAAGAGTCACCCTCACTAAGTGGGCCCACAGGCTATTTTTGGCGCAAGTCTATTTTTAGACATGTCGATCATATTTCAAAAGTTGCAGGATGCTATTTGTGGATGGTTGATAAAGTTGGAAAAATAGGTGAAATTCTATTTTTAGAATATTGGGCGAAGTCTATTTATAGATCGTCAATCGAAAAATAGATGCATGTTGATTATTATTAGCTCTTAATAATAATCATACTCTAAACAACAAATTATTCTCTTGGAGCACTTATGTTCAGTGCATAGATGTGGCACAACAGCTGACAGAAGGAATTGCGCTATTCCTGAGGGTTTACTGGAGCTAATGCATGGAGGACTCAGTTAGAACTCAAGCGGCAGAGTTATGACATAGTTGGAAGAAGTAGTTCTGGAGTTGTATTTAGTTTAACTCAGTTAGACTCAGTTGAGCTAGTTGTATCTAGTCTAACTGATTGATACACTAGTGAGAGTGGAGTGAATTAATTAGTTAATTAATTCACACATCATAACTCATTAATCAACTGAAAAATACATCAATTAACTATAGTGCATGGTAGTTTCAGTGGAGACCAGTGGAGAGATAGGTGAAAGGGTAAGATAGACTATCTGTTGTGACTATTAGTGATGCATTGATTGCATCAAACACACAGTGGAAATGCCAATGAGGATTGTGCAGTCAATCCAAGAGTAATTCGAATTCATTCAGAGCTATTCTTCATCAGGGATTGCACAGTGGAGGCAGGCTAGTAGGTGGCAAAGATCGGTGCATGGGTTTGCAAGATTGGGCCTGATTAGTGTATGACGATTGTACTGTACTGAGAGCTTGTGATAATCTTTGTATGCTTGTATGAGATTTTCATATGATCTCCATGTTACATAATATATAGTTGCGGTTTTTAGCTTCAGGCTTTCCCGGTTAAAAACTGTGCTATGTGCGATTGATAATTTTTGTTTATGCTTCACATGTGTGTGCAATTAATTTTTTCACAAAAGATTAACAAGCGGAATAGATTCAGTATCTTGCATAAATTTAAGTAGTGTGAAATTAGGTGGATCTAGGACATATGCATGCTTAGTGCATATAATTTCTTCATGGTATCGGAGCATTGTTGATTGAAGATTTCAATTATGAAGAGTTTGTGCTAGTGGACAATTCGAATTTGCTACAGAAGATTCTTGGTGCAGAAATCGAGTATACATTGAAATGTCTTTCAACGGGTTGAGATTGGAGTACGCCCTTGATGGGAGCTTGAATTACATAGCATGGAAATACAGGACGGAGGCAGTGCTGGAGGATAATGGGCTAAAGGAGTTTATCGATAGCGATGTTCCTAAGCCGGGATCTAGCGATGCTGCATTACTTGATGCATGGAAAAAGAAGACTGCAAAGACGAGAAGGATTCTGTTAGAAGGTGTGAAGGACCACATTGTGTCCATCCCTTACAGGAAAGCCACTCCATTCTTAATGTGGAAGGCTTTGATAAATTTTTTCCAAAGCAGAAGTGACTAGAGGAAGTTGGCGCTTAAAGACAAACTCAGAAAAATAAAAATGGAGAAAGGCGACAGTATTCCAAAATACCTCACGAAGTTTTTCCACTGCAAGGATGAACTGGGAAGTGTGGGGGTTACTGTTGTTGAAGAAGACTTGGTGAGCTTGGCTTTCCTTGGGCTTCTGAAGAGTTGGCATAGCTACGAAGACTCTGTCAATGGACGGGAGAAACTGCCAGGATGGGAGCGACTTTAGTCGGATCTTGTGTAGGAGGAGATAAGGCGAGATACCAGGGATGGATCTTCATCGAAGAATGATGATGAAGAGAATTTTTCTTTGGCTGCCAAAGAAAGGAAATCGAAGCGGAAGAAAAATCCTTCTAAATCCGGTGCGAAAGGCAAGAAGCAGGATTTTTCCAAAGTGAAGTGTTTTCACTGTCACGAGCATGGACATTTCACCACTAACTATCCACAGAAGAAGAAGAATAATTAGGCTACTAGATATGCAGCCGGAGAGGCCTTAGCCTTGCAATTTGAGCTGGATTTCTCTTTGATCTCATGCTTGGTTTCAAGCTGCATGGGATCGGTGTGGTATCTTGACAGTGGTGCGTATTTTCATATGACAGGAGACAAAGAGTTGTTCAGTGACTTGGAGGAGAAGGACCTCCAGATGCATATAGAGATGAGAAAAAATGGTCAATACTGTGCGACTGGCATTGGGACCATTACCTTTGAGAGGGAGTCTGGTAATCCATTCTTGTTGAAGAATGTCATGCATGTTCCAGGTCTGAAGAAAAACTTTGTCTCAGTCGCAATGCTGGAAGACAGGGGTTATGATGTTGCTTTTAGTGAGGGAAAAGCCTTCCTTCGACATAAAAAAACAGGTCAAACCAAGAAGATAGGGGTTCAAATTAAGAACCTCTACAAGCTGGAGGTAGATGGTTGTGTTGCAATGCTGGGAAAAGTAGAAGAAGTGGTGAGCCGGGATGAGGGCGATTTATGGCACAGGAGATTGGGCCATCTTTACCATGGTGCTTTGAAAATTTTGCAGCAAATTTCTACTGGACTTCCCAAGGGTACTCTTGCGCAGTTAGATCAGTGCAAAGGATGTATAATGGGTAAGTTTGTGAAGACCACCTTTCATGAGAAGGAGAACCGTGCTTCGGTGATCCTGGAGAGAATTCACGCAGACATGTGTGGACCATTCTTGGTTGCTTCAACAATGAAACACAGGTATTATGTGATATTTGTTGATGAATTTTCTCGTAGATGCTAGATCTTCTTCATGTAGAAGAAGAGTGAAATGTTCTCAAATTTTTGTAAGTTCAAGGCATTGGTGGAGAAGGAGTCGAGGAAGCAGGTGAAATCTCTAAGGAGTAATAATTGTGGTGAATACATCTCTGGTGAATTCACAAACTTCTGTAGCAAAGAAGGAATTTAAAGATAACTCATAGCGCCTCATAACCCACAGTAGAATGGGGTCGCAGAAAGAAAGAACAGAACGATCGTGGGTGCTGCACGAGCAATGTTGCATGATCAGGGCCTATCGATGCACTTGTGGGCAGAAGCATGCAACACTATGGTTTATGTGCAAAACAATTGTCCTCATAGAGTACTTGGCATGAGTACACCCGAGGAAGCTTTTACTGGTAAGAAGCTTGATATTTCTCATTTGAATATTTTTGGCTCACCTGTTTACATTTGTATGACGAAGGACACAAGGGAGAAGCTAGAGCTGACTGTAGAAGTTGGGATATTTGTGGGGTACACAAAAACATCCCATAACTATCGTGTGTATTTTCCAAATAGCCGGTTGACTGTTATGCGACGGGATATAAAATTCAATGAGGTGAAAGCCATGAAGTTGTCACTTGAGAGGGAGCTACACATGTATGCGGAGGAGGAGCTTCTTGTTCCCAAAGATGAGCCTCTGGATGTGGATTAGCCACAAGAGGAGATTCATGGAGTGGAGGAGTCCACTCATGCGGAGCCAAACATTAGACAAGGCAGAAAGCGTACCACAGAAGCTGAGAGACTGAAGGTGGATGTGGCACAAAATGTTGGAGTCCCTACATCACAGCATAGACAGAGACAGTCACCTGACCGATATACTGGATACATGGCTCTTATGAGCAAGTGTATTGTGACAGAGCCATCTTATTTTGAAGAAGCAGCGCAGGAGCCCACATGGGTAGATGCCATGGTGGAGGAGTATGACTCCATTGTCAGAAACAATGCTTGGGATATTTTTCCAAGGCCAGTGGGGAAATCAGTTGTAGGATCAAGATGGATCTACAAGGTAAAGCAAGCTACTGATGGGAGCGTCGAAAAGTATAAGGAAAGATTTTGTTTCCCGGGGCTTCTCACAGATTGAGGGGATTGACTATGAAGAAACCTTTGCACCTGTCGCATGGTATTCTTCTATATGGACTATCATTGCTCTCTCTGCGTAGATGGGTTGGCACATTCATCAGATGGATGTCAAGGATACGTTCCTTAATGGGATCATTGAGGAAGAGGTGTACATTGAGCAGCCTGAAGGATTTGAGATCTTCAACAGCGAGTCGCATGTGTGCAGGCTCAAAAGAGCATTGTATGGGCTAAAACAAGCACCCCATGCTTGGTACACTTGGATCGATAGCTATTTCACTGGACTTGGCTTCACCAAGAGTGAGGCGGATGCAAACCTGTACCAGATTGTGGTTGAGGGTAAGATTTTGATCATTGTACTTTATGTTGATGATTTGATACTAATAGGTGATGAGCAGTTGATACACTCATGCAAGGCTGATCTTGCAAAGGAGTTTGAGATGAAGGATTCGGGTCTCCTTCATTATTTCCTTGGATCAGAAATATGGCAGCAGGAAGGTGAACTGTTTGTGTCTCAAGGCATGTATGCCCGAGAGATATTGGAGAAGTTTCACATGCAAGGCTGCAAGCCTAACGACACTCCTCTTCCAGGAAATTGGAAGAAATAGGATGCTACATCGGCAGAGGTAGTGGATGCCATTGTTTATCGACAGTTGGTGGGTTTGCTCATGTATTTAGTCAATACAAGACTGGACATATTCTATGTGGTGAACCAGCTTTCACAAGCGATGGTTAAGCCTACCAAGCTCTTTTGGAAGGTGGGCAATCATGTCCTAAGATATCTCAGGGGCACATATGAGTATGGTTTATGGTACAGACAGATGGATGAGGTGAAGTTGCATGGCTTCACAGATGCAGATTGGGAAGGAAGCCCAACAGATAGAAAGAGCACATCAGGAGGGATTTTCAGTATTGGATCAACGATATTTTCTCGATATAGTAGGAAACAAAGATCTGTGGTACTCAGTTCAGTAGAAGCAGAATACATGGGAGCAAGTTTGGCTGCATGTGAGGCTATCTGGACAAGGAAGATTCTAGTTGGTTTGTTTAGTTCACATTTAGATCCCACAGTGATTCATTACGATAATCATAGTTGCATTAAAATCTCGGTTAATCATGTGTTTCATGATAGATCTAAACATATTGATATCCGGTATCATCATATCAGAGATTGTGTGTAGCGGAAGATCATGTTGCTTCATCACATTCCTACGGAGGATTAGGATGTAGATATTCTAATGAAGGCGCTCACCGGGAGAAAATTCAAATACCATAGAGGCAGGATCGGGGTGAAGGATAATCCCTATCTTGTTGAGAGGAAGTGTTGAGATTCAACAAGATGATAAGCTTAGTGAAAAGAATCGGCTTCAATAAGTGGGCCCGCAGGCTATTTTTCACACAAGTCTATTTTTAGACATGTCGATCATATTTCAGAAGTTGTTGGATGCTATTCGTGGATGGTTGATCAAGTTGGAAAAATCGATGAAATTCTATTTTTATAATATTGGGTGAAGTCTATTTGTAGATCGTCAGTCTAAAAATAGATGCATGTCGATTATTATTAGCTCTTAATAATAATCAGACTCTAAACAACAAGTTATTCTCTTGGAGCACTTTAGTTCAGTGCACAGATGTGGCACAGCAGCTGACAGAAGGAATTACACTATTCTTGAGGGTTTACTGGAGCCAATGCATGGAGGACTTAGTTAGAACTCAAGTGGCAGAGTTATGGCACAGTTGGAAGAAGTAGTTATGGAGTTGTATTTAGTTTAACTCAGTTAGATTCAGTTGAGCTAGTTGTATCTAGTCTAACTGATTGATACACTAGTGAGAGTAGAGTGAATTAATTAGTTAATTAATTCAAACATAATAACCCATTAATAAACTAAAAGATACATCAGTTAACTACAGTGCATGGTAGTTTTAGTGGAGACCAGTGGAGAGATAGGTGAAAGGGGAAGATAGACTATCTGTTGTGACTATTAGTGATGCATTGATTGCATCAAACACACAGTGGAGGTGCCAATGAGGATTGCGCACTCAATCCAAGAGTAATTCGAATTCATTCAAAGCTATTCTTCATTAGAGATTGCGCAGTGGAGGCAGGCTAGCAGGTGGCAAAGATCGGTGCATGGATTTGCAAGATTGGGCCTGATTAGTGTATGATGATTGTACTGTACTAAGAGCTTGTGATAAGTTTTTTATGCTTGTATGGCATTGCCATATGATCTCCATGTTACATAATATATAGTTTGCGTTTTCAGCTTCAGGCTTTCTCGGTTAAAAACTGTGTTATGTGCGATTGATAATTTTTGTTTATGCTTCACATGTGTGTGCAATTAATTTTTCGACAAAAGATTAACAAGTGGAATAGATTCAGTATCTTGCATAAATTTAAATAGTGTGAGATCAGGTGGATCTAGGACATATGCATGCTTAGTGCATATAATTTCTACAATGCACACATTCCAGATTAGCTAAGGAAAAAGTTGGACATCAAGGGGGAGAAATGTATTTTTATTGGATACTGTGAGGAATCCAAAGCTTACAAGTTGTATAACCCATCCACCAAGAAATTTATTGTGAGCAAAGATGTTCAGTTCATTGAAGAAGAAGCTTGGGATGGAAGCATTGAGAGTCAATGTAAAGAGCTGTTTGTCTCATGATGAAAATGAGGATGATATGGCTGAAATACATCCATCATTAGCACCACTACCTCCACCAACACAAGGACATCAAGGGACGCCACAAGCTGGAGTAAGAACACCCTTGAGAAGTAATGAGAGTGCTTCTCCAAGCACACCACAAGGAGCTGATTTGAGTGCTTCTTCAAGCACATGTACACCAAATGAAAGAGGAACAAGATTCAGAAATTTGAATGCTATTTATCAACAAGATGCAACAAATGAAGGTATGAACTCTTTATTTGCTTTATATTGTCATGTTGATGATCCTATTCATTTTGAAGAAGCTATAAAAGATAAAAAAATGGATAGATGCTATGGATGAAGAAATTAATGCCATAGAAAGAAATAAAACATGGGATTTGGTTGAACTTCCAAAAGGTAAGGATGTCATTGGAGTGAAATGGGTCTACAAGACCAAAAGAAATGTTGAAGGTATGATTGAAAGGAACAAGGCCAAACTTGCTGTCAAAGGATACAAACAGAAACATGGAAGAGATTACGAGGAAACATTTGCACCAGTTGCAAGAATGGAAATAGTGAGAGAAGTGTTGTCTATAGCAGCACAACACAAATGGAAGGTTCATCAAATGGATGTAAAATCAGCATTTCTAAATGGAGTATTGATGGAAGAGGTTTATTTTGAACAACCTAAAGGATATGAGAAAAAGGGCCAAGAACACAAAGTTTGCAGATTGAATAAAGCTCTTTATGGGTTGAAACAAGCACCAAGAGCATGGTACAGTAGGATAGATTCCTATCTACTGGAAAATGGGTTTGAAAAGTGTGAAGGAGAACCCACATTATATATCAAGGAGAAAGATGGCAAGATGTTGATTGTTGTTTTATATGTTGATGATGTGAAGTTCATAGGTTATGATGATTACCTCATTGAAAATTTTAAAAAGGTCATGAAAGATGAATTTGAGATGATTGATATGGGCTTGCTGAAATACTTATTAGGAATAGAAGTAGATAAAAATGAAAATAAGATTTTTATTTCTCAAGCTAAGTACGTAAATGAAGTTTTGGAAATATTTAACATGCAAGATTGTAATGTAGCAATTACACCCACAGTAATGGGATTGAAACTCAGCAAAGAGGACAACAGCAAGGATTTTGATCCTAGTTTGTACAAGCGCATAGTTGGCAGCCTGATCTATTTGACTGCAACTAGGCTTGATATTATGCATGCTGTTAGTTTGATTTCCAGATTCATGGAGAGGCCAAAAGAAAGACATTGGCAGGCATCAAAAATAATTCTAAGGTATGTGAAAGGAACTAAAAGGTATGGTATTTTGTATACTACTTCAGAAAAATATGAGTTAATTGGATACACTGACAGTGATTGGGCTGGAAGGTTGATGACCGGAAAAGTACATCTGGTTATGTTTTTCATATGGGTTCAGGAGCTATTTCATGGGCTTCTAAAAAGCAGCCTATTGTAGCATTGTCTACAACAGAGGTAGAGTATGTGGCAACTACAGCAGCAACTGTCAAACAGTGTGGATGAGAAGAATGTTGAGGATATTATGTCAAGAACATGTAAAAGGAACAGTGATTTATTGTGACAATAGCTCAGCCATAGCATTGTCTAAGAATTTTGTGTTTCACAAAAGAAAAAGCA
Source organism: Pinus albicaulis (assembly GCA_034641835.2). Lineage (NCBI taxonomy): Eukaryota > Viridiplantae > Streptophyta > Pinopsida > Pinales > Pinaceae > Pinus > Pinus albicaulis. The sequence continues at coordinate 576,812,323 of CM076578.1, read as the reverse complement.
CATAGATGCTAAGTTTCACTATATCAGGGAGCTAGTGAACAATGGAGAAATTATTTTAAAACATTACAGGACTCAGGAGCAATTTGCAAATATATTGACAAAGCCATTCGGGTAGAAAAGCTTTGAAGATTTGAGGAAATGCATGGGTATGACAGATAACCCAGCAGTTGAAATTAAGGGGGAGTGTTGAAGTGTTAACTTCAACTGCTCTGCACAATCGTCGCTTTCTATTTTTGTTTTGAAGAACTCTGTCAAACGCTGCTTGTTAATTTTGCTGAACAGTCAATTCGAAAACCCTTACAATCCTTTGATTTTGGAAATAGAGTTTCTTTGTAAGTAGGAAGATTTTTTTTTAAAGTTTTTATTTGGTTTGAGGCCACGCAGATGGAGGTCCCCACAAACGACAACAGTAGTGGTCCCATCTACCAGCGCACAAGCACGTGGACCAATCAATGCTTTTCGCGTTCGTTTGGTGTCAACGTCATCAATCCAAGAACCGAACCCGAAAAGGTTTTATAAACTGAGCTCTAAACTTTTCGTGTTACAAATGGACCTGACGTCAGCAGGAACATTTGTTACGCGAACTTTATTGAAACTTGGTTTATAGTTCGGTTTGGAATCCGCGGGCCCCATCTCTCGACCAATGACATTGCGATCGCGCGGAGTTTGGGAGAGGTGATGTCATGGCAGTTTGTGACGCGAACTTTTTATGCGATATGGTTTAATTTTTTTTTGAAATCTGAGCGAAGGTTTTGTTATATGATTTGATAATGTTTTGGGTTATAAAGTTTTGTGTCATCGCACAATGGGATTATGTTATAAACCAAAGGATATATCTATGTTTTATTACATGTGCGCTATTTTGTATTGTGGGTCCCGGGAGGGTTATATATAGTTTATTTTTTGTTGTAGTTGTTTTGTTAATTAAAATGTGTTGCGCCACATATAAAAGGCTTAATGTTTAAAAAGGCCAATGTAATGTTACATACAGCAGTGTGTTAAAACAGAGAGACACAGTGTTAAGAAAACATACACAACAGTGTGTTAGTGAGACAGAGTGTGTATTTTTCTGTAAAAGAGACAGAGAGTCTTTTTGCACTGTGTGTATAGCAGTCCAGTTTTTGAAAATCCCTCTGTTAGAAGAAAACAAGTTTCTATAATAGTTTTTACAGTTAATGGAATAGAAAGTGTTTTATTTTTGTTATTAATTCTGTGTTTGAAGGAGAGTGTTATTCTCTCAATATTTGCTCTGAAATTATCATAAATTCCAACACGATGCTCATGTCGATTGAACAAGTTGTTGGAGTTTCATATTTTTTCCGAACCTCATGAAGCGTGCCATAATTTTTCAATCCAAAAGTCATTATCAACAGTATTGAGTCCGCACGAAATGAGGACAAGTGAACCTGCTCTATTCTTATTATTTTACCTTAAATTTAATGGAATGAATGACAGAGTTACAACAAATTACAATGCAAGTTATCAGCAACTTTCAAAATAAACCGAAATGGTGCATGTCGATGTAGAGCATGGTGTAATGGCCATACAACAATATTAGATGACTTAGTCCGAACCTGATATACACGGCTACAAAAGTTGGCCCTTATATCAAGGTTGAATAAATCAATGGATTTGAAATTCGGACGGTCGAAATTTGGACGTTGATGCAAATTAAAATGTTATTAAATCTTTTTTTACGTGTGTTCGTCGAGTTAATTGTTTGGCCATCTCAAAATAATGTATGTGTTTCCCTTATCTCTCTCGGCAGCTGCTCGAGGGATCCGCCAATCATGACAAATTGATCGAAAACCTTTGACATAAAGCAAAAGTTTAGCATATATGTCTTTATTCTTCTTAGTTTTTGAGTTTTTAAAATTTCACATATTAAGTTTTTGGGTGTCTAAAACCGTTAAGATTTGTGATCGAAAACCTTTAACAGTAAAAGAAAAAGGTTAGAATATATGTTTTTATTCTTCTGAGTTTTTGAATTTTTAAAATATCACATATTAAGTTTGGGGTGTCTAAAACAGTTAAGTTTCATTTTTTTTGTGAATTTTATTTATTTTTATTTAAAATTAGTTTTTGATTTTCAATTAAATTTTATTTATTTCTATCTAAAATTAGTTTTTGATGACCTATATATATTTAGCACTCTAGAAATTATAGACTTTCTATTATAGAGCTTTTTAAATTCAAATTAGTGATGTTTAATAAATTCATACTAGAATTTGAACAAATTAGACTCTAAATATACCAAAAATATTTTTTATTTATTTACAAATGATTTTAGTAAAATGTTTTATAAGTATTTTTTTATAATAATTTTAACACTTATATCACATTTTTATTACATCAAATATCACATTTTTATTACGTCAAGAATCACATTTTTAATGGTATAAATAAACTTGAAAAAAT